>JACEFZ010026089.1:0-146557 GCA_014155875.1 Cepaea nemoralis
AGGGAGGAGGACTTGAATAACCTGGCCGACAGCCTGGAGGCGTGCGTGCTATCAGACAGTGACAACCTCAACGAAGCGGCTGCAGGAGATGTTGTGTGTGCCCAATTTACCGAAGATGATGCCTGGTACAGGGCACGGATTGAGTCGTGTACTGACGATGGACAGTTCCTCATTAGATTTATTGACTATGGTAATTCTGATGTGGTTGGAGCTGATCGGTTGAAAGCTCTACCACAGGAGCTGGACATCTCAACTGTCCCACCTTTTGCTGTCAAGTGCCGGTTCTTTGGAGTGTCAAATGATTTGACACCAGAACAAGCTGACAAGTTCAGAGAAATAGTTGCTGAGCAGACCGTGAATGTGGTCTTCAGAAGTCTGGAAGATGATATCCAAGAAGTTGATGTCTCTCTGCATGGATTGCATGTGGCTCAGACTTTGGGGCTGGAAACTCAGACTTTTCAACCAGGTAATATTGTCTTGTGAAACTCATGTGTCTTTTGCTGCTTGTTTGATCTCTTCTGTTATTGTGTACTTGTCAGAATAAAACAAAATGCTTTTATGAATGGTATGGTTTTATTAACACTACATCTAGGGGAAAAAAAGTCAATTTTATGTTCATTGTCTTGCTGAAGGAAATTAATAAGATTAGTAAGATAACTGGGATATACTTTTCTACATCTGTAAGATAACTGATATATACTTTTCTACATCTGTAAGATAACTGGGATATACTTTCCTACATCTGTAAGATAACTGATATATACTTTCCTACATCTGTAAGATAACTGATATATACTTTCCTACATCTGTACGATAACTGATAATATACTTTCCTACATCTGTAAAATAACTGGAATATACTTTCCATCTGTAAGATAACTGAGATATACATTTCTACATCTGTAAGATAACTGAGATAAACATTTCTACATCTGTAAGATAACTGGGATATACATTTCTACATCTGTAAGATAACTGGGAAATACATTTCTACATCTGTAAGATAACTGGGATATATATATATATATATATATATATATATATATTATATATAGATATATATATATACTATTATATATATATACATTTCTACATCTGTAAGATAACTGGGATATATACACATTTCTACATCTGTAAGATAACTGGGATATATACACATTTCTACATCTGTAAGATAACTGGGATATACTTTCTTACATGTCTGTTATATACTCTCATACAATACCTCAGATATACTCTCATACATTTGGTACAACTATTATATAATCTCATGTCTGAGAAAAGTGGGGATATACCCTCATACATGTCTGAGATAAGTGGGATATACCCTCGTACATGTCTGAGATAAGTGGGATATACCCTTGTACATGTCTGAGATAAGTGGGATATACTCATACAATGTCTGAGATAAGTGGGATATACCCTCGTACATGTCTGAGATAAGTGGGATATACTCATACATGTCTGAGATAAGTGGGATATACTCATACAATGTCTGAGATAAGTGGGATATACCCTCATACATGTCTGAGATAAGTGGGATATACCCTCATACAATGTCTGAGATAAGTGGGATATACTCATACAATGTCTGAGATAAGTGGGATATACCCTCATACATGTCTGAGATAAGTGGGATATACTCATACAATGTCTGAGATAAGTTGGGATATACCCTCATACATGTCTGAGATAAGTGGGATATACCTCGTACATGTCTGAGATAAGTGGGATATACCCCTCATACATGTCTGAGATAAGTGGGATATACCCTCGTACATGTCTGAGATAAGTTGGATATACCCTCGTACATGTCTGAGATAAGTGGGATATACCCTCGTACATGTCTGAGATAAGTGGGATATACTCATACATGTCTGAGATAAGTGGGATATACCCTCGTACATGTCTGAGATAAGTGGGATATACTCATACATGTCTGAGATAAGTGGATTATACTCATACAATGTCTGAGATAAGTGGGATATACCTCGTACATGTCTGAGATAAGTGGGATATACCCTTCATACATGTCTGAGATAAGTGGGTATACTCATACAATGTCTGAGATAAGTGGGATATACCCTCGTACATGTCTGTGATAAGTGGGATATACCCTCGTACATGTCCTGAGATACAGTGGATATACCCTCAATACATGTCTGAGATAAGTGGATATACCCTCATACATGTCTGAGATAAAGTGGGATATACTCATACAATGTCTGATGATAAGTGGGATAAATACCCTCATACATGTCTGAGATTAAGTGGGATATACTCATACAATGTCTGAGATAAGTGGGCTATACCCTCGTACATGTCTGAGATAAGTGGGATATACCCTCGTACATGTCTGAGATAAGTGGGATATACTCATACATGTCTCTGAGATACGTGGGATATACCCTCATACATGTCTGAGATAAGTGGGAATATACTCATACATGTCTGAGATAATGTGGGATATACCTCATACAACTGTCTGAGATAATGCGCGATATACCACTCGTACATGTATGAGATACGTGGGATATAACCCTCATTTACATGTCCTGAGATAAGGTGGGATGCTACCTCATACAAGTACTGAGATAAGTGGGAATTCTTACTCTCGTAATGTCTGAGATAAGTGGGATATACCCTCGTACATGTCTGAGATAAGTGGGATATACTCATACATGTCTGAGATAAGTGGGATATACCCTCGTACATGTCTGAGATAAGTGGGATATACTCATACATGTCTGAGATAAGTGGGATATACTCATACAATGTCTGAGATAAGTGGGATATACCCTCGTACATGTCTGAGATAAGTGGGATATACCCTCATACATGTCTGAGATAAGTGGGATATACCCTCGTACATGTCTGAGATAAGTGGGATATACTCATACATGTCTGAGATAAGTGGGATATACTCATACAATGTCTGAGATAAGTGGGATATACCCTCGTACATGTCTGAGATAAGTTGCGATATACCCTCATACATGTCTGAGATAAGTGGGATATACCCTCATAACATGTCTGAGATAAGTGGGATATACTCATTACAATGTCTGAGATAAGTGGGATATACCCTCGTACATGTCTGAGCTAAGTGGGATATACTCATACATGTCTGAGATAAGTGGGATATACTCATACAATGTCTGAGATAAGTGGGATATACCCTCATACATGTCTGAGATAAGTGGGATATACCCTCATACATGTCTGAGATAAGTGGGATATACTCATACAATGTCTGAGATAAGTGGGATATACCCTCGTACATGTCTGAGATAAGTGGGATATACTCATACATGTCTGAGATAAGTGGGATATACCCTCATACATGTCTGAGATAAGTGGGATATACATTTCTACATCTGTAATATAACTGATATATACTCTCTTACGTGTCTGAGATAACTGGGAGGCATTTTGGCAGCAGCATTATGTGTATTATACCTGTACAGGCTGTTGGTTTGTTGAGTCTCCTGTCTGTTCCACTTTTCACATTGGGCAGTGTGGAGCATTTTGTGTAATATTCACTGGCACAGGAACAGAGCATCATGGGGTGACTCGTTGCAGTGAAGTTGTAACTGTGACTAACTAAAGATTAACTAACTAACAAATTTTATAAAAATTGATTTGCTAAATGGCAGTTGGATATGTTTGTGTGTGTGTGTGTTTATGTATGTGAGCTTTATCTGCAAGTTGGGCCCACGCTAGCAAGGCATGTTAACATCATCAGCTTCTGTCTATTGTTTGGAGAATGGCACGTTTTCATTAAGTGCTTTTAAAACCGAGAAATAGCCCAAGCTTCGTATTATTTTAATTATTCTGCTTGAGGGAACATGGCAGACAAACAGATACAGCAAAGGGAGACAGATGGATACAGCCACAGGGACACAGAGAACTAGATTATTGCTGATCTCATTGTCATCAGCTGTGCAATCTGCTGTTCTCTTGCTTCACCAGTAGCCTGCACACGAAGCAGTGATTGCGACTTGTGATGCGTTTTAGCTAGTCAACATGTTTTAGTTTTTATGTTTGCTGATTTTCACAAAAATACTTAATTAGACATGTTAATTAAACTAAACTATACACTGGCACCTTACTGTATTGACAGACAATAGTTTGTTACATTGTGCTTCAAAAAGGCATAATTACAACCCATGGTGGTAGCGAATGTGACTGATCATTGCACAAAGCCTGGGCTGAATTGTAGTGACTATGTGTTGCCTATGCAGCATGATACCTCTCTCGGCCTGCCTAGTTTACTCCAGAGGAAAGGTAACACCAATACATCTGGAACAAGACAAGCTGCAGAAGCTGCTGGATCAGCAAAGCAATGCTCTAGCTGTCCACCTGTCAGATTTTCGATCCTATACCAGTTGCCAACCAAGGTTAGGGCCTGGTCTGTGCCCTGCCATGACATTTACTTTTAGGTTGCACCAGAATAATGCTTGTAACTGAATTTGCACTCCTTCACCCGATGCCATTGGCAAGAACTCACCAAAAACAAGGATTTAAACAAGCAAAGAAAAAGCAACAAAAGAAAAGGTTTCACAGCACCAAGCTATATATCCATATTGTGTTAAATATATAGTAATAGATTTGAAATGCTGCTAGATAGAGCTTTTGATATAAAATAGAACAATGGCATTCACAGCACACACATCTGGGAAACACCACATAATCTGCATGAAGAAAGGCTGCCTGAACAATGGCATTTACAGCACACACATCTGGGAAACACCACATAATCTGCATGAAGAAAGGGCAGTCTGAACAATAGCATTTACATCACACACATCTGGGAAACACCATATGATCTGCATGAAGAAAGGCAGTCTGAATAATGGCATTTACAGCACACACATCTGGGAAACACCACATAATCTGCATGAAGAAAGGCAGTCTGAACAATGGCATTTACATCACACACATCTGGGAAACACCACATGATCTGCATGAAGAAAGGCAGTCTGAATAATGGCATTTACAGCACACACATCTGGGAAACACCACATAATCTGCATGAAGAAAGGCAGTCTGAACAATGGCATTTACAGCACACACATCTGGGAAACACCACATATTCTGCATGAAGAAAGGCAGTCATGAACAATGGCATTTACAGCACACACATCTGGAAACACCACATAATCTGCAATGAAGAAAGGCAGTCTGAACAATGGCATTTACAGCACAAACATCTGGGAAACACCACATAATCTGCATGAAGAAGGCAGTCTGAACAATGGCATTTACAGCACACACATCTGGGAAACACCACATAATCTGCATGAAGAAAGGCAGTCTGAACAATGGCATTACAGCACACACATCTGGGAAACACCACATAATCTGCATGAAGAAAGGCAGTCTGAACAATGGCAATTTACAGCACACACATCTGGGAAACACCACATAATCTGCATGAAGAAAGGCAGTCTGAACAATGGCATTTACAGCACACACATCTGGGAAACACCACATAATCTGCATGAAGAAAGGCAGTCTGAACAATGGCAATTACAGCACACACATCTGGGAAACACCACATAATCTGCATGAAGAAAGGCAGTCTGAACAATGGCATTTACAGCACACACATCTGGGAAACACCACATAATCTGCATGAAGAAAGGCAGTCTGAACAATGGCATTTACATCACACACATCTGGGAAACACCACATAATCTGCATGAAGAAAGGCAGTCTGAACAATGGCATTTACAGCACACACATCTGGGAAACACCACATAATCTGCATGAAGAAAGGCAGTCTGAAAAGTTATCTATGGCAGAGGTAGCAGGCAACCAATCCCTAATGAAGGGCGTATACAGTGACCAGGTGTCCACATCAAACAGTGACATAGACTGTTCAAAAAAAAGAAACGCAACATTTTTGGTGCTACTTTTATAAAAGATATTCGTTGAATGATTGGACATCAGTCAACCTATCGATTGTGTCCATCTGGTCATTAACTTTTTGTGGTTACCTAAATTGTACTCACCTCATGATTTTTGAGGTCAAGAAAGAGGTCACGGTCAAAACATTTTTGACAATAACTCGTGACAGGTTATCATAATCCTGTGAAACTTCTGAACACAAAACTCTCTGACCATATTATTGAATGCCCATAAAAGATTGACACTTCTCGAATAAATTCAGGTGAAAATTCAATGCGCAAGTATGGCTCATCTCACTACAGAACAATGACTAATCATCATTGGACATTTACAGGCTGGAAAGTCACTAAAGTGTAGTAGCCAGAGAATTTAATGTGGTTAGAAGCACAATTAGTCGCCTTTGGAGGTGATGTCAAGAAACTCCTCAGTGGCTGACTGGCTGTGCAATGGAAGACCCAGAATCACAACTGCTGCCGAAGACCACTTAATATGGCTGTGTCGCCTTAGGAATTGATTTGCACCGTGTCCTCCAGACTGTCCTGCCAGGAGCTTGTCAAATTTCAGATCAAACGGCCAGGAACCGGCTTCACGACTATGGTCTTTTGGTAGAAGACCCTACAGAGGTCCTGTTCTTACGGACCAGCATGGACAGAACCGACTGTAGCGGGTGAATCAGCATCGTCAATAAAATGTTGGTACAAGTTTGCAATTGAAACTGCAATAATGTTGCATTTCGTTTTTTTTTGTTTTTGGGAACAGTATAGTTTCAGTTATTTCCCTTCCAGGCGCAGGTGTAGACAGACTAATAGACAGAATACAGACACTGGATGTGAGTATTGCCATTGTCAACATCAGAATAACTACCACCATGAATAACCAACATATCATGGTTTCTCACTGGCTAGCAATATTGGATGTGCTGTGTCACACATGATCAGACTGCCGTGTTCTTCCCCTCTGCTATACCCGTCTAGTTATGGATTCCATATCATCTGTTGGACACGCAGCAGCACATTACAGAACTGTATTCACAACGTATAATTGATCAACGACATGGGCAGGAGCATGTGACTTCACTAAGATCAGACGTAAACTTCCTCAGTGGGGAGTAGCTTGCCTGCCAAGAACATTAGATACCCAGAAAGGAAGCAACATGCACCCAAGACATAGGACACTCATTACTACATAACACAACTCATGCCAGATGAAATAGCCCTACTACTCCAAACATACTCGAAGTCTGATGCCCAATCTGGCAAAAGTCCAGATACACGCTGCCACTGCTTGGCAAATGACCTCTCCATTCTATGTTCATCTTCATGTGGGAGGGAGGTAACAGCTAGGACATGTTTCCTGCCCTTCCCAGCAAGGAACCTTTGCTACAGTTTGACACATCCACCAACCAACAGTGCCACAGGGTCACATCCACCCACCTGTAATGGCACAGTGCCACATCAACCCATCAACAGTGCCACATCCACCCACGTAAATAGACACACATAGTATTATTTGGCGCTCACAGAAGAAGAAGGAAATAGAGATTAGAAGCTAGACAACATAAATTTTGAAAGCTATAATAGTTACCGACCGGGATCGAACCTGTCGCCTCCAAATGACAACTGTGTCTAGTTGGTCGTGCGTCGAATTACACTTGTTCCTGCAGCGAGGCACCGTTGTCATTTGGAGGCGACAGGTTCAATCCCGGTCGGTAACTATTATAGCTTTCAAAATTTATGTTTTCTACTGAGTCTTCTAATCTCTATTTCCTTCTTCTTCTTCTGTGAGCGCCAAATAATACTATGTGTGTATATTCACGTAATCGTCTTATAGTGGCCTCAACGGTTCTCCCCATTTATTTCACATCCACCCACCAACAGTGCCACCATGTCACATACACCCACCAACAGTGTCACCATGTTACACACACCAACCTACAGTGCCACCGTATCACATACACTCAACAACAGTACCACCATATCACATACACCAACCTACAGTGCCAACGTATCACACACTCAACAACAGTACCACCATATCACATACACCAACCTACAGTGCAAACGTATCACACACTCAACAACAGTACCTCCGTGTCACATACACTCAACAACAGTACCACCGTATCACATACACCAACCAACAGTACCTCCGTGTCACATGCACTCAACAACAGTACCACCATGTCACACACACACCAACCTACAGTGCCACCATGTTACATACACCAACCTAAAGTGTCACCATGCCACATACACCAACCTACAGTGCTACCGTATCACATACACTCACCTCCATGCTACTGTGTCACTTACATCCACCAGAAGTGCCACTATGTCACTTATATCCACCAGAAGTGCCACTATGTCACTTATATCCACCAGAAGTGCCACTATGTCACTTACATCCACCAGAAGTGCCACCATGTCACCTTACATCCACCAGAAGTGCCACTATGTCACTTACATCCACCAGAAGTGCCACTATGTCACTTACATCCACCAGAAGTGCCACTATGTCACTTACATCCACCAAAAGTGGCACTATGTCACTTACATCCAC
Organism: Cepaea nemoralis; assembly: GCA_014155875.1. Classification (NCBI taxonomy): domain Eukaryota; kingdom Metazoa; phylum Mollusca; class Gastropoda; order Stylommatophora; family Helicidae; genus Cepaea; species Cepaea nemoralis. The sequence goes on from JACEFZ010026089.1 coordinate 8,473, forward strand.
CAGAAGTGCCACTGTAACTTGCATCCACCAGAAGTGCCACTATGTCACTTACATCCACCAGAAGTGCCACCATGTCACACACACACACCAACCTAAAGTGTCACCATGCCACATACACCAACCTACAGTGCTACCGTATCACATACACTCAACCACAGTACCTCCGTGTCACATGCACTCAACAACAGTACCACCATGTCACACACACACCAACCTACAGTGCCACCATGTTACATACACCAACCTACAGTGCCGCCATGTCACACACACACCAACCTACAGTGCCACCATGTTACATACACCAACCTACAGTGCCGCCATGTCACACACACACCAACCTACAGTGTCACCATGCCACATACACCAACCTACAGTACCACCATGTCACACACACACCAACCTACAGTGCCACCATGTTACATACACCAACCTACAGTGCCGCCATGTCACATACACTCACCTCCATTGCTACTGTGTCACTTACATCCACCAGAAGTGCCACTATGTCACTTATATCTCACCAAAGAGTGCCACTATGTCAACTTATATCCCACAGAAGTGCCACTATGTCACTTACATCCACCAGAAGTGCCACTATGTCACTTACATCCACCAGAAGTGCCACTATGTCACTTACATCCACCAGAAGTGCCACTATGTCACTTATATCCACGCGAAAAGTGCCTAGGTTCCACTTACATCCCCAGAAGTGCCACTATGTTGCTACTATGTCACTTACATCCACCAGAAGTGCCACTATGTCACTTATATCCACCAGAAGTGCCACTATGTCACTTACATCCACCAGAAGTGCCACTATGTCACTTACATCCACCAGAAGTGCCACTATGTCACTACATCCATCAGAAGTGCCACTATGTCACTTACATCCACCAAAAGTGACACTATGTCACTTACATCCACCAGAAGTGCCACTATGTAACTTGCATCCACCAGAAGTGCCACTATGTCACTTACATCCACCAGAAGTGCCACCATGTCACATACACTCACAACAATGCCACTATATCACTTAAATTCATCAGAAGTGACTGGAGAGATGACTTCGCACATGCTTATATCAGCTGGTTAGACACAAGGGACTCACACTCGCATGTATACACATCTAATGAATTGCTATATATTTTATGTTGAGAATTGCAATGTTTTCAATAAAGTTGCTTAAAGCAACAGTTGACCTGATCTTTGTCCTGTATGAATGATCTGGCTAGAAAGAAAATGGAAGACAGAGCAAGAGACTGAGACAAAAAGAAAGCGGTTAATATCTACATCAAGCCTCAGAAACGAAATGAAAAAAAAAAGGTTAATATCTACATGTAGCCACAGAGAGAAAAAGAAAGAGCCTAATCTCCATTTCATTGCTATCATCCCCTTACCCCTCTTGTTCCCCCAGTATTAAATTGCATGTCCTTTCCAGCAACCCCTGGCTGATTTTTTTAGGCAATTGTATGACCCATAATTTGTCATGACTTTCTGAATGAGAATTGGATGTTGAATACCAGCTGATTGGTGTGTGGAAGACAGCCTCTAGCTTGACATCACAGCATCAAACAACAGTGACTTGCCTTTGTTTGCTTGTGTTGTTGGGCCTTAGGGTCTTCACACACTTTAGCCGCTTTTGTTTGTGTGTGTGTGTGCACATTCACTCATTTTGAACTCAATCGTAGTCCGTACACGTGTTGCTACTTTAAGTGCACTGGCCTGATTATTGATTGATGGGTTAGCTTTCCTTATTACCAGCGTCCCTCGCTGTCTGGTGTATCCTCGGATGTCTCTTGTCTGGTGTATCCCCAGATGTCTGGTGTATCATATATCTGTTGTATGGTGTATCCTCAGATATCTCCTGTCTGGTTTATCCTCAGATATCTCTTGTCTGGTGTATCCTCTGATGTATCATCAGATGTCTGGTGTATTCTCTGATATCTGTTGTGTGGTGTATCCGTGGATGTCTGGTGTATCTTCATATATTTGTTGTCTGGTGTATCCTCAGATATCTCTTGTCTGCTGCATCCTCAGATGTCTCTGGTCTGGTGTATCATCAAATATCTCTTGTCTGTTGTATCCATCCTCAGATATCTGTTGTCTGGTATATCCTGTCTGGGGTACCTTATGTTAATTGTCTTGTGTATCCTTAAATATCTCTTGTCTGGTTATCCTCAGATGTCTTGCATACCATCAGATGTCTCTGGTCTGGTGTATCAAATATATATTGTCTGGTGTATTCTCAGATGTCTCTTGTCTGATGTATCCTCAAATATCTCTTGTCTGGTGTATCATCAGATGTCTCATGTATTCTAAAATGTCTGGTGTATCCTCATATTCTCTTGTCTGGTGTATCCTCAGATGTCTTGTATATTCTCAGATATCTGGTGTATCCTCAGATGTTTGGTGTATCCTCAGATATCTCTTGTCTGCTGCATCCTCAGATGTCTCTGGTCTGGTGTATCATCAAATATCTCTTGTCTATTGTATCCATCCGCAGATATCTGTTGTCTGGTATATCCTGTCTGGTGTACCCTATGTTAATTATCTTGTGTATCCTTAAATATATCTTGTCAGGTTATCCTCAGATGTCTTGCATGTCATCAGATGTCTCTTCTCTGGTGTATCCTCAGATGTCTCTTGTCTGGTGTATCCTCAGATATCTCTTGTCTGGTGTATCCTCAAATATCTCTTGTCTGGTGTATCATCAGATGTCTGTTGTATCCTCGGATGTCTGGTGTACTCTCAGATGCCTGGTGTATCCTCAGATGTCTGGTTTATCCTCAGATTCTCTTGTCTGGTGTATCCTCAGATATCTCTTGTCTGCTGCATCCTCAGATGTCTCTTGTCTGTTGATGTGTGGGAGATGTGTGTGTGGGTGAGGGATGTGTCTTGGGGATGTGTGTGAATGTGGTGTTGTGTGGGAGTGAAGATGGGTGTGGATAAAGGATGGATGGGGGTGTGGGTGTGCCGGTGGGTGTTGATGTGTGTGAGGGTGGGGGATGTGTGTTTGGAGGGGTGGTTGGGGTGTGTGAGTGTGGGTGGGTAGATGGGAGATTTATGTGGTGATGAGTGAGTGAGGGATGTGTGGGTGTTAGTGGTTGGGGGATAAGTACATGTGTGGAGGGGTATGAGTGTATGTGGGTTGGGTGTGTGTGTTTGTGGGTGGGGGATGTGTTGGTGGGTGGGGAGATGTGTGTGTATATGGGTAGGAGTGTGTGGTTAAGGGATGTGTGGCTGGGGGATGGGTGAGTGGGTAGAGGATGTGTGGGTGGGTGATTGTATATAGGTGAGGTTGTGTGGTAAAAGGATGTTTGGTTGCGGGATGAGTGGGTGGAGGATGTGCAGATGGGTAGAGGATATGTGGGTGGGTGAGTGTGTGTAGGTTAGGAGATGGTTGGGGATGTTTGTATGGGTGGGCTGGGGGAGATGTGTGGGTTGGGAAATGTATGTATGCTTGGGTTGTGGGTGGATGGGATCTGTGGTTGGTGGGAGTGTGTGTGGGTGGGGGGGGGGGCATGTATGTGTGCCTGGGGTGTGGGTGGTGGTGGATGTGTCTCATAACATGGTAATATGCATTGTTCATTGTGAATTTACAAAATTCATTTGACAATGTTTTTCCTGTGCACTATTTGTCCTGTTAATTTCCCGAGAGGAGATTGGAATCAACAAGCACATCTTTAAACTTAGTATCTGTTGGGATTATTGACTGACTTTGGTCTACACTCCTCTCTTCTGTCTTCCATTCCATATATCTATTTCTTTCTCTCTCTCTATTATTCCCTCAACACATACTCCGACAACAGTTCCTTTCAACGATAAGATAAAAGATTTATTAATAAAAACTATGTCTGGTGTATGTATGGATATTGTCTATGTAGTTGGTATGTTCTTCTAGTGTGGCTGCCAGATAAGATGTTGATAGATAGTCTCCGTGTCTTCTCTCAGCTAGAGTACAGGACATGACATAGATACAACAGAACGGTCTCACCCTGACAGCTCCGTCTGCTTGAGTCTGTAGATATATCCGTTTTTTGTAATGAAAAATGTTCACCACTGTATGAATGTATTTAACCCGATCACCATATGCTGTCAGCTTAAACTGAAGGTTCTTTATTATCTTATATCTTTCTTAATTCCATCATGGAAAACACGTCGAGTTTCTAGTATTCTCTATTTTTGTCCGGTAAAAGTTCTACACTGGATAGTTCTTAATTGGTATAGGCACTTTGTATGCACCTTGCAACTCTTCGATACTGAGTCCATTGGGTTTTTCTATTAGTTTAAATGATCTCTATTTTCCGTTCTCTGTCCTCCTTACTTCTTACGATGACAATTCTTTTCTTTCCTTTCTTATGCACAAGTGTCGTGCTTTATTACTTTAAAGTGCTTTCTTGTGGGTTATCAACACTGGGTGATCTTGACCACAGCCATCTGTGTTATCTCTTAGTTGATAAGTCCCGCACTGGTATGGAAACCTGTGTGATATACATTTAATAATGAGATCTGTGTCTGCTTCCTCTTCTCTCCTATGTGAGTGTCTTTTCCTCCAGCCGAAATGAAAAGGCTTCCGAAAAAACCCACTCTGACATAGGATAGAAGATTCACCTAATCGTCTATACTATTCCTACTAATAGAAAGCAATGTTAAATGCACTTCACGCCCATCTATATTCCTATGCTAAACTATACTCTAATATATGAATACCTTATAAACATCCTTTACTGAATTGGGAGTACTAATGCACCATAAATACACAAACGTTCTTCTGAACGCAGCACATCCCTTTTCATAATCCTTCTCTCCCGAAACCTAAGAAACACACTCTCCTCTCACAAAGACGTAGCCACTCTTTTATAGGTCATCTGTGCCGCATAGTCCTTGACATTGCTGGACACCTCACATCCAGACTTCATTATCATCGTTAGTGGAAAATTACAGCTCTGAACCGTTTCATATCCATACCGCAATATGCTGTCCAATAATACTCTCTGCTTTTGTCGCAAACCAATTTTTCCACTCGACAGTTTACCTGTGCGGTTAGCGGCCCCCTTTCCTGTCGTGACCTATAAACACATGCGCCTGGTCACTCCTTTGTTTGTTACCCTTACGGCTTCGTTTGTTAACCCTTCTTCTACCTGGTTAGTCGGTGTATACAGTCGTCTATCTGGGAATCATTAACTCTCAGTATTTCACGACACTATTGATGAATGAAAGATGAGTGATTGGAAGGTCTGAATGTAAGATGGGCCTGCGTAACCAATTTGTTAGCCTTTGAAAATTAAGTCTGTTCGTTCGTTCGTTATCCTCAGATGCCTGGTGTATTCTCAGATGTCTGGTGTATCTTCAGATGTCTGTTGTCTGGCATATCATCAAATTTCTGGTGTATCCTCTTGTCTGGTATATCCTCAGATATCTTTTGTTTAGTGTATCCTAAGATGTTTCTTGTCTGGTGTATCCTCTGTCTGTTATATCCTCAGCTGATTCTTGTCTGTTGTATCATCAGATGTCTGGTGTATCTGTTGTCTGGTGTACTCACTGATGTCTGGTGTATCCTCAATGTTCATTGTCTGGTGTATCCTCATTTGTTGATTGTCAGGTTAATACTCTACCCTCTGATAACTGCTGTCTAATGTATCCTCGGTTGTCTAGTGAGTCCTCTGATATCTGTTTTCTAGACCATCCTCTGTCTGTTGTTCGGACCATCCTGTCCATCCTCTATCTGTTGTCTCTACCATCCTCTATCTATTGTCTAGACCAGTGGTTCTCAACCTTTTTTGGCCCGTTCCCCCCTTCACCGTATTTTCAGAACGTCATTACCCCCTTTCATATTTCCTATCTAAAAATCCCCCCACCCCTACACAGTATATGTAAAGATGGAAGGCAAATTTAATAGCATATACTAAAACAAGTCTACACATCCACATAAAACATGATTTGTGGGTCTACTTACTTTATAAAATGAATTTTAGAAGGATAAGATGTACATAACTGTAAAGTATGAAGGGAAAAACAATATCAAGTAAACAAAGCGTTTATTCGCAGGGCCCTACAAATAGACGCTTTGTTTATTCGCAGGGCCCTATGAATCGATACTTTATACTTAGTTGAAGTATGGCTGTTTAAATATCAGGCGAGTTTAAGAATTGTTAACTTGCGTTTCTGTACACTACACTTACTGTTTACAGGCATCCATCTTTGTTTACGTTACCGACCTACTATTTCCTACTATTTATGTCCTGATAATTCTGGTCCAAGCTGACAGTAATATGCGTCACCTCAGAGAGACATGATTAGGGTCGTTAGGCAATACAAACACCAGGCTTTCGACTGACTGGCCTCATGAATTAACAAATAAACAAGGAAATGCTACGCATATAAAGTGCAGGAAAACCTGGTATATGTGAAGCGGGTTGAAAAGAGAGAAGAGAGAGATAGATAATGAAGATAGTGTGCGAGACAGATATGTGAGATATGAGAAAGATGTGTTGAAAGACATAAAAAAGTGATAAAGACAAGAAAGAGAGAGGGGGGGGGGGGGGAGGGAGATAGAGAAGAAGAGAGAGAGATGTCTGTATGCCTCTCTATATGTCCACCTGTCTGGATGTCTCTCTACATGCCCGCCTGTCTGGATGTCTCTCTGTTTCTGTCTGTCCAGTCCGTCTGACAGCCTGCGTGATTACTTGTTCTCTGTCAGCCTACTTGTATCTGTCCATTTGTATATATGTCTATCTGAATCTCTATCTAACAAACTGTCTCTCTGTCTTTCCATATGCATATGTATGTCTGGTTGACTCTCTGTGTGTATGTATGCGGGTGTCTGACTCTCTATCTGTTTGCTGTCTGTCTGCCAGTTTATATATCCGTTGTTTATTTGTCTGTATCTCTGACTGCCTGCCTCTCTCTCTCTCTCTCTCTCTCTCTCTCTCTCTCTCTCTCTCTCTCTCTCTCTCGGTCGCTCGGCCGGTCAACCTGCCTGTTCAGAGTATTGCAGGGAGAGGTTGAAAGAGATGTATGAATTGGCATGGTGGAATACAGATGATCGACGAGCGAGTGTCGGGTTGGATCTAGCTACCCATCTACCTGCGTACCTACTCATCCACCTACCTGCCTAGCTACCCACATACCTGCTTACTTAACTACCTACCTGTCTACCTACCCACATATCTGCCTCTCTAACGATCTATCTGTCTAACAACCCACCTACCTGCCTACTTAACCACTTTCGTGTCTATGAATATGATTAGAATATGAAAACTATGAATATTACAAAGAATTATCGCCGAAGCAACGGAGTACGTGCTTTGTGCTCGATACTTTTGACAACAGCCAGCGGGGAGAGAATTAAGCGGAGGAGAAGAGGTAGGGGAGAGGGATGAAGGAAAAGGAAGAAGAGGGCTGGAGCCAGAAGGGGTAGAAGGAAAACGGATCGTTTGGGACTCAAAATGTGTGGGTTGGGTATTGGAATTGCCGTAGTGCAAAGCAACGAGGACCAATACTGGAGAAACTGGTACTAACTAAATTACACTCACTGAAAAATTAAAAAAAAACATTGTCGGGCAAGGAAACGAACGATTGACATTTGACTTTCATCCAATTAATTGCTGAACAATTAAAAAAAAAAAATGTCCGGCAAGGAAACGAACCTCGAGCTCCCGCCCATCAGGAATCGGTTCTTGCATTAATGCGATCTTGAAATGGTCTTCATTCCCCCCCTGGAAACCCTAAAATTCCCCCCTGGGGGGGAATTCCCCACCGGTTGAGAACCACTGGTCTAGACCATCCTCTATCTATTGTCTGGACCATCCTCTATCTGTTGTCTGTACCATCCTCTATCTGTTGCCTGGACCATCCTCTATCTGTTGTCCGTATAATCCTCTATCTATTGTCTGGACCATCCTCTATCTGTTGTCCGTATAATCCTCTATCTATTGTCTGGACCATCCTCTATCTGTTGTCTGGACCATCCTCTATTGTCTGTACCATCCTCTATCTGTTATCTGGTCCATCCTCTATCTGTTATCTGGATCATCCTCTATTGTCTGTACCATCCTCTATCTGTTGTCTGTACCATCCTCTATCTGTTGTCTGTACCATCCTCTATCTATTGTCTGGACCATCCTCTATTGTCTGTACCATCCTCTATTGTCTGTACCATCCTCTATCTGTTGTCTGTACCATCCTCTATCTGTTGTCTGTACCATCCTCTATCTGTTGTCTGTACCATCCTCTATCTGTTGTCTGGACCATCCTCTATCTGTTGTCTGGACCATCCTCTATCTGTTGTCTGTACCATCCTCTATCTGTTGTCTGTACCATCCTCTATCTGTTGTCTGGACCATCCTCTATCTGTTGTCTGGACCATCCTCTATCTGTTGTCTGTACCATCCTCTATCTGTTGTCTGTACCATCCTCTATCTGTTGTCTGTACCATCCTCTATCTGTTGTCTGGACCATCCTCTATCTGTTGTCTGGACCATCCTCTATCTGTTGTCTGGACCATCCTCTATCTGTTGTCTGGACCATCCTCTATCTGTTGTCTGTACCATCCTCTATCTGTTGTCTGGACCATCCTCTATCTGTTGTCTGGACCATCCTCTATCTGTTGTCTGGACCATCCTCTATCTGTTGTCTGTACCATCCTCTATCTGTTGTCTGTACCATCCTCTATCTGTTGTCTGTACCATCCTCTATCTGTTGTCTGTACCATCCTCTATCTGTTGTCTGTACCATCCTCTATCTGTTGTCTGTACCATCCTCTATCTGTTGTCTGGACCATCCTCTATCTGTTGTCTGTACCATCCTCTATCTGTTGTCTGGACCATCCTCTATCTGTTGTCTGTACCATCCTCTATCTGTTGTCTGGACCATCCTCTATCTGTTGTCTGGACCATCCTCTATCTGTTGTCTGGACCATCCTCTATCTGTTGTCTGGACCATCCTCTATCTGTTGTCTGGACCATCCTCTATCTGTTGTCTGGACCATCCTCTATCTGTTGTCTGGACCATCCTCTATCTGTTGTCTGGACCATCCTCTATCTGTTGTCTGGACCATCCTCTATCTGTTGTCTGGACCATCCTCTATCTGTTGTCTGGACCATCCTCTATCTGTTGTCTGGACCATCCTCTATCTGTTGTCTGGACCATCCTCTATCTGTTGTCTGTACCATCCTCTATCTGTTGTCTGGACCATCCTCTATCTGTTGTCTGGACCATCCTCTATCTGTTGTCTGGACCATCCTCTATCTGTTAGTCTGGACCATCCTCTATCTGTTGTCTGTACCATCCTCTATCTGTTGTCTGGACCATCCTCTATCTAGTTGTCTGGACCATCCTCTATCTGTTGTCTGGACCATCCTCTATCTAGTTGTCTGTACCATCCTCTATCTGTTGTCTGGACCATCCTCTATCTGTTGTCTGGACCATCCTCTATCTATTGTCCTGGACCATCCTCTATCTGTTGTCTGGACCATCCTCTATCTGTTGTCTGGACCATCCTCTATCTATTGTCTGGACCTATCCTCTATCTATTGTCTGTACTATCCTCTATCTATTGTCTGGACCTATCCTCTATTGTCTGGTCCTGTGTATCCTCTGCTGTCTAGTGTATTCTCTGTTGTCTAGCATAAATTCTATCTGTTGTCTGGATTATCTGAGATATGTTTTTAGTGTATCCTATAGTATCTGTCATCTAGTGTATATTTTGTCTAATGTACCCTTTGATATCTGTTGTCTAGACTATCCTCTGATATCTATTGTTTGGTGTATCCTTAGATGTCCATTGTCTTCTGTATCCTCTAATAACTGTTGCCTAGTGTATCCTCTGTTGCCTAGTGTATTCTCAGTATTCTAGTGTGTTCTCTGTTGCCTAGTGTATTCTCTGTATTCTAGTGTATTCTCTGTATTCTAGTGTATTCTCTGTATTCTAGTGTATTCTCTGTATTCTAGTGTATTCTTAGTATTCTAGTGTATTCTTAGTATTCTAGTGTATCCTCTGTTGCCTAGTGTATTCTCTGTTGCCTAGTGTATTCTCTGTATTCTAGTGTATCCTCTGTATTCTAGTGTATTCTTTGTATTCTAGTGTATTCTCTGTATTCTAGTGTATTCTCTGTATTCTAGTGTATTCTCTGTATTCTAGTGTATTCTTTGTATTCTAATGTATTCTCTGTATTCTAGTGTATTCTTTGTATTCTAGTGTATTCTCTGTATTCTAGTGTATTCTCTGTATTCTAGTGTATTCTCTGTATTCTAGTGTATTCTAGTGTATTCTCTGTATTCTAGTGTATTCTCTGTATTCTAGTGTATCCTCTAATAACTGTTGTCTAGTGTATCCTCTAATAACTGTTGTCTAGTTTATCCTCTGTATTCTAGTGTATTCTTTGTATTCTAGTGTATCCTCTGTATTCTAGTGTATTCTTTGTATTCTAGTGTATTCTTTGTATTCTAGTGTATTCTCTGTATTCTAGTGAATCCTCTAATAACTGTTGTCTAGTGTATCCTCTAATAACTGGTGTCTAGTGTATCCTCTGTATTCTAGTGTATTCTCTGTATTCTAGTGTATTCTAGTGTATCCTCTGTATTCTAGTGTATTCTAGTGTATCCTCTGTATTCTAGTGTATCCTGTGTATTCTAGTCTATTCTAGTGTATTCTTTGTATTCTAGTGTATCCTCTGTATTCTAGTGTATTCTTTGTATTCTAGTGTATTCTCTGTATTCTAGTGTATCCTCTGTATTCTAGTGTATTCTCTGTATTCTAGTGTATTCTTTGTATTCTAGTGTATTCTCTGTATTCTAGTGTATTCTTTGTATTCTAGTGTATTCTCTGTATTCTCTGTATTCTAGTGTATCCTCTGTTGTCTAGTGTATCCTCTAATAACTGTTGTCTAGTGTATCCTCTAATAACTGTTGTCTAGTATATCCTCTGTTGTCTAGCCTATTCTCTGTTGTCTAGTATGTTCTCAGTTGTCTAGTATATTCTCTGTTGTCTAGTATATTCTCAGTTGTCTAGTATATTCTCTGTTGTCTAGTATATTCTCTGTTTGTCTAGTATATTCTCTGTTGTCTAGTATATTCTCAGTTGTCTTTGTATTCTCAGTTGTCTAGTATATTCTCAGTTGTCTAGTATATTCTCTGTTGTCTAGTATATTCTCTGTTGTCTAGTATATTCTCTGTTGTCTAGTATATTCTCTGTTGCCTAGTATATTCTCTGTTGTCTTTGTATTCTCTGTTGTCTTTGTATTCTCTGTTGTCTAGTATATTCTCTGTTGTCTTTGTATTCTCTGTTGTCTAGTATATTCTCTGTTGTCTAGTATATTCTCAGTTGTCTAGTATGTTCTCAGTTGTCTAGTATATTCTCAGTTGTCTAGTATATTCTCTGTTGTCTAGTATATTTTCAGTTGTCTAGTATATTCTCTGTTGTCTTTATATTCTCTGTTGTCTAGTATATTCTCTGTTGTCTAGTATATTCTCTGTTGTCTAGTATATTCTCTGTTGTCTAGTATATTCTCTGTTGTCTAGTATATTTTCAGTTGTCTAGTATATTCTCTGTTGTCTAGTATATTCTCTGTTGTCTAGTATATTCTCAGTTGTCTAGTATATTTTCAGTTGTCTAGTATATTCTCTGTTGTCTAGTATATTCTCTGTTGTCTGGACCATCCTCTATCTGTTGTCTCTATCCATATATCCTCTAGTGTATCCTCTGTTGTCTAGTGTATTCTCTGTTGTCTAATGTATTTTCTGATAACTCTTGTCTAGTGTATTCTCTGATATCTCTTATCTAGTGTATCATCTTATATCTGCTGTCTAGTATATTCTCTGCTGTCCAATGTATCCTCTGCTGTCTAGTGTATCCTCTGATACTGCTACTGCAGCAACTATTGTCTAGTGTATTCTCTATCTCCTGGTTAGTGTATCCACATATGTCCATTGTCTTATGTATCCTCTTGTAGCAGTTGTCTAAGTGTATCCTAAGATGTTTGTTGTCTAATATGCCACCTGTTGTTTTTTGTATCCTCTATTGTCTAGTTAATCCCAAGATGCCTGTTGGCTTGTGTATCCTCTATTGTCTAGTGTTTCCTGTAATAACTATTGTGTAGTGTATCCTCTAATAACTATTATCTAGTTTATCCTCTAATAACTATTGTCTAGTGTATCCTTTCATAATGATTGTCTAGTGTATTCTCTAATAACTATTGTCTAGTGTATCCTCTAATAACTATTGTCTAGTGTATCCTCTAATAACTATTGTGTAGTGTATCCTCTAATAACTATTGTGTAGTGTATCCTCTCATAATGATTGTCTAGTGTATCCTCTAATAACTATTGTCTAGTGTATCCTCTAATAACTATTGTCTAGTGTATCCTCTAATAACTATTGTCTAGTGTATCCTCTCATAATGATTGTCTAGTGTATTCTCTCATAATGATTGTCTAGTGTATTCTCTAACTATTGTCCAGTGTGTCATGTAATAACTGTCTAGTGTATCCTCTAATAACTGTTGTCTAGTGTATCCCAAAATGCCTGTTGCCAGGTGTAGTGTCCTGCTGTATCAGTAGTCATTCACACATCTTGTGTTCTTTCAGCAGTGTTGTAGGGAGAACAAGTGTGTGCTTGTGGTTGGTCACATATACACTCATGTGTGAAATAGGTCACCTGTGTTTGTTCTGTTTCCACAAGATCACTCCCCTCCTATCAGGTAACCATGGCTCTGTCCAGTGAACAGAATTCATCACCTGACATTGACCAGTCATCTTCCTGAGTTGGGTCACTTGTTGTTTGAGGTGTGTCCACTCAAGCATTTAGTGTTATCCTTTATGTAAGGACCTGACAGAGACTTATCTTTGTTCATCATAGGCCACATTACAGATGCCACTGGTCAGGAGGTGTTTGCATTCTTAGTTGGTCAGTTTAAATGGTAAATTCACTAGTTGTGAACAATTTTGTTAGCACTGTGCTACTGTGTCCAATTTTTCTGGTTATTATGCGTGTGTTGAATTCAGAAGGCAATGGAATGTGTAAATGTCTTTGAGTCTGGTATTTGTATCATGGTTTTAGAAGCTGGCAATACTGTTATCAGCTGTATCTGATTTTCTGTTGTCAGCTGTTTGTGTTGTCAACTGATTGTTGCCAGTTTGTTTGTCAACTGATTGTTGTCAATTTGTCAAGTGGTACTGTTGCCAGCTGTTTGTCTACTGATTCTTGTCAGCTGTGTCAAGAGGTTCTGTTATCAGTTGTCTATCTGGTTGTCTCTTAAAGATCTTCCCTTTTCAGACACTGTTAAATGGTCTGACACAATAGAAATTAAAATGTGAAAGGTCACAAAAAGATGTAAAATATTCCCCTCTTTTGCTGCCTTTGTACCTTCACAAAAATATTTTGTGGTACAAAACTATTCTCTATTTAGTAAATAGGCACTTGCTGCAATTAACCATACTGCCTGTCACATTTAGCTCATAGAAATATGTCCATACACTTGCGGCAATTAACCATACTGCCTGTCACATTTAGCTCATAGAAATATGTCCATACACTTGCGGCAATTAACCATACCGTCTGTCACATTTAGCTCATAGAAATATGTCCATACACTTGCGGTAATTAGCCATACCGCCTGTCACATTTAGCTCATAGAAATATTTTCATACACTTGCGGCAATTAACCATACCGTCTGTCACATTTAGCTCATGGAAATATTTTCATACACTTGCGGCAATTAACCATACCGTCTGTCACATTTAGCTACATAGAAATGTGTGTCCATCAACATATGTGAGGCTTGGTTAGACTGGCATCTGGCAACATTTTAACTTTGGCATTTATTTGTTTTAAATCCAGATTTAAAGAACAGCCCAGCCACTGAAGATGACGAGAATGAGTACTTTGAAGCTGTTGAGGATCTAGAGGAGTCTGAAGAAGAGCCCATTGTCAAGAAGACTGTGAATAGTGGAGTCATGGAGACTACAGATGCCAGCAAGTGTCTAGGATTATCTTCTACGGATGTAACTGTGGATGTTGTAGATTCTGCCAGTGAAACCTTGGTTGAGCCAGCATCTTCGGGTGACAGCTTTGAGTCGGCTAAACAGGAGTTCAAACCTTCATCATTTGGTGCGTGTGTTAAAGATGGTGAGCCACCGGACACAGCAGCTGAACTGTCAATCATCAGTGACACTGTACCTGTGTCGGGAGCTGCACATGCAGGGGACATAGCTCGCGTCTCGGTGTCTGCTGACGACAGAACGGAAGTCACCGTTAGCCATGTCGACAGTCCGGACAAGTTGTACATCCAGTTGGACGGGAACAAGCCGGGCCTTGACGACATGATGGATGCCATGTTTGAGCACTTCTCCAGCCAGTCTGAGGTGTCTGGGCCAGTGGAGGCAGCCGGTGTTGGGGATGTGTGCGCTGCACAGTTTGAGGATGACTCCTGGTATCGGGTCAGGATAGAGAGTTTGGCTGGCGATGGAACCTGTGAGGTAGGCTTCTGTAGGAACATTTGTCTGTTTTAAAATGTTTGACTGTTTATGTTAATATATAGCCAGAGTCTGTAGCCTAGGAGCTGTGTCCAGTTTACCAGTTCCCTGGCACAGATCGAGGTGTAAAATCCTGATAAATAGTCATGAAGCAGACCACCTCTTGTGTTGATTTTGCTGGTATATGCATTGTTCAGAAAGCAATGGCAAGCTACTGAACATAAAGATTGCCTAGAAAATCACTGACAGCCATAAATCAATGCTGGGGTTGATTGTGGCAGCCTGTTAACGACATGCAGCAGCATTTAGTTGTGAATATATTCTTCGTGAATATACCTTGGTGAAACCTCACTTCAACATGTGGGGTCATACACATTTGGGGGGGCTTCATGTGAAAACCATAAATGTTTTTATTTTGGGTGTGAATATATTTTGAAAAAGTAAAGAACAAATGTATCATTTTTCGATGTAGTCACCACTGCGTTCAATGCAAGACAACAATTCTCTGGGGTCTCTACTTGATGTGCTTGACCCAGTCGTGAACAGTCTCTCACGTTTTGAAACTTCCTACTCACTCATTCACTTGCTGGGCTGATGGGCATTCATCACTATACCTGACCTTCATTCACCAGTGAATTTCTATAGGTTTCACCCTTTCACTGATAAAAAACATAACAGAATGCTGCTTCTCTTTGGTACATGTCAAAAATGGGGCAACCATCTTTAAACTCCTTACGATGTCATCATTCTCGTCTCCACCATGATGTCGTGTGCTTAAAACTCTTGACATCCTTAACAACAATATTGACAGGTTACAAGACAATGGCATGGTTATTGTAATTTCTAGCACACTTGTAAGGTTTTCATGTCAAGTGACCTTGTATTTAGGTAGCAATGTAGACAGAAATAAGCAAGCACATATTTGACTTTGTAAAGACACATCAAGGGTGTATATAGGTGGGAACGCAAGCGCAATTGAAATACCATTTCTCTAGTCCGACTTTATGGAGACATGAAGGGTGTAGCACAGGTGGGAGTGCAATCGCAATGGAAATACCACTACTTTTATTTTCTTTACTTATTCAGTCGTCTTCATTGATTTGTTCGCAACATAAACAATCAAGATCTCCTGTGGGTGGAATCTTGCTGGTCGCATAATCCGCACTGAAGACAGTGTCAGGCGATAGTTTGACTGTAGTACACGCCTGTATATGTCCAGACACTTGGCCAGGAGAGAGATTGAGATGTACACGCTCATACAGGTCCAGACACTTGGCCAGGAGAGAGATTGACAGAAGTACATGCTTATATAGGTCCAGACACTTGGCCAGGAGAGAGATTGAGATGTACACGCTCATACAGGTCCAGACACTTGGCCAGGAGAAAGATTGAGATGTACACGCTCATACAGGTCCAGACACTTGGCCAGGAGAGAGATTGAGATGTACACGCTCATACAGGTCCAGACACTTGGCCAGGAGAGAGATTGAGATGTACACGCTCATACAGGTCCAGACACTTGGCCAGGAGAGAGATTGACAGAAGTACATGCTTATATAGGTCCAGACACTTGGCCAGGAGAGAGATTGACAGAAGTACATGCTTATATAGGTCCATACACTTGGCCAGGAGAAAGATTGAGATGTACACGCTCATACAGGTCCAGACACTTGGCCAGGAGAGAGATTGAGATGTACACGCTCATACAGGTCCAGACACTTGGCCAGGAGAGAGATTGACAGAAGTACATGCTCATACAGGTCCAAACACTTGGCCAGGAGAGAGATTGACAGAAGTACACGCTCATACAGGTCCAGACATTTGGCCAGGAGAGAGATTGACAGAAGTACACGCTCATACAGGTCCAGACACTTGGCCAGGAGAGAGATTGACAGAAGTACACGCTCATATAGGTCCAAACACTTGGCCAGGAGAGAGATTGACAGAAGTACACGCTCATACAGGTCCAAACACTTGGCCAGGAGAGAGATTGACAGAAGTACACGCTCATACAGGTCCAGACACTTGGCCAGGAGAGAGATTGACAGAAGTACACGCTCATATAGGTCCAAACACTTGGCCAGGAGAGAGATTGACAGAAGTACACGCTCATATAGGTCCAAACACTTGGCCAGGAGAGAGATTGACAGAAGTACATGCTCATACAGGTCCAGACACTTGGCCAGGAGAGAGATTGACAGAAGTACACGCTCATATAGGTCCAGACACTTGGCCAGGAGAGAGATTGACAGAAGTACATGCTCATACAGGTCCAGACACTTGGCCAGGAGAGAGATTGACAGAAGTACACGCTCATACAGGTCCAGACACTTGGAGACAACAAGGCAAGGCTGAGAGAGGGATCATGCTGCATGGGCAACATATGATCTCTGAATCCAAGCCCAGTCATTGTGCGATGGAATTCTATCTCTAGTTCCAATCCACATACTTTTGTGTTCATGTGTTTTCATGTTCTCTGAATTCAAACCCCGGCATTATGCGATGGAATTCTAGCTCTATTCCAATCCACATACTTTCACCTGTAAAGACGATAAGGTGCCACTTACTTACAAAAAGCAAGAGAAGCTTTCCTGGCACCAGCACATTTGTGGAAGTCTAGAGAAACAATCTAGCACCAAACTGAAAATATTTCCAGTCAAATTTAGTGTGGTCAGATTTTGTAACATTCTGTGTCGTATGATAACATTTCTAGTCTATAAACTGGAGATTTCTTGATGTTGACAAGAAAGAAAAATATCAACGGTAAATACACTTTCAGATTGTGAATTATTCCTGTTTAGAACACATATTTTGACTTTATGAGAGAAGCTTGTGTTCTAAGTTTAGTATTCTCTGGAAACAGATATTCTACATCGACTATGGCAACACAGAGACAGTTGATGTCACAAGTCTTCAGCCTTTACCGGAAAGCTTTAAGAGCATCTTACCCTGGGCTTTGAAGGCCAAGCTTGGAGGAGTTGAGCCCAGAGAGGGTTGCTGGACACAGGAGGCTGTGCTGGAGATGAAGGAGATGGTAGAAGAAAAGTGAGTGAAGCAGTTTACGGGTAGTTTGCATAATTTATGCTTTTGTTTACACCTTATCTTCTATACAATGTTTTTCTGTAGTGAATTCCAGTAACAAAGACACAAACAAGAGATTGCACAATTTATTACCTGGCATATTTCACTGCATCTTGTCAGGTACATACTGTAGAATTCACACAACGTAAACTAGAGCAATGAGATCAATCCTTCAAGCTGATTTTATCTTCTGTCTGTTCTGGGATGGTGTACAGCAGCAAGGCAGGTATTTTTCAGTTGTGTGATAAGAATCCTGAAATAATCTCTCTATTCCAGATAGTTGCTTGGCTGACACAAGTGTGATAGAATAGTTATGTCTGTAATTTAAACATTTGTTGACTGCGATACATGAATCATGATAGAATGGTCATTTTATGCCACGATACCAGACCTGGGTGGTAAGCACGTCAGGATGGAAGCATCAGTGATCAGTCTTCCACTGCTCTGTCCTCAGCAACACTCACAATTGTGAACATACTACATCCTGTCTACTCTTTAATGCTGTCAGTCCAGGATTGTCTCTGCTTTCCTCGTCTCTGCTTGCCCTCAACTGTTCTTTGGATGATTAGCTGTGAGAGGGTTTCATCACTGACAGGTTTTTCTTGATGTCCTCATGTACCTTTACTTGCTTGCTAACTTCTGTGGTAAAATCTCTGAAGTAGTGTCTGTGGTAAAGTCTCTGTGGTAAAATATCTGTGAGAAAGTGTCTGTGGTAAAGTCTCTGTGGTAAAATATCTGTGAGAAAGTGTCTGTGGTAAAGTCTCTGTGGTAAAATATCTGTGAGAAAGTGTCTATGGTAAAGTATCTATGGTAAAATATCTGTGAGAAAGTGTGTGGCACAGTCGTCCAGCCATCTGCCGTGCACAGTGAATGTTGTGGGTTTGTGTTTAGTCTGTCCATTCAGACCACAAGTAACATTTCTCTTGAGACTTATAAGGGTCATCTCTGGAGCTATGGGATTTATGCTTCATGCGATGCTCTCAATTGGCGACTTGCTGTTCCGTAGAGAGTGATTCAGTCAGATTAGTATAGCATTCTGTGCAGTGTAGTCATAAAAATCATCAGTTCACCGGAAGTTTGAGAGCAGGTGCTCTTATCCGTACGGTTACATCAAATCTTGCCTTGAACCTTTATCTGCCTTGAACCTTTACCTATGACTCTATATTGACATCTGTGTTGCGTTTCCTCTAACATGTTCACAGAATGTTCGTAAAGTATTTGTATTCAAATGCCTGGATCCCTTGTTCTCTTTCTACATTGAGAGTCCATCTCTGATACCCAAATAAAAGTATGGGTACCACAGGTGACTGTGCAGTTTAGTCATGACAGAAGAGCTGATGTTGCTTTTGCTGATAGGATTCAGTCTTGTCATGACAGATGGGACAGTCTGGCTTTGATCTCTTTGCTTGAACTGTCATTGCATATAGGAGACCCTAGATATTTGTGTTTACCTCTTCTATCGTTTATCCATTTATTCGGATGTTGTTTGTTATATGCTCCTTGTTGCTATTTATCTATTCATCAGTCTACAGCTTATTTTCTATGCTTTTCCATTTCATACAATCTTATAATGTTCTGTAATCTTGCAGAGAGGGCTTGGAATTCTAATTATATTTCAGCTATAAAATCTGCAGCCATGTGTTGAGTAGTGTAATTAAATCTTCTGTTGATAAATGTAATACCACAATGTAATATACAAGTAAATGGGAATATTCTTCAACAAGTGAATAGGTACAATTATCTCGGAACAGTAATATCTGATGGGAGATGCCTTGAAGAGATTAGAACAAGAATCGCCATGGCAAAAGTAGCCTTTAGCAAGATGAAAAACATACTGACCAATAAAAAGATGTCAATTGAAATGAGAAAAAGAGTGTTGAGATGCTACATAGAACCTGTACTCTTATATGGATGTGAAGCTTGGACAATGAGCAGTCAGGCTGAAAAACATCTGATGGCTGTAGAAATGTGGTTTCTGAGGAAAATGCAAAGAATGCCATGGACAGCCAGAAAGACCAATGAACAAGTTCTTCAAGAAACAAATGAAGATTGTAAACTGACATTAGACGTAGACAGTCACAATTTTTTGGGCATGTTATGAGAAGAAATGATCTGGAGAACTTGGTGACAACTGGTAAGATCGAGGGGTACAGACCAAGGGGAAGACCTAGAAGCAAGTACCTGGATGGCTTGGCCTTGTGGCATGGTCGAGACAGAAATACGGAGCTGAACCACGACACTGGTGATCGAGTGAGATGGTAGAGCATGACCGCCCATGCTTACCGGCATGGCACATGATGGATGGATGATAAATGATAATTATGTTAAAGACACTAGTTAATTAGTATAGTTGAATCATACGACAGACTGGCAGCTGTAGTATCTATATGACAGGCATTTGTTGGCTGATATTCTCGAAGTCAGCGACGATGGTGCTGAATGTACTAGTCCACCTGCTTGACCTAGGAATCCCTGTTCATGAGGAGCTCATTAAAAAGGTAAGAACCTCTAGGCTTTCATCTTTATAGGTAGTCAGAGCAGACAGTGATCAGTATATCATACTGAGGCAAGTCTCAGCCTCTCTATTGTGGTGTCTTGTCAGATTTCATTTAGTTGTATAGAAAATGTCAGTTGATTGCCAGAATTGTCACTGTACTGAACACTCTTGATCTGTTGTTGAAATCTGCCGCTGAGCTCTGGTCTATGTCATCTGTTTGTTTTGAAGTTATAAACGGACTGACTGACTTGACTCACTCACTCACTCACTCACTACTCACTCACTCTCTCTATCTCTCTCACTCACTCTCTATCTCTCTCACTCACTCACTCACTTACATACCAAGGCTGGGCCATGCTATGTGACACGCATGTGTTTTCGCCTGCTCCCTGGTGAAGGGGTTACATGCGCAGATCGTAATCCCACATACCACGTTCGGAACACGGCTGTGGGCGATTTGCAGCTGACCACCTTATGTTGGTTTTTATGAAATAGTGTGGGTGCCGGTCGTTCAGAAAGCAATGGCAAACTACGGAACATAAAACTTGTCCAGGAATCACGAACAGCCAAAAAATGCTGGGGTTGACTGCTATGTCTTGTAAAGGAAATGCAACTAACTTTTTGTGTGTGATTTCACATATTCAGGGACAGTCAGGTAGACAGTACAAGACTTGGTGACACAGACAGAATACACATGGCTAGCTCCTGTCCAGTTGTGCTCATCTCCAGCTGTGAGCAGTCAGGTAGACAGTACAAGACTTGGTGTGTTGAATCATGTCTCTGTAAACTGCTTTCACAACCATTAATGAGGTGACACTGGCAGAATACAATAATGAGACCTGTAGCCTGTGAGCTGATTCCAGTACATGTCTTGTATGAGCAGGTTCTGACACTTGTTCTGGCTATTATTATTCCAGTACATGTCTTGTATGAGCAGGTTCTGACACTTGTTCTGGCTATTATTATTCCAGTACATGTCTTGTATGAGCAGATTATGACACTTGTTCTGGCTATTATTATTCCAGTACATGTCTTGTATAAGCAGTTTATGACACTTGTTCTGGCTATTATTATTCCAGTACACATGTCTTCTATGAGCAGATTATGACACTTGTTCTGGCTATTATTATTCCAGTACACATGTCTTGTATGAGCAGTTTATGACACTTGTTGTGGCTATTATTATTCCAGTACATGTCTTGTATGAGCAGGTTCTGACACTTGTTCTGGCTATTATTATTCCAGTACATGTCTTGTATGAGCAGATTATGACACTTGTTCTGGCTATTATTATTCCAGTACACATGTCTTGTATGAGCAGGTTCTGACACTTGTTCTGGCTATTATTATTCCAGTACATGTCTTGGATGAGCAGATTATGACACTTGTTCTGGCTATTATTATTCCAGTACACATGTCTTGTATGAGCAGGTTCTGACACTTGTTCTGGCTATTATTATTCCTGTACACATGTCTTGTATGAGCAGGTTCTGACACTTGTTCTGGCTATTATTATTCCAGTACACATGTCTTGTATGAGCAGATTATGACACTTGTTCTGGCTATTATTATTCCAGTACACATGTCTTGTATGAGCAGGTTCTGACACTTGTTCTGGCTATTATTATTCCAGTACATGTCTTGTATGAGCAGATTATGACACTTGTTCTGGCTATTATTATTCCAGTACATGTCTTGTATAAGCAGTTTATGACACTTGTTCTGGCTATTATTATTCCAGTACACATGTCTTCTATGAGCAGATTATGACACTTGTTCTGGCTATTATTATTCCAGTACACATGTCTTGTATGAGCAGTTTATGACACTTGTTCTGGCTATTATTATTCCAGTACATGTCTTGTATGAGCAGGTTCTGACACTTGTTCTGGCTATTATTATTCCAGTACACATGTCTTGTATGAGCAGATTATGACACTTGTTCTGGCTATTATTATTCCAGTACACATGTCTTGTATGAGCAGGTTCTGACACTTGTTCTGGCTATTATTATTCCAGTACATGTCTTGGATGAGCAGATTATGACACTTGTTCTGGCTATTATTATTCCAGTACACATGTCTTGTATGAGCAGGTTCTGACACTTGTTCTGGCTATTATTATTCCTGTACACATGTCTTGTATGAGCAGGTTCTGACACTTGTTCTGGCTATTATTATTCCAGTACACATGTCTTGTATGAGCAGATTCTGACACTTGTTCTGGCTATTATTATTCCAGTACACATGTCTTGTATGAGCAGATTATGACACTTGTTCTGGCTATTATTATTCCAGTACACATGTCTTGTATGAGCAGGTTCTGACACTTGTTCTGGCTATTATTATTCCTGTACACATGTCTGTATGAGCAGGTTCTGACACTTGTTCTGGCTATTATTATTCAGTACACATGTCTTGTATGAGCAGGTTCTGACACTTGTTCTGGCTCTTATTATTCCTGTACACATGTCTTGTATGAGCAGGTTCTGACACTTGTTCTGGCTATTATTATTCCCTGTACACATCTTGTATAAGCAGTTTATGACACTTGTTCTGGCTATTATTATTCCAGTACACATGTCTTGTATGAGCAGATTATGACACTTGTTCTGGCTATTATTATTTCTGTACACATGTCTTGTATGAGCAGATTATGACACTTGTTCTGGCTATTATTATTCCTGTACACATGTCTTGTATGAGCAGATTATGACACTTGTTCTGGCTATTATTATTCCAGTACACATGTCTTGTATGAGCAGATTATGACACTTGTTCTGGCTATTATTATTCCTGTACACATGTCTTGTATGAGCAGGTTCTGACACTTGTTCTGGGTATTATTATTCCAGTACACATGTCTTGTATAAGCAGTTTATGACACTTGTCTGGCTATTATTATTCCTGTACACATGTCTTGTATGAGCAGGTTCTGACACTTGTTCTGGCTATTATTATTCCAGTACACATGTCTTGTATGAGCAGTTTATGACACTTGTTGTGGCTATTATTATTCCAGTACATGTCTTGTATGAGCAGGTTCTGACACTTGTTCTGGCTATTATTATTCCAGTACATGTCTTGTATGAGCAGATTATGACACTTGTTCTGGCTATTATTATTCCAGTACACATGTCTTGTATGAGCAGGTTCTGACACTTGTTCTGGCTATTATTATTCCAGTACATGTCTTGGATGAGCAGATTATGACACTTGTTCTGGCTATTATTATTCCAGTACACATGTCTTGTATGAGCAGGTTCTGACACTTGTTCTGGCTATTATTATTCCATGTACACATGTCTTGTATGAGCAGGTTCTGACACTTGTTCTGGCTATTATTATTCCAGTACACATGTCTTGTATGAGCAGATTATGACACTTGTTCTGGCTATTATTATTCCAGTACACCATGTCTTGTATGAGCAGGTTCTGACACTTGTTTCTGGCTATTATTATTCCAGTACATGTCTTGTATGAGCAGATTATGACACTTGTTCTGGCTATTATTATTCCAGTACATGTCTTGTATAAGCAGTTTATGACACTTGTTCTGGCTATTATTATTCCAGTACACATGTCTTCTATGAGCAGATTATGACACTTGTTCTGGCTATTTATTATTCCAGTACACATGTCTTGTATGAGCAGTTTATGACACTTGTTGTGGCTATTATTATTCCAGTACATGTCTTGTATGAGCAGGTTCTGACACTTGTTCTGGCTATTATTATTCCAGTAACATGTCTTGTATGAGCAGATTATGACACTTGTTCTGGCTATTATTATTCCAGTACACATGTCTTGTATGAGCAGGTTCTGACACTTGTTCTGGCTATTATTATTCCAGTACATGTCTTGGATGAGCAGATTATGACACTTGTTCTGGCTATATTATTCCCGTACACATGTCTTGTATGAGCAGGTTCTGACACTTGTTCTGGCTATTATTATTCCTGTACACTGTCTTGTATGAGCAGGTTCTGACACTTGTCTGGCTATTATTATTCCAGTACACATGTCTTGTATGAGCAGATTACTGACACTTGTTCTCGGCTATTATTATTCCAGTACACATGTCTTGCTAATAGGCCCTTTTTCTGGCTATTATTATTCCGTACATGTCTTGTATGAGCAGGTTCTGACACTTGTTCTGGCTATTATTTTTAACATGTCTGTATGGCAGTTCTGACACTTTTCTGGCTATTATTATTCCAGTACATTTTATTGCAGTTTGACACTTGTTCTGGCTATTTATTCCGTAACGTCTTGTTGAGCAGGTTCTGACACTTGTTCTGGCTATTATTATTCCTGTAACATGTTGTTAGAGGATTTACACTTGTTCTGGCTATTATTATTCCAGTACACATGTCTTGATGATTTGACAGTGGCTATTAATTTTCTGGCTATTATTTTAGAAATTTGTTTTTTGGTTTTTTATTCCGTCCCTGTTTGTATGACACATTTTTTGCAGGTATTATTATTCCTCATTTTTCAGAGCAATTACTTGTGTATTATGACCTGTTCTGGTATTTATTCAGGTTTTGCACTTGTTCTGGTATTATGACCTGTTCCTGCTATTTATCCCGTACACTGTTTTATGAGCAATTATCCTGTTCTGGTTTTTTTCCTAAAATTGTTCTTGTAAATTATGAAATGTTTGTATTTTTATTTGACACATGTTTGTAAGCAGTTCTGACACTTGTTCTGGTCTATTATTCAGTCACATGTTTATACAGTAATGCTTGACTGCTTTTATTACTTACATATTGTTCAGGTTTACACTTGTTTGGCATTATTTTCCTGTACAGCATGTTTTGAGACAGTTATGACATTTTCTGGCATTTTATTCCAGTCATGTCTTGTTTGAGCAGGTTCTACACTTGTCTGGCTATTATTATTCCGTACATGTCTTGTATGAGCAGTTTGACACTTTTCTGGCTATTTTTTTCCAGTACACATGTCTTGTATGAGCAGTTAACTTTTGGCTATTATTATTCCATACATTCTTTATGAGCAAATTTTACATTGTTCTGGCTATTATTTTTAAAACATGTTTGTATAAATTTGACACTTGTTCTGGCTATTTTATTCCGTACATCTTTATAAGTTTGACACTTGTTCTGGCTATTATTATTTCCAGTACACATGTCTTGTATGAGCAGATTATGACACTTGTTCTGGCTAGTTATTATTCCAGTACACATGTCTGTATGAGCAGGTTCTGACAATTGTTCTGGCTACTTATTATTCCAGTACATGTCTTGTATGAGCAGATTATGACACTTGTTCTGGCTACTTATTATTCCAGTACATGTCTTGTATAAGCAGTTTATGACACTTGTTCTGGCTATTATTATTCCAGTACACATGTCTTTATGAGCAGATTATGACACTTGTTCTGGCTATTATTATTCCGGTACACATGTCTTGTATGAGCAGTTTATGACACTTGTTCGCTGGCTATTATTATTCCAGTACATGTCTTGTATGGAGCAGAGTTATGACACTTGTTCTGGCTATTATTATTCCAGTACACATGCTCTTGTATGAGCAGATTATGACACTTGTTCTGGCTATTATTATTCCAGTTACACATGTCTTGTATGAGCAGTTATGACACTTGTTCTGGCTATTAATTATTCCAGTACATGTCTTGGATGAGCAGCTTAGACACTTGTTCTGGCTATTATTATTCAGTACACAGTCTTGTTATGAGCAGGTTCTGTCACTTGTTCTGGCTCATTATTATTCCAGTACATGTCTTGTATGAGCAGATTATGACACTTGTTCTGGCTATTATTATTCCAGTACATTGGTCTTGTATAAGCAGTTTATGACACTTGTTCTGGCTATTATTATTCCAGTACACATGTCTTCTATGAGCAGATTATGACACTTGTTCTGGCTATTATTATTCCGTACACATGTCTTGTATGAGCAGTTTTATGACACTTGTTCGTGGCTATTATTATTCCAGTACATGTTCTTGTATGAGCAGGTTCTGACACTGTTCTGGCTATTATTATTCCAGTACACATGTCTTGTATGAGCAGATTATGACACTTGTTCTGGCTATTATTATTCAGTACACATGTCTTGTATGAGCAGGTTCTGTTGTTCTGGCTATTATTATTCCAATACATGTCTTGGAATGAGCAGATTATGACACCTTGTTCTGGCTATTATATTCCAGTACACATGTCTTGTATGAGCAGGTTCTGACACTTGTTACTGGCTATTATTATTCCTGTACACATGTCTTGTATGAGCAGGTTCTGACACTTGTTCTGGCTATTATTATTCCAGTACACATGTCTTGTATGAGCAGATTCTGACACTTGTTCTGGCTATTATTATTCCAGTACACATGTCTTGTATGAGCAGATTATGACACTTGTTCTGGCTATTATTATTCCAGTACACATGTCTTGTATGAGCAGGTTCTGACACTTGTTCTGGCTATTATTATTCCTGTACACATGTCTTGTATGAGCAGGTTCTGACACTTGTTCTGGCTATTATTATTCCAGTACACATGTCTTGTATGAGCAGGTTCTGACACTTGTTCTGGCTATTATTATTCCTGTACACATGTCTTGTATGAGCAGGTTCTGACACTTGTTCTGGCTATTATTATTCCTGTACACATCTTGTATAAGCAGTTTATGACACTTGTTCTGGCTATTATTATTCCAGTACACATGTCTTGTATGAGCAGATTATGACACTTGTTCTGGCTATTATTATTTCTGTACACATGTCTTGTATGAGCAGATTATGACACTTGTTCTGGCTATTATTATTCCTGTACACATGTCTTGTATGAGCAGATTATGACACTTGTTCTGGCTATTATTATTCCAGTACACATGTCTTGTATGAGCAGATTATGACACTTGTTCTGGCTATTATTATTCCTGTACACATGTCTTGTATGAGCAGGTTCTGACACTTGTTCTGGGTATTATTATTCCAGTACACATGTCTTGTATAAGCAGTTTATGACACTTGTCTGGCTATTATTATTCCTGTACACATGTCTTGTATGAGCAGGTTCTGACACTTGTTCTGGCTATTATTATTCCAGTACACATGTCTTGTATGAGCAGGTTCTGACACTTGTTCTGGCTATTATTATTCCTGTACACATGTCTTGTATGAGCAGGTTCTGACACTTGTTCTGGCTATTATTATTCCAGTACATGTCTTGTATGAGCAGATTCTGACACTTGTTCTGGCTATTATTATTCCAGTACACATGTCTTGTATGAGCAGATTCTGACACTTGTTCTGGCTATTATTATTCTTGTACACATGTCTTGTATGAGCAGATTCTGACACTTGTTCTGGCTATTATTATTCCTGTACACACGTCTTGTATGAGCAGGTTCTGACACTTGTTCTGGCTATTATTATTCCAGTACATGTCTTGTATGAGCAGATTATGACACTTGTTCTGGGTATTATTATTCCTGTACACGTCTTGTATAAGCAGTTTATGACACTTGTTCTGGCTATTATTATTCCAGTACATGTCTTGTATGAGCAGATTATGACACTTGTTCTGGCTATTATTATTCCTGTACACGTCTTGTATAAGCAGTTTATGACACTTGTTCTGGCTATTATTATTCCAGTACACGTCTTGTATGAGCAGATTATGACACTTGTTCTGGGTATTATTATTCCTGTACATGTCTTGTATAAGCAGTTTATGACACTTGTTCTGGCTATTATTATTCCAGTACATGTCTTGTATGAGCAGATTATGACACTTGTTCTGGCTATTATTATTCCAGTACATGTCTTGTATAAGCAGTTTATGACACTTGTTCTGGCTATTATTATTCCAGTACACATGTCTTCTATGAGCAGATTATGACACTTGTTCTGGCTATTATTATTCCAGTACACATGTCTTGTATGAGCAGTTTATGACACTTGTTGTGGCTATTATTATTCCAGTACATGTCTTGTATGAGCAGGTTCTGACACTTGTTCTGGCTATTATTATTCCAGTACACATGTCTTGTATGAGCAGATTATGACACTTGTTCTGGCTATTATTATTCCAGTACACATGTCTTGTATGAGCAGGTTCTGACACTTGTTCTGGCTATTATTATTCCAGTACATGTCTTGTATGAGCGGATTATGACACTTGTTCTGGCTATTATTATTCCAGTACACATGTCTTGTATGAGCAGGTTCTGACACTTGTTCTGGCTATTATTATTCCAGTACATGTCTTGTATGAGCAGATTATGACACTTGTTCTGGCTATTATTATTCCAGTACACATGTCTTGTATGAGCAGATTATGACACTTGTTCTGGCTATTATTATTCAGTACACATGTCTTGTATGAGCAGGTTCTGACACTTGTTCTGGCTATTATTATTCCAGTACACATGTCTTGTATGAGCAGTTTATGACACTTGTTCTGGCTATTATTATTCCTGTACACATGTCTTGTATGAGCAGATTCTGACACTTGTTCTGGCTATTATTATTCCAGTACACATGTCTTGTATGAGCAGGTTCTGACACTTGTTCTGGCTATTATTATTCCTGTACACATGTCTTGTATGAGCAGTTCTGACACTTGTTCTGGCTATTATTATTCCAGTACACATGTCTTGTATGAGCAGATTATGACACTTGTTCTGGCTATTATTATTCCAGTACACATGTCTTGTATGAGCAGATTATGACACTTGTTCTGGCTATTATTATTCTGTACACATGTCTTGTATGAGCAGATTCTGACACTTGTTCTGGCTATTATTATTCCAGTACACACGTCTTGTATGAGCAGGTTCTGACACTTGTTCTGGCTATTATTATTCCAGTACATGTCTTGTATGAGCAGATTATGACACTTGTTCTGGCTATTATTATTCCTGTACACATGTCTTGTATGAGCAGGTTCTGACACTTGTTCTGGGTATTATTATTCCAGTACACATGTCTTGTATAAGCAGTTTATGACACTTGTCTGGCTATTATTATTCCTGTACACATGTCTTGTATGAGCAGGTTCTGACACTTGTTCTGGCTATTATTATTCCAGTACACATGTCTTGTATGAGCAGGTTCTGACACTTGTTCTGGCTATTATTATTCCTGTACACATGTCTTGTATGAGCAGGTTCTGACACTTGTTCTGGCTATTATTATTCCAGTACATGTCTTGTATGAGCAGATTATGACACTTGTTCTGGCTATTATTATTCCAGTACACATGTCTTGTATGAGCAGATTCTGACACTTGTTCTGGCTATTATTATTCTTGTACACATGTCTTGTATGAGCAGATTCTGACACTTGTTCTGGCTATTATTATTCTTGTACACATGTCTTGTATGAGCAGGTTCTGACACTTGTTCTGGCTATTATTATTCCAGTACATGTCTTGTATGAGCAGATTATGACACTTGTTCTGGCTATTATTATTCCAGTACACACGTCTTGTATGAGCAGGTTCTGACACTTGTTCTGGCTATTATTATTCCAGTACATGTCTTGTATGAGCAGATTATGACACTTGTTCTGGGTATTATTATTCCTGTACACGTCTTGTATAAGCAGTTTATGACACTTGTTCTGGCTATTATTATTCCAGTACACATGTCTTGTATAAGCAGTTTATGACACTTGTTCTGGCTATTATTATTCCAGTACACATGTCTTGTATGAGCAGGTTCTGACACTTGTTCTGGCTAATTAGCTCCCATCTAGAGATGGGCACTAGAATATATGAAGCCCCATTATGTCACACATCTGTGGCAATGTCTTCCCTGTCTCTCTAAACCTCCTGAGTGACTGTTCATGACATGAATGATAGGCTGCAGTGTTCCTATTCTTTGCTTCCTGAATGATCTCCCAGTTTAAATATTTGAAGTGCCATCAGTTCACACATCCATGGCAATGTCTCCCAGGGCTGACCACTGCATGACTTCTCCCATGATTTCAGGGCACGCTGTGGCTGTAGAGGGTGGGCCAGTCAACCAGAATCTGCACCACTTCGACAGTGATGGGGACAGCTATGGGGCATCAGTTCGCACAGATGAGACCAGTGGGTGTCTAGAGAGCACGCATGTGGAGGGAGACAGTTCAGTCGCTGAAGATAGAGTGCAGAGTTGGCGAACATTAGGGTAAAATTTGTTGCCGTGTTTTTACATGACATCTCTCGTGATAGTTTTAAAGATGTATTGTGAACATGCTAGAATCAGATTTTGGGTATAATTCTTTTATAGTTCATGAATCCACAGCTGCCACGCATGTTACCAATCATGTGAGACACAGATGTCTCCACATGTCATAATGTTAGGCTGCTCACCATTTTCTCATGCACATTTTCCTCTACTAATTTTCCTGTTGTCGTATGTGTCCATAGAGTGGATTGTCCAGTTTTACACAAATAGGTAGTTCTCTTTGTGAATTGATGATGTCAAGCTATTTTCATTACTCTTTTTGTCTTGTTGTTTTTCTAGTCACATCATTACTCTTTGTCTGTCCTTGAGGTTCCTGTAGTTGGTATTTTTCTAGACACGTCATTACTCTGTCTATGCATGATGTTCGTGGCATTCATCTGTAGAACAAAATCTCTGCAACCTCTAAGTTCTTGCTGTAGAACAAAATCTCTGCAACCTCTAAGTTCTTGCTGTAGAACAAAATCTCTGCAATCTCTAAGTTCTTGCTGTAGAACAAAATCTCTGCAACCTCTCAGTTCTTGCTGTAGAACAAAATCTCTGCAACCTCTAAGTTCTTGCTGTAGAACAAAATCTCTGCAACCTCTAAGTTCTTGCTGTAGAACAAAATCTCTGCAACCTCTAAGTTCTTGCTGTAGAACAAAATCTCTGCAACCTCTAAGTTCTTGCTAATCTGCTGATTGTCCGTTGTTTACTTCTATATGTCAGATTTGACTGGGTATGACTCTTTTAAACTCTCTTGCTGATCTTCATTGATACAGGTGATTTGTATTCAGTAGTTTCATCCTGGCCGGTCTCTCTGGCCGAGGGGTTACAACACTTTCTCCGTAATCACGCAGAGTCTCGTAGCGGACGAGAGCTGGAAGCGGTTCGACCCCCGCTGGTGACTTGCGGGATAACTGAGCCTGGCCGCTCAGAAAGCAATGGCAAACTACTGAGCGTAATCTTGCCAAGAAATCAACAGACAGCTGAAAGATGCTGCTGTTGACAGCTATGTCCTGTAAAGGATATGCGGGAAAAAAATAAAAAAGTTTCATCCTATAGGTAATGTGCATTCAGTAGTTTCATCTTGAGGAACACTGCTTGTACCTGAGCTGTTCCACATTTCACCTCTGAATACAACTCCCATCTGATTTCTTGTCTGTGTGATTACCATGTGTATTGTTCTGCTGTTTAAACTGAGACCTTTACTTTGACTTTTGTGGCGGTTAAGTTATATCCACCATGTCTTGCAACTGCATTTTAGTTTGGGCAGTTGGAGCTGTATCATCAGCATATCTCAGATTGTTTAAACTGTTGTAGATTGTGTTCACGCCAAGCAGCAAAGTTCATATTTTATCAGATGGCTTCACCTACCATTTCAGCCATAGGTTTGGGTCTATAAATTTCCCAAAATACTTTCTTTTCAGGCTCTGAAATAAGTCAGTATTAAATGTTTATAAGGTATATGAAATTCTTCAAGTTATCTTTGTCATTCGAGGTAAGCAAAAGAATTCTTACATTGAGCTAGTCCTGATTACGGAAGCGAATCATGGACAATTAGCAGACAAGTGAGGAATTATGTGGAGATGTGGTTTTATAGAATGATAACACCGTAGGTGGATAGAAAGACCAATGAAAAGCATCTTGAAAGAAGTTGATTTACAAAGAGAACTGGTTACTTGCATCAGAAGAAGACAGATCACCCTCAGGCATGTGGTAAGGGGAAGGCTGGGGTATGTCGTCACAATGGGAAAGTTGGAGGGTAAGAGAGGCAGGGGGAGACCAAGAGAGAAGATGCTGGGCAGTTTGACATCATGCCATAGGTCGGTATCAGAAATGATTGGCAGCGCAAGGAGCAGACGTGATCACCAACCCCACATAGCATAGGACTTTAAGAAGAAGAAGGTGTATGAATAATGTGAATTGAAATCCTTATGATTACATTTTTCAAAATGTTTGATAGAACTGTGGTGTGAACCTGAGTGGAATTATGACCCTGAATTGTGGACTTTTAGGAGACCTTGAGAAAATATGACCGATTCATGGACAGGTGGAAAAATGGACACTGTAGAAATATGATACTGAGAATTGTTGAAAACACCAAGGGTAGACAAACTGGGTAATGATCTCCTAGAGGAGGCCGTCTACAAAGGAAATGGTCCAAACACCAGAAAGTGAAAGCCTATGTACTGAGTTTTGAGATTGTTGGTTGGTGATGAATCCCCTGGAAGACGGGAGTTTGAGTCTGGAGGACTGGTGTGCTGGACGTGTAGATCCTGGCATCTGCTGGAGTCAGGTGGGTGTAGGGATTTGTCCCCCAACCTGGTGCCACAGTACCATCTCAATGAGGTTGTTTTCCAGAGCTCTCCTCCCTTTCCTCAAGTCCAGAAATCAGTGGGGTGTTCAGGATCAATATGGGAACATCACATCTGCTGAGAGGCACCAGGTGGTGATTCACCATGGCACACAGACATGCTGGGATGCAGCCTAGGGTGGTCATGTGTGCCCACAGTTGTGGGTATTTCATTGTCAACAGGCTCCAGCCCAGTGCACAGGTGTTGGGATGAGAAAGCTGGAATATATCATAGTAATTGTTGGTGCTCATGGGTAATCAGAGCACCTGACATCATGGAGGCAGAGATATCTCAGGTTGAATGTTGAGACTGAGGTGTCACATTTTGACATAACATGCAAAATACACACAAGCATGCAGAGAGGGAAACACATATCTATATATCATGCTAGCAATAGTCAGTTTGAGGTGCCACATTGTGACATAAAAACACATTACACACACTATCATACACATGCATAGAAGGGGGGGAGGGGGGACAGAGATCCATGTGTTAAGCTATCAATAGTAAACTTGTCACTGTTGAAGACACTGACGCTGTCAGCTACAATGAGTGATGGTTCTGACTGATGTTAGCACTGTTAGATCTAGTGGTTAGATACCAGCCAGTGACACACATGAGGTTCAGAAACAATCTTCGTATGCTGCAAGGCCAGCGGCCATGTTAGAACAGCCATCATGCCTCCTGGCAGGCACAGTCACTGGTCAGTCAGCTCCACAATGCAAGTTACAAAATTCACGCAGGTAGATGAATGTTTAGATCGCTGCAGTCATCTTTTAGAGGTGCATGTCAGAGGTATGAGGATGCCAGTTTCAATCTGCTGATATGAGTTCAGACCCTGGGCTTCCTGAAGACAAATCAAGACAGTAGCTAAACAGATGAGCAGTAAATGCTGCTGGATATTCCATGTGTCAGAACTGACCAGACAGACACAACTGTGTACTCACACACAGACAAGGCATCTCTGAACCTCAAGTACTCACTATGGACACCAGAAGTGATCAGCTACCAAATGTTACATATTCTTTGCATGACATTGCAATCAACCCCAACCGCAGGTTGATTCCCAGACAATTTTATGTTGAGTAGTTTGCCATTGCTTTCTGAATGAGAAGATAACATTTAAGTCCAACTGACTGTTGTGTGGATTGATTCCACAGCCCCACTGACCTCTAGATATCTACAGTATTTTAAAGAAAGAAAAGTTATATGTTTATTATCTTGGTTGTAATGCTGTTTCCATGTGTTGACCAGGTGTGTTGCCAGCAGCCTACCAGAGCTGGCCGAACTGAGTGTCTATGTCAGCCACTCGTCGAGCACCTCCTCCTGCCACTTCTGGTGTCAACTCACCTCCAGCTCAGACACGCTGTCAGAGATCAATTCCACACTTGCCAGAATCTACGGATCTTCATCTGAAGAGAACACTCTCACAGAAGCACTGTGTGTTGGCGATGTTGTTGTTGCAGAATCTGTTGACGATGGGGAGTTTTATAGGGCACAGGTTTTGAGTGTGATTGAAAGTGACAAGGGAGACACAGCGAAGACAGCCAGAGTCCGGTTTGTGGATTATGGCAATGAGAGTGAAGTATCCCAAAGCCTGCTGCTCAAGTTCCATGAGAAACTGTACACTTGGCCTGCTCAAGCATTCTGTTGTTGCTTGGACAAAGTCCAGCCAGAAGATGGCACATGGTCCCCAGATGTGTTGCAGGTATTTTCTCAAACTGTATCTCACCAGGAGCTGCTTCTGAAACTTGTAGGCAGAGAGCAGGATGGTGTCATCTTAGTAGATGCAGTTCTGCAAGAAACTGGTCAATCTGTAAGCTCGCTATTGGTGGAGGCAGGACTAGCTAAAGCATCTGTTGAATCTCAGTTGAAGTTGAATTCTAAAAGTTTGGAGACGTCCAGAGCTGGGGACATGTCTGAGCTGGAGACCTTGGAGATGTCACAGCCCATCCTGGAATCAACTACCATGGTCATGAGCAGCAGGCAAGACAGACTGCCAGCAGTCTCGTTTGAGGAGGCAGATGAAGAACATTTCCAGTAAGCTGTTTTATTATATCAGGCAACCTTTCATTATTTATATGAAGGAACAATTCATTCTGCTTAGGTGAAGAAATCTTTCAGTCTGTTTATATCAAGGAACTTTTCATTCTGTTTATATCAAGGAACTTTTCTGTCTGTTTATATCAAGGAACTTTTCTGTCTGTTTATATCAAGGAACTTTTCTGTCTGTTTATATCAAGGAACTGTTCTGTCTGTTTATATCAAGGAACTGTTCTGTCTGTTTATATCAAGGAACTTTTCATTCTGTTTATATCAAGGAACCTTTCATGTTGTTTATATCAAGGGAATTTTCCTTTTGTTTATATCAAGGAACTTTTCATTTTGTTTATATCAAGGAACTTTTCATTTTGTTATATCAAGGAACTTTTCATTTTGTTTATATCAGAAAACCTTTCATTCTGTTTATATCAAGGAACTTTTCATTCTGTTTATGTCAAGGAACTTTGTATTCTGTTCATATCAAGGAATCTTTCATTTTGTTTATATCAAGGGAGGTTTCATTCTGTGTATATCAAGAGACCCTTCTATATTTTTAGTTATTTCATTGTGACAGTTTTACATGTTATGTCAACACTTTGACTGTTCTGTGTGTTTATGTCACTGTTAGTTATTCTATGATATGTATAGTGTCATGTGGGAGTCTCCGTGGTGAAGTGGTCAAGCCGTCTGACTCGGGCTCCAAAAGTTGCGGGTTCAATTCTGGGCTGCGCCATTCAGTTCACGAGTGAATTGGTTTGTAGACTCATGAGGGTCATCGCTGGATCTATGGAGTTCATAGTTTGTGCGATGTTTCCGCACTGTGGAAAGAGACTGAGCCATATGGGATAAAACCCGGTGCAATGAAGCCGACCATGTTGACGTTTAAGTGACTTTAAAAAAAATAGTGTCTTGTGAGCATTTTATGATATGTTTAGTGTTATGTGAATGTTCTATGATATGTTTAGTGCTATGTTAGTGTTATGTGGGTGTTCTATGATATGTTTAGTGTTATGTGTGTGTTCTATGATATGTTTAGTGTTGTGTGTGTGTTCTATGATATGTTTAGTGCTATGTGTGTGTTCTATGATATGTTTAGCATTATGTGTGTGTTCTATGATATGTTTAGTGTTATGTGGGTGTTCTATGATATGTTTAGTGTTATGTGTGTGTTCTATGATATGTTTAGTGTTATGTGAGTGTTCTATGATATGTTTAGTGTTATGTGGGTGTTCTATGATATGTTTAGTGTTATGTGTGTGTTCTATGATATGTTTAGTGTTATGTGAGTGTTCTATGATATGTTTAGTGTTATGTGAGTGTTCTATGATATGTTTAGTGTTATGTGGGTGTTCTATGATATGTTTAGCATTATGTGTGGTGTTCTATGATATGTTTAGTGCTATGTGTGTGTTCTATGATATGTTTAGCATTATGTGTGTGTTCTATGATATGTTTAGTGTTATGTGGGTGTTCTATTTGATTTAGTGCTATGTGAATGTTCTATGATATGTTTAGTGTTATGTGAATATTCTATGATATATTTAGTGTTATGTGAATGTTCTATGATATGTTTAGTGTTATGTGAATATTCTTTGATATGTTTAGTGTCTTGTGAGCATTATATGATATGTTTAGTGTTATATGAATGTTCTATGATATGTTTAGTGTTATGTGAATATTCTATATGTTTAGTGTTATGTGAATATTCTATGTTTAGTGTTATGTGAATGTTATATGATATGTTTAGTGTTATGTGAATATTCTTTGATATGTTTAGTGTCTTGTGAGCATTATATGATATGTTTAGTGTTATATGAATGTTCTATGATATGTTTAGTGTTATGTGAATATTCTATATGTTTAGTGTTATGTGAATTTTCTATATGTTTAGTGTTATGTGAATTTTCTATGATATGTTTAGTGTTGTGTGAGTGTTCTATGATATGTTTAGTGTTATGTGGGTGTTCTATGATATGTTTAGTGCTATGTGTGTTCTATGATGTTTAGTGTTATGTGAATATGTATAGTGTTATGTGAATGTTCTATGATATGTTTAGTGTTATGTGAGTGTTCTTTGATATGTTTAGTGTTATGTGAGTGTTCTATGATATGTTTAGTATCATGGCTTGTTGTCTGGCTGTCTGATTAATGAGTGTTCAGCTCTGCTCACTTGCAGATTTATCAATGTATTCCGATGGATATTTGGTTGCCACAGCTGTATTTGCCACAGCTTGGTATATTTCTTGTCCTCTACCACATAGAGGACAATCTGGGATTTTCATGTGGAGCTTTGAGATAATGGTGGCATTTCTGAAACTATAGATGTCTAGAGGACACCATCTTGCTCTGCCCGTCAACTCCCAGTGCAGCGCAGGCCCTCCACGAACCCTTGTTCATGATTGGTTGGATTGTGTAGCCAGAGTTTTGTATGAGATGAGACGGCCAGTCTCAGGCCAGCCCTCCTTGGCGGCCTCTCAGACATGTCTGGTGGAGTGACAGTGGTACTGTGGCTGGCCTCCTTAATGGGCCTCCGCCAGACACGGGCACAGACAAGACAACTGGTGTTGTTTTCTTATGTCTCCAGAATTTAAATACAAATAAAGCTAGTCAGGTACAGGGTGAATGTTGTGGATTGAAAATAGGAATGTTGAAATGGTGTGTTGTGTGTTGTTCATTCTTGTAGATTGTACTGTAACCCCTGCTAACATTTCAGGTCAGTGAAGCTGAGCCTGCACACAGAGTACGACGTGGTGGTCAGCAATGATGAGCTGCCCAGCTGTTTCCACGTCCGGCTGCTGGAGCTGCAGGATCAGTACTTGTCCCTGGTGACTGAGATTGCCGACCACGTGGCGTCTAACTTGCCAGGAGACTCTGCCACCTTCATCCCCGAGCCTGGCGATGCTTGTCTAGTCCAGCACTGTGGTGTCTGGTATCGGGGCCTGGTCACCGTCAAGGAGTCGGACTCTTGGAGTGTAAGACTTGTCTTCAGTGGTTTTTGTGGAAGTGTGAAGTGGTGGGATCATACACCTGTGTAGGTAGCAGTGTAGACAGATGGAGGGATTGATCAAGATGTTCAAATAGTAACAAAAGACCAGAGGTTTCATTGCACTAGGAAATGTGTGAAAGTCAGCAGAAATTACACAGCACCAAACTTCCAATATTTAACTTGTGTCAAATTAGCACTACTGAATGGATCAGAAACCTGGACAATTCTGGAAACAATTACTTCCACTCTATAAACGTTCATTAATTGATGAGTGTGTAGCTCATAGAGAGAACAGATACCAGGAACAAGAATGGAGGAAAAGACACTGGTGCAGCTCAGCATGGCCGAATGGGTAAGAACGCTAGTTCTTAACATCCGGTGTGCTGATGCCGAGTTAAGGGGTTCAACCCCTACCGTGGACATTT
The DNA here is from genome assembly GCA_014155875.1 of Cepaea nemoralis. Taxonomy (NCBI): domain Eukaryota; kingdom Metazoa; phylum Mollusca; class Gastropoda; order Stylommatophora; family Helicidae; genus Cepaea; species Cepaea nemoralis. The sequence continues at coordinate 46,533 of JACEFZ010026089.1, forward strand.
GGACTATAATGTTGACCTATCGTCCTTGACTTGGGGACATAAATTACAAGTATCTCTGAAGTCAGAGTGGGTTCGCCTGCCGGTGAGGGACACCGTTAATAGGGAAAGCTAATCCACAAGCAAAATTCAGTCCAGCACTGCTAGAAGTAGTGTGTATGGACTACGCTTGAGTTCAAAGCGAGTGAGAGCAAAAAGAAAAAGACACCAGCACTGGATAGATGTGACTTCAAGAAAACCTGAGAATAGTGTCACTAGAATCTGTTGTCTGCAACCCTCCAAATAGAGGGCGACCAAAAACATGAAGAGAAATAGAGATACAATAATATGTGAAGGACATGGAGAGAGCCGCGGGAGGTAGCAACAGAGGGGACGGCTTGCACTGAGTTAGGTGAGGGGATCCAAGGCAGCAGCAGCATATCTGCTTACTGTCATGTTCAGCCAGGGTCTGTCTGTCTTCTGTCTGTCTGTCTACCTTGTGGTATGAGAGTGAGACTAACAAGGCCGTAGGATGTCTCTGGTTAGCCTTCTCACAGGATCACAGGAGTCTTTGCCAGGTTTGTGTTCTTGTCTCGATTATGTGGCCAAGCCATCCTGATATTCCTCTCTTTCTGTGAACTGGCGATTCAAGGCATTCTAGGCAATTTAGCAACACTCTTATGGTTTTACATGACACCACACATTTAACACAACCCAGTTTTACATGACACCACACATTTAACACAACCCAGTTTTACATGGCACCACACATTTAACACAACCCAGTTTTACATGACACCACACATTTAACACAACCCAATCTTATTTTACACCACACAATTAGCAATACAATCTTACCATTACAGGGCAAAACGACCATTTGCGGCCGATCGCTTAAAACGAGGAGATCGGCCGATTGCGTCCGATACTATTATGCATTGTAAAAACGCGATCTCTCGGCTTTCCGAAACGTCCAACAGCTGCTTTCGCCGATAGCTTGACAACGTGGCCGCCATTTGTAAGCACCTACTATGAATTTGAATGGACTTTTACAGATTTTTTTGGGGGATAGTTTTCGGGATTTTTACGCTTAGTTTTTCACAATGGATTTCGGCGATTCTTCAAGTGATAGCTGAGATTTCACTAGGTTCAATTTAAGTGACATTAAAGGGCACAAAGTTGACTATTAATCACAGCTAGATATAAGTGCAAAGCGTTACTTTGCATTAGCAGTCTTGAGTCGGACTTTAGAGAAAGTGATTATGAGTCTGAAAATGTGTTTGTAAATTGCCGTATAGATGACGAAAAATCACAAACAACATGCTGTATTTCGTAAATATTTGTGTTGTATATGGATTACCGACAACAATCACGTGAGTAACATATTCTGCACGCTTTTCCATTCATTGTGTTGTTTATTTAACTAAAATCGGTTGACTAACACCTTATTTGTGATGTTTTTACTAACGCAACCTGAAATTTTACCGAACTTGAAAAAATCTTGCCCGTTCAGGGCTAAAAAACGGACAAGCGTCTGCCCTGTAAAGGGTTAAACACACAATTAGCAATATAATCTTATCTTACACCATACAACTAGCAATACAATCTTATCTTACACACACAATTAGCAATACAATCTTATCTTACACCACACAATTCACAGAAGCCAGTCTTACACACACAACACATTAATTAGTCTCTGAGTGCAGTTTGGTCATGGCGAGTGTGACACCTCCCATCATGCCCTCATGTCTGTCTTGTGTCCATGACTTCAGGTCTACTGACTTCATAGAATCAGTTAGCAGTGGACACTTGCAGCGGTCAGTCATGTCTGAGATGGTGGCCACTAGTATGCTGTAATACATGTCCTCATGTAACAGGACGAGTAAATGACTCCAGGGATGGATGTGACAGACCAGACTGACAAAATGAACACCCTCAGGGAGGCAGGACGAGTAAATAATTTCAGGGCTGGATGTGACAGACCAAACTGACATGATGAACTCCCTCAGGGAGGCAGGATGAGTAAATGACTCCAGGCCTGGATGTGACAAACCGGACTGAGAGCATCAAGTTAAATGATGTGAATCTAGACATGAGAGCCATGCAAGGAGCCAAATAAGGAAAGTGACCCAACACAGAACTGATGCCTTCAGTCATTACATGCTGACTGAGATACTGAGGAGGGGATCTGAGCACTTATAGAGTCATAGTTTGATATGCAATGAGGATAGCCTATTGTCTAACTCTCCCATTTGAACTGTTGTCTAACTCCTCCCCATTGAGCTGTTGTCTAACTCCTCCCCATTGAACTGTTGTCTAACTCCTCCCTATTGAGCTGTTTAACTCCTCCCTATTGAACTGTTGTCTAACTCCTCCCTATTGAGCTGTTGTCTAACTCTTCCCATTTGAACTGTTGTCTAACGCCTCCCTATTGAGCTGTTGTCTAACTCTTCCCATTTGAACTGTTGTCTAACTCCTCCCATTTGAACTGTTGTCTAACTCTTCCCATTTGAACTGTTGTCTAACTCTTCCCATTTGAACTGTTGTCTAACTCTTCCCATTTGAACTGTTGTCTAACTCCTCCCTATTGAACTGTTGTCTAACTCCTCCCTATTGAACTGTTGTCTAACTCCTCCCCATTGAACTGTTGTCTAACTCCTCCCCATTGAACTGTTGTCTAACTCCTCCCCATTGAGCTGTTGTCTAACTCCTCCCCATTGAGCTGTTGTCTAACTCCTCCCCATTGACTGTTGTCTAACGCCTCCCTATTGAGCTGTTGTCTAACTCCTCCCTATTGAGCTGTTGTCTAACTCCTCCCCATTGAGCTGTTGTCTAACTCCTCCCCATTGAAATGTTGTCTAACTCCTCCCCATTGAGCTGTTGTCTAACTCCTCCCCATTGAACTGTTGTCTAACTCCTCCCCATTGAGCTGTTGTCTAACTCCTCCCCATTGAGCTGTTGTCTAACTCCTCCCCATTGAACTGTTGTCTAACTCCTCCCCATTGAGCTGTTGTCTAACTCCTCCCCATTGAGCTGTTGTCTAACTCCTCCCCATTGAGCTGTTGTCTAACTCCTCCCCATTGAGCTGTTGTCTAACTCCTCCCCATTGAGCTGTTGTCTAACTCCTCCCCATTGAGCTGTTGTCTAACTCCTCCCCATTGAGCTGTTGTCTAACTCCTCCCCATTGAACTGTTGTCTAACTCCTCCCCATTGAGCTGTTGTCTAACGCCTCCCCATTGAGCTGTTGTCTAACTCCTCCCCATTGAGCTGTTGTCTAACTCCTCCCCATTGAACTGTTGTCTAACTCCTCCCCATTGAGCTGTTGTCTAACGCCTCCCCATTGAACTGTTGTCTAACTCCTCCCCATTGAGCTGTTGTCTAACTCCTCCCCATTGAGCTGTTGTCTAACTCCTCCCCATTGAGCTGTTGTCTAACTCCTCCCCATTGAGCTGTTGTCTAACTCCTCCCCATTGAGCTGTTGTCTAACTCCTCCCCATTGAACTGTTGTCTAATGCCTCCCCATTGAGCTGTTGTCTAACTCCTCCCCATTGAGCTGTTGTCTAACTCCTCCCCATTGAGCTGTTGTCTAACTCCTCCCCATTGAACTGTTGTCTAATGCCTCCCCATTGAGCTGTTGTCTAACTCCTCCCCATTGAGCTGTTGTCTAACTCCTCCCTATTGAGCTGTTGCTAATTTATATATACAACTTTCCAGGTGAAGTCCATTGATTGTGGCTGGGTGGTGAATGTTCCATGTGACCAGTTGATGGCCTTGCCTGCACACTTAAGAGAGCTGCCTGCCCAATCTGTACCTTGCTATTTGGCAGGCATTGTATCTGTGGAGCTGGAGTGGGCAACAGATGGCATATCTTATTTCATAGGTAAGTGGACTGGTTTTGTTCGCTGGTTTGTTTCAATTTGGCGAGTGCTAGCTTCACATTGAAGAGCAGCTGCAGTCAACCTTTACATCCATCAGCTTGTAGCATTCAAGGTGTATTCAGAATGGTAAATCCATGAGCTTGTAGCATTCAAGGTGTATTCAGAATGGTAAATCCATGAGCTTGTAGCATTCAAGGTGTATTCAGAATGGTACATCCATGAGCTTGTAGCATTCAAGGTGTATTCAGAATGGTACATCCATCAACTTGTAGCATTCAAGGTGTATTCAGAATGGTACATCCATCAGCTTGTAGCATTCAAGGTGTATTCAGAATTGTACATCCATCAGCTTGTCGCATTCAAGGTGTATTCAGAATGGTACATCCATCAACTTGTAGCATTCAAGGTGCATTCAGAATGGTACATCCATCAGCTTGTAGCATTCAAGGTGTATTCAGAATTGTACATCCATCAGCTTGTCGCATTCAAGGTGTATTCAGAATGGTACATCCATCAGCTTGTCGCATTCAAGGTGTATTCAGAATGGTACATACATCAGCTTGTCGCATTCAAGGTGTATTCAGAATGGTACATACATCAGCTTGTCGCATTCAAGGTGTATTCAGAATGGTACATACATCAACTTGTAGCATTCAAGGTGTATTCAGAATGGTACATCCATCAGCTTGTCACATTCAAGGTGTATTCAGAATGGTACATCCATCAGCTTGTCGCATTCAAGGTGTATTCAGAATGGTACATACGTCAACTTGTAGCATTCAAGGTGTATTCAGAATGGTACATACATCAACTTGTAGCATTCAAGGTGTATTCAGAATGGTTTTGCCTTGTCTGCCATTGGACTTTGGGGGGGGGGGGGGGGGGTGCATATCCTATTTACAGGAAATCGCTGTCATCTCCAGCATTTTATTTTTTTATTTCTGTCGATGTCTTGGCAAGTTTTACGTTCAGTAGTTTGCCATTGCTTTCTGAACGACCCATTCCAACACATTAAAACCCCAGCATGACACGGTCTGCTGCCAAATCTGTCACTGCCGCATTTCGAACGCGTGGTAAGCGGCTCACGAATCACGTTCGCAAGCCTTTAGGCCACGGAGATAGGGTCATTAGTCTTAGTTTCCTGCTTATGCCTGGCTTTGGCATGGTGGTTGCCCCTGGTTTCTTCCATTGTTTTCTACCAGAAAATGTCTTGGGGTGTATCCGTGGCGGGCGTGATACTGACATCACCCACCCAGAGCCGATTGGTATGTTCAAATCTGTGGCTGGCACCATATGGCCAATGAACTGTGAGACCTGTACAAGGTTCTTTTTCTTGGTTTAACTTTAAATCAATTGTGGGACTGGTTTTGCCATAGATGTGGGCTCTTAGGCCTTGATTGCTTACTGTATGTTTGTTGTCTGTGTGCAGACACTGTCCGCGATGCCAAGCTGTGCATGTATGTGCTAGAGTGTGCTGACAATGGCAAGTACGGCGTCTATCTCAATGACCTTGACAACACCGGCTCTCAGTCTGTCAACAGGGCTTTGGTTGACCTGGGCTATGCTGAGGTAGGGTTTGTGTTGTAATCACTGTCTGGTGTTTGTGTTGTAATCACTGCCTGATGTTTGTGTTGTAATCACTGTCTGATGTTTGTGTTGTAATCACTGTCTGATGTTTGTGTTGTAATCACCGCCTGATGTTTGTGTTGTAATCACCGCCTGATGTTTGTGTTGTAATCACCGCCTGATGTTTGTGTTGTAATCAATGTCTGATGTTTGTGTTGTAATCACCGCCTGATGTATGTGTTGTAATCAATGTCTGATGTTTGTGTTGTAATCACTGTCTGATGTTTGTGTTGTAATCACTGCCTGATGTTTGTGTTGTAATCACTGTCTGATGTTTGTGTTTGTAATCACTGCCTGATGTTTGTGTTGTAATCACTGTCTGATGTTTGTGTTGTAATCACTGCCTGATGTTTGTGTTGTAATCACTGTCTGATGTTTGTGTTGTAATCACCGCCTGATGTTTGTGTTGTAATCACCGCCTGATGTTTGTGTTGTAATCACCGCCTGATGTATGTGTTGTAATCAATGTCTGATGTATGTGTTGTAATCAATGTCTGATGTTTGTGTTGTAATCACTGTCTGATGTTTGTGTTTGTAATCACTGCCTGGTGTTTGTGTTGTAATCACTGTCTGATGTTTGTGTTGTAATCACTGTCTGATGTTTGTGTTGTAATCACTGTCTGATGTTTGTGTTGTAATCACTGCCTGATGTTTGTGTTGTAATCACTGCCTGATGTTTGTGTTGTAATCACTGTCTGATGTTTGTGTTGTAATCACTGTCTGATGTTTGTGTTGTAATCACTGTCTGATGTTTGTGTTGTAATCACTGTCTGATGCTTGTGTTGTAATCACTGCCTGATGTTTGTGTTGTAATCACTGCCTGATGTTTGTGTTGTAATCACTGTCTGATGTTTGTGTTTGTAATCACTGCCTGGTGTTTGTGTTGTAATCACTGTCTGATGTTTGTGTTGTAATCACTGTCTGATGTTTGTGTTTTAATCACTGCCTGATGTTTGTGTTGTAATCACTGCCTGATGTTTGTGTTGTAATCACTGTATGATGTTTGTGTTGTAATCACTGTCTGATGTTTGTGTTTGTAATCACTGTCTGATGTTTGTGTTTGTAATCTGTCTGATGTTTGTGTTGTAATCACTGTCTGATGTTTGTGTTGTAATCACTGTCTGATGTTTGTGTTAGTGTTGAGATTCAAGTAGCCATGTCGGTAATTGTTGATGTCTGCTCTGTCGGATTAAGTCATGTCTGACTTGTCCTCAGTGAATGTCCATGTCTGTTATCTCAGTGAATGTCCATGTCTGTTAACCCAGTGAATGTCCATGTATCTCAGTGAATGTCTATGTCTGTTATCTCAGTGAATGTCCATGTCTGTTACCCCAGTGAATGTCCATGTCTGTTACCCCAGTGAATGTCCATGTCTGTTATCTCAGTGAATGTCCATGTCTGTTACCTCAGTAAATGTCCATGTCTGTTACCTCAGTGAATGCCCATGTCTGTTATCTCAGTGAATGTCCATGTCTGTTATCTCAGTGAATGTCCATGTCTGTTATCTCAGTGAATGTCCATGTCTGTTATCTCAATGAATGTCCATGTCTGTTATCTTATTGAATGTCCATGTCTGTTATCTTATTGAATGTCCATGTCTGTTACCTCAGTGAATGTCCATGTCTGTTACCTCAGTGAATGTCCATGTCTGTTACCTCAGTGAATGTCCATGTCTGTTACCTCAGTGAATGTCCATGTCTGTTATCTCAGTGAATGTCCATGTCTGTTATCTCAGTGAATGTCCATGTCTGTTACCTCAGTGAATGTCCATGTCTGTTACCTCAGTGAATGTCCCTGTCTGTTACCTCAGTGAATGTCCATGTCTGTTACCTCAGTGAATGTCCATGTCTGTTAACTCAGTGAATTTCCATGTCTGTTACCTCAGTGAATGAATTTCCATGTCTGTTACCTCAGTGAATGTCCATGTCTGTTATCTGTAACTCTTATCCACACTGTAATTAATGACAACCCAATGTAGGAACCGTGACAACATTCCACATTGTACAATAGCCATTTGTCTTGCTTGTTGCAGGTGATGTTAGAAAACCAACCATGTCCCATTTATGTAGTGTTATTTACAAATGCACCTAACTGCTGTTTGCATTGTTGCTGTTGAAATAGAACACTTGAGTAGATTCCTAAGGCTCAGTAACTATTCCATTAGGTTATGTTATCATAATTGGACATTCCTGCACACTGGGTATTTCCATGTTGCTCAGTCCTCTGTGCTAGCAGCCATCTCTGTTTTCTGTAACTGTCCCCAGCAGGAGTAACTATTCCATTACATTCAGTTCATGGAGGACAGCGTGGAAATGTTCAGCGTGGAATAAGTTTAAGTGTTTTGGTATCATTGAAGGCTTTCTAATGTGGTTACATAGAGGAATAGGGGGAGTATCATGACAGGAAACTTAACAAATGGAAGTGTTAGAGAAATAGATATTGGGAAAATCATTAGGAAAGGAGATGACAGTCAGGCAGAAATAGATTGGGAAAATCATTATGAAATTAGATGACAGTTGGGCAGAAATAGAGATTGGAGAAATTGTTAGGAAGTGAGATATATATATATATATATATATGTATATATAGAGAGAGAGAGAGAGAGAGAGAGAGAGTTCTACAAAGGATGTGCTTCAGGGAACAGGGATGAGAACATGCAAGAGGAAAATGGTATATATGGTTTTTTTTTAAAGTAAAGGATATGTACACACCTGAAGACAATGGGCACAGGTGCAAGACCCAGATATTTGCTCACTGGTGGGCACTTATGTGACATGATAAGTATCATGGTGGCCGCCTTTGTTTTCCAATAGATTTTCTGGTACATATTTTAGGCTGAGTCGGCCTGAGATCCCAGGTATTTTTTACAAAATCCGCATCAATGTTGTATCGAACCCATGACCATGGAGGTGAGCGTCTTACCAACATTATGTGTGGTTGGACATCAAGAGAGGGTTGCAAGCAGACATTGTGAGTCCATCATAAATACACAGAACAGTGTGTTGGGCTCGATACTGCTGACATTCAGTGTGGAGGTGGCACTTGATTATGAGTTTATTGTGTTGTCACTGAATAGATAAAATGTGCCTGTACATACGTGGAACACATACTCATTGTGCCATTTATGTGAAGTGCTGGTGACACAGACATGTTCTGTTATTCAATTGTCCCATTTATGTAATTTATCGTGGCAGACATGTTCTGTTACTGAACTGTCCCATTTATGTGACTATCATGTTCTGTAACTTGCCAGGTGGTGCCTGGTTCCAACATTGAGGTGCAGATTGAAATGGAAAGAACCCTGGACACTGACCTGCTACAAGATTTAGGTAAGAGCTAGCTGTTAGTTATCTCTCTTTCTGGATATGTGCCTATGTGGGGAAACTTGTTCATTTCTGGATGATTTTGAGTAAACTGAGTATCATGCTTGTGTGTTCCCTGTGGGTATAGATAATTTGGGCATGTTCGGTGGAGAAATAAAGTTATAAGAGAAATTAGATGTATTCTGTGAAAATAATGTGGGTGTGTTGATGATGATGATTGGAGGAGGGAATTTGTAAGCATAGTGACAACTGTAAAACACTTTATGGGACAAGAGGATAATAGAGATAAATGCTTTATTGTGTTATTATTATGTGTAATATTTTTCTCTTCATTGAATCATTTTTGGCGAGATATATTTTTAATTTTTTTTTTTATGGTGTGGATTGATATAGGTTTGTGATTTAAAAAATAAATAAATAGGTGAATTTGCAATTTGTCAATCTGATTTGTCATGTTTCTGGCATGTATTTGTATTGATCATCTTTGTGACACGTGGTAATTGGGATTTAATTTGCTTGTTTTGCCTTGTAGAGGAGTCTTTCAATGAGGTATCCCAGCTGAAGTGCAATGCTGACTGTGATTGGGACGGGGAAGGTAGGTGTGCTCCTTTTGTATGTGTGTGTGTGTGTGAGAGAGAGAGAGGAGGGGGGTAGGTGTAAGTGTGCTCCTTTTGTGTGTGTCTGTTGAGGCGTAGGTGGGTGGCCAGTTAGGAAACCAGTTTTGCACTTCCAGACACTTGCTATGAAACTTTCAACTGTTTATAGTCGACACATTTGTCTGCACATGGGTGACAACCAGCGACAAGTGTCCGTTATACATCAACTCACCAAATTGCTACCATTGGCAGTAACAAGGTTGAGAGAATAGCCATGGAAGTATGTTCTGTAGACGGTGCTGAATTCCTCTTCTGGTGCCTAGTCTGCAGCAGGTTTTGGTGACCACGACTCTGCAACCCTCTCTGTCACCTTCTGTGCCTAGTCTGCAGCAGGTGTCGGTGATCACGACTCTGCAACCCTCTCTGTCACCTTCTGGTGCCTAGTCTGCAGCAGGGGTTTGTGATCACGACTCTTCAACCCTCTCTGTCACCTTCTGTGCCTAGTCTGCAGCAGGTGTCGGTGATCACGACTCTGCAACCCTCTCTGTCACCTTCTGTGCCTAGTCTGCAGCAGGTGTCGGTGATCACGACTCTGCAACCCTCTCTGTCACCTTCTGTGCCTAGTCTGCAGCAGGTGTCGGTGATCACGACTCTGCAACCCTCTCTGTCACCTTCTGGTGCCTAGTCTGCAGCAGGGGTCTGTGATCACGACTCTGCAACCCTCTCTGTCACCTTCTGTGCCTAGTCTGCAGCAGGTGTCGGTGATCACGACTCTGCAACCCTCTCTGTCACCTTCTGTGCCTAGTCTGCAGCAGGTGTCGGTGATCACGACTCTGCAACCCTCTCTGTCACCTTCTGGTGCCTAGTCTGCAGCAGGGGTCTGTGATCACGACTCTGCAACCCTCTCTGTCACCTCATGTGTGATGAAGATTTTGCTGCTGAAATTATTGTTTGTCTCCTTGCTGTTTAAGCTGTCCACATCTTTCTCTGTCTCCCCCTGCATCTGTTGCCTAGTATTTTCTTACATATGACACATTTCTCTATTCCGTCTCTTCCATTGATTTGCCCCATGCCTTCCATTTGTCTTTTCCTTATGGTTGTGGTCAGTGCTCTTATATCTCAGTTGTTAATAGCTCAGTATGCTTGTTTTCTTCTCTCTCCTTGATAAACTCAACATTTTTCTCAAAAAGCACAGCTCCACTGCTTCCAGTTCCTTCACCATTTCACTACTCATTGTTCAACACATCCATTCAAAAGAACTAGCCACACAACTTATCTGTATTTGGATTTTTGTAATTGTGAATGTCTGCTTTGCGAAATACTGTTCAATGTTGTACAATAATCTCTGCATATTCAGTCAAAGTCCCTGCTATACGCTATAGGCAGGTCGGACATATGGTAAAGTCAGTCAAAGCTCCTGCTACACGCTGTAGGCGGGTCGGACATATGGTAAAATCTACACGCTGTAGGCAGGTCGGACAAATGGTAAAGTTTGCTGCTACACGCTGTAGGCGGGTCAGATATACGGTGCTAGACCCATGTGTGTATAGGCCAATCGGCACTGGGTCACTTAATTTTGACAAACTCTGAATTCTCAAATTGGACCCACCACCACCGAGTCAGCAGGCAAGTGCCTGGCCACTGCACCACCTTGGCTCCTGTCTTTGGAAATCTCTCTGTCTCTCTGTCACATCTTCCATGAGATATGACAGTGAACCCTGGATAATGACAACCATCGACCTGTTTGACTTCTATGCCTTTACTATATACACAGAGGAGTAGGGACGGCGCAGTGGCCAGCACGCCTGACTGCTGCCTCGGAGGTCCTGGGTTCTAATCCCCTGTGAAGCCAGGATGTGTCTGAGCTGGGATGCCAGGGTGACCACGTCTAAACCAGGGCACCACTACGATATTTCCTGGCAAGTCCAGATAGCCCGTGTAATATTGATCTTATTACCCATCCAGTGCTGATTGGTGAAACACATATAACATTGTGTACTATATATATATATAAAAAGTACATTGGAATGTTTGCTTTCTTGGAAGCCATCATGTGTTCCTGTTTGCTAACATGTAGTGATGATTCCCTTCTTTGAAGAAAGAAAACTAATGTAAAATACCTCCGCATTTCAATCTAGAAAAAGAGAGGCCAAATGTTCTCTCTAAGTCCCTAAACACCCTCTTAAGAAGAGGAAAGGCTACATGGAGAAAAAAACACATGCCTGTTTTAACATGCCTTTTATCAGCTTTAAGTTTTATGTCAGGAGTTGGTGTGTGCAAGTTTGCTTTGTATTATTATCACATTTGATATTATATGTGTTCTGTACTGACATCAGTGATTTTCTTTTCACAGCTATGTCCTCCATTGCTTATGATTCTGAAAATCCACTTAAGGATACATACGAGGACAGTGATGTTTACAGAATTGCAAAGTTGGAGATGGATAAAGCTGTCTATCATCTGGTCCAGATCCCCCCATCCATGCTGACCAATAGCGAAGGCAGGACCGGATTCCCAGGACAAGAACTGCATTGTATCAACGGATGACAATCTGATATCCAGCATTGACCATAATCCATTGAAACAGGAAGCTGTCGTGTCACAAAAGGTTCGGTTTGACTGTGCATCAGCTGTGGAGAGAATTGATAAAATGGGCTGTGTTGATAACTATCCTGATGGATTGTTTGCTGAGTATGAAAGTTTGGAGGATGCAGTGGCATGGGAAGACAGAAGTGTCTCCAGAGATAGTGAGGATGACGTCCATCAGAGCAGGCCAGATGCAACAGCACATGGAGGAGCAGCTGGTCCAGCAGAAGATATCCCCAAGTATGAGAACGTTGCTGGGACATCAGTGCAGAATGATGCAGAAGTACAGACATCCTGCATTGTGAAATCTGAAGCAGCAACAACCACTTCAAATAGCATAGAACATGGCAGCCCAGAGATGAGTGCACAAAATGAGGACACTGCCCAGGTGTGGACAACCCACAGCCACTAACACACATGCAGGTGATGATTACTGGGGCGTTGATGGTGAGTATATTTAGTGTTTCATTTGGTGACTTATTGTGAGCATTGCTCGAGTGTCCTTGCATTGTGCTTGCTTGCTCTTTGTGAACTGTTTGTTTATTTCTTTAGCCATCTTTGTCTTGTTTACAAGTGAATTAACATAAACCTTGACATCTGCTGCTTTGTATATTAAATACACATGACTGCAGGGTGATTCTTGGCTATAGTCTAATGCCTGTTTCTGTAGTCTAATGCCTGTTTCTGTTGTCTAATACCTGTTTCTGATGATTGAATATGTCCTGCAACTTTGTTTGTGACATCTTGTTGACTTCCAGTGTCTGTTGTCTTTGGCATTCTGTTGAGATAATTTCTAGTTATTGTTCATCTTGCCTCATGACATTCTGTTGAGATAATTTCTAGTTATTGTTCATCTTGCCTCATGATATTCTGTTGAGATAATTTCTAGTTATTGTTCAATCTTGCCTCATGGTATTCTGTCGAGATAATTTCTAGTTATTGTTCATCTTGCCTCATTTCTGTTGAGATAATTGCTAGTTATTGTTCAACTTGCCTCATGACATTCTGTTGAGATAATTGCTAATTATTGTTCATCTTGCCTCATTTCTGTTGAGATAATTGCTAGTTATTGTTCATCTTGCCTCATTTCTGTTGAGATAATTTCTAGTTATTGTTCATCTTGCCTCATTTCTGTTGAGATAATTGCTAGTTATTGTTCATCTTGCCTCATTTCTGTTGAGATAATTTCTAGTTATTGTTCATCTTGCCTCATTTCTGTTGAGATAATTGCTAATTGTTGTTCATCTTGCCTCATTTCTGTTGAGATAATTGTTAGTTATTGTTCAACTTGCCTTATGACATTCTGTTAAGATAATTTCTAGTTATTGTTCTTCTTGCCCCATGGCATTCTGTTGAGATAATTTCTAGTTATTGTTCAATCTTGCCTCATGGTATTCTGTTGAGATAATTGCTCGTTATTGTTCATCTTGCCTCATGACATTCTTTTGAGATAATTTCTAGTCATTGTTCATTTTGTCTCATTTCTGTTGAGATAATTTCTAGTTATTGTTCATCTTGCCTCATTTCTGTTGAGATAATTGCTAATTGTTGTTCATCTTGCCTCATTTCTGTTGAGATAATTGCTAGTTATTGTTCATCTTGTCTCATGGCATTCTTTTGAGATAATTTCTAGTCATTGTTCATCTTGCCTCATGTTCTCCCTATGCTAGCAGTACTAATCACTATACTGTGTGTTCTCCCTGTGTGCCTGCAGTACTAATCACTATACTTTGTGTTCTCCCTGTGTGCCTACAGTACTAATCACTATACTGTGTGTTCTCCCTGTGTGCCTGCAGTACTAATCACTATACTGTGTGTTCTCCCTATGCCTGCAGTACTAATCACTATACTGTGTGTTCTCCCTATGCCTGCAGTACTAATCACTATACTTTGTGTTCTCCCTGTGTGAAATCTGAAGCAGCAACAACCACTTCAAATAGCATAGAACATGGTAGCCCAGAGATGAGTGCACAAAATGAGGACACTGCCCGGTGTGGACAACCCACAGCCACTAACACACATGCAGGTGATGATTACTGGGGCGTTGATGGTGAGTATATTTAGTGTTTCATTTGGTGACTTATTGTGAGCATTGCTCGAGTGTCCTTGCATTGTGCTTGCTTGCTCTTTGTGAACTGTTTGTTTAGTTCTTTAGCAATCTTTGTCTTTTTTACAAGTGAATTAACATAAGCGTTGACATCTGCTGCTTTGTGTATTAAATACACATGACTGCAGGGTGATTCTTGGCTGTAGTCTAATGCCTGTTTCTGTTGTCTAATGCCTGTTTCTGTTGTCTAATACCTGTTTCTGATGGTTTAATATGTCCTGTAACATTGTTTGTGACATCTTGTTGACTTCCAGTGTCTGTTTTCTTTGGCATTCTGTTGAGATAATTTCTAGTTATTGTTCATCTTGCCTCATGACATTCTGTTGAGATAATTTCCAGTTATTGTTCATCTTGCCTCATGACATTCTGTTGAGATAATTGCTAATTATTGTTCATCTAGCCTCATGTTCTCCCTATGCTAGCAGTACTAATCACTATACTGTGTGTTCTTCCTGTGTGCCTGCAGTACTAATCACTATACTTTGTGTTCTCCCTGTGTGCCTGCAGTACTAATCACTATACTTTGTGTTCTCCCTGTGTGCCTGCAGTACTAATCACTATACCTTGTGTTCCCTGTGTGCCTACAGTACTAATCACTATACTGTGTGTTCTCCCTGTGTGCCTGCAGTACTAATCACTATACTGTGTGTTCTCCCTATGCCTGCAGTACTAATCACTATACTTTGTGTTCTCCCTGTGTGAAATCTGAAGCAGCAACAACCACTTCAAATAGCATAGAACATGACAGCCCAGAGATGAGTGCACAAAATGAGGACACTGCCCGGTGTGGACAACCCACAGCCACTAACACACATGCAGGTGATGATTACTGGGGCGTTGATGGTGAGTATATTTAGTGTTTCATTTGGTGACTTATTGTGAGCATTGCTCGAGTGTCCTTGCATTGTGCTTGCTTGCTCTTTGTGAACTGTTTGTTTAGTTCTTTAGCAATCTTTGTCTTGTTTACAAGTGAATTAACATAAACGTTGACATCTGCTGCTTTGTGTATTAAATACACATGACTGCAGGGTGATTCTTGGCTGTAGTCTAATGCCTGTTTCTGTTGTCTAATGCCTGTTTCTGTAGTCTAATGTCTGTTTCTGTAGTCTAATGCCTGTTTCTGTTGTCTAATGCCTGTTTCTGTTGTCTAATACCTGTTTCTGATGATTGAATATGTCCTGTAACTTTGTTTGTGACATCTTGTTGACTTCCAGTGTCTGTTGTCTTTGGTATTCTGTTGAGATAATTTCCAGTTATTGTTCATCTTGCCTCATGACATTCTGTTGAGATAATTTCCAGTTATTGTTCCTCTTGCCTCATTTCTGTTGAGATAATTTCCAGTTATTGTTCATCTTGCCTCATGACATTCTGGTGAGATAATTGCTAGTTATTGTTCATCTTGCCTCATTTCTGTTGAGATAATTGCTAGTTATTGTTCATCTTGCCTCATTTCTGTTGAGATAATTGCTAGTTTTTGTTCTTCTTCTTCGTTCATCCAGAGTTTTTTTTTTTTCCGGATATGATTGCGTTGTGCCTGTTTACAGCAAAGCTGCGTTCTTGCGCCGTTAGGCCGACACATCCGACTTCTGCGGGCATTTGTTGACCAGGTTAACCATCCCGGGTAGTTATTGTTCATCTTGCCTCATTTCTGTTGAGATAATTTCTAGTTATTGTTCATCTTGCCTCATGACATTCTGTTGAGATAATTGCTAGTTATTGTTCATGTTGCCTCATTTCTGTTGAGGTAATTGCTAGTTATTGTTCATCATGCCTCATTTCTGTTGAGATAATTGCTAGTTATTGTTCATCTTGCCTCATTTCTGTTGAGATAATTTCTAGTTATTGTTCATCTTGCCTCATGTTCTCCCTATGCTAGCAGTACTAATCACTATACTTTATGTTCTCCCTGTGTGCCTGCAGTACTAATCACTATACTTCGTGTTCTCCCTGTGTGCCTACAGTACTAATCACTATACTGTGTGTTCTCCCTGTGCTAGCAGTACTAATCACTGTACTTTGTGTTCTCCCTGTGTGCCTGCAGTACTAATCACTATACTTCGTGTTCTCCCTGTGTGCCTACAGTACTAATCACTATACTGTGTGTTCTCCCTGTGCTAGCAGTACTAATCACTGTACTTTGTGTTCTCCCTGTGTGCCTGCAGTACTAATCACTATACTTTGTGTTATCCCTGTGTGCCAGCAGTACTAATCACTATACTTTGTGTTGTCCCTGTGTGCCTGCATTAATAATTGCTATACTTTGTGTTCCCCCTCTGCTATGATATCACTATACTTAATATGTGCCTGCAACACTAATCATTATACTTTGTTCCATTAGTTCAGCACATGGTCAGGGTTTGCATAATTTCAGGGTCTGGTTGGTATGAAGTGTAAAACCTGGTCATGCCTCACTGCTCTCACTCAATTCAGTGATGTACCTGACTTTGCTTACAGAAAAGCCTGAGTTCACACCACTGTGACAATATAGGTCATATCAACATTATTTTCTAAATGAGATGACTGATTGTCTATCAGATGGTTCCATCTCATCCGTGTGTTACTGCGGCCCATAAGGGGAGTCATGAATAGTAACAATGTAACCCTCCTTGCCTGTTGTGTAAGATGGGCCTGCGTGCCCAATTTGTAACCCTTTTAAAATAAAGTTGAATTGAATTGTGAGAGGTGGCCTGGAACTGTCTCACCTTGTAGGTTTCAGCTATAAAATCCCACCAATTATCAAGTCCACATGCGGGTTGGCATGAGTTCCTTTGAGGGCATATACTCCGTGGGGAGATTAAAGACAGAGTGAATTGATTGAAGGTCTCTACTCCATGGAGAGATGAAAGACTGAGAGTGAATTGATTGAAGGTCTCTACTCCATGGAGAGATGAAAGGCTGAGAGTGAATTGATTGAAGGTCTCTACTCCATGGAGAGATGAAAGGCTGAGAGTGAATTGATTGAAGGTCTCTACTCCATGGAGAGATGAAAGGCTGAGAGTGAATTAATTAAAAGTCTCTAATCCATGGAGGCCGGTCTCTCTGGCAGAGGGGTTACATCACTTTCTCCGTAATCCCGTTTATCACGCAGAGTCTCGTAGCAGGTGGGAACTGGGAGCGGTTCGTCCCCTGCTGGTGACTTGCGGGATAACTGAGCCGGCCGCTCAGAAAGCAATGGCAAACTACTGAACGTAATCTTGCCAAGAAATCAACAGACAGCTGAAAGATGCTGCTGTTGACAGTGATGTCCTGTAAAAGGATATGCAAATTTAAAAAAAAAATCCATGGAGAGATGACAGGCTGAGAGTGAATTGATTGAAGGTCTCTACTCCATGGAGAGATGAAAGAATGAGAGTGAATTGATTGAAGGTCTCTACTCCATGGAGAGATGAAAGACTGAGAGTGAATTGATTGAAGGTCCCTACTCCATGAAGAGATGAAAGGCTGAGAGTGAATTGATTGAAGGTCCCTACTCCATGGAGAGATGAAAGGCTGAGAGTGAATTGGTTGAAGGTCCCTACTCCATGGAGAGATGAAAGACTGAGAGTGAATTGATTAAAGGTCCCTACTCCATGGAGAGATGACAGGCTGAGAGTGAAATGATTGAAGGTCTCTACTCCATGGAGAGATGACAGGCTGAGAGTGAATTGATTGAAGGTCCCTACTCCATGGAGAGATGAAAGGCTGAGAGTGAATTGATTGAAGGTCCCTACTCCACGGAGAGAGAAAAAACAGAGTGAGTTGATTGAAGGTCCCTACTCCATGGAGAGATGACAGGCTGAGAGTGAATTGATTGAAGGTCCCTACTCCACGGAGAGATGAAAGACAGAGTGAATTGATTGAAGGTCCTTACTCCATGGAGAGATGAAAGGCTGAGAGTGAATTGATTGAAGGTCCCTACTCCATGGAGAGATGAAAGGCTGAGAGTGACTTGATTCAGGGTTTCTACTCCATGGGGAGATGAACGGTAGAAGAAGAAGGTGGTTCTTCCTTGTGAGACAATGGAGACGGAAACATTTGGGAACCCTTGAGGCATCTATGATATAATTTTTCACATCTCTCCAGCAAGTGTGAATCATTGCCTGTATTACTTATTACTATGAGATAATGGTACAACAGTGTAGACAATATTGTTAATGATGATATTGCACAATCTGACATGTATTTGAAGTTGAGTCTTTCACAACAGACACAACTTGTAGAGAGAGTGCACCAGATACACCATCTGGAGACCGCAGAGTGTGTACAAGAGGAGGTTCACAGGGTGCTGCTGACAGGTCTGAACTGTCAACTGAATCTATTGAGGTGATGATAGAGTTTAGTACATCCGGTGAAAAGTCTGTTGTGCTCTCGGATGTCCCCACAGAACTGTGCAAGAGAGACTATTTGCCGGATCACCATGACGAGAGCACCAACAATGACACACACGTGTCTCTTGCAGGTCAGCAGAGGAAAGATTGTCCCACAGATGTATCTGGCATTTATCTGTGCGGGGTGTCTAGTTGTGTCATGTCAGACTTGAGAGATGAAGCTTCCCTGCAGCCAGACCCAGATGTTGTTCCCGGAAGTGAACTAGCACCAGAGCTTGGTTGTGGTACTGGAGATTTAAGATTTGTCCTGGCTGAAGATGCTGCTGGTGGCTGGGAAGAGACATGGTTCAGGTCTCCAGCATCTTCTGTGGATTCAACATCAGACGAGTATGAAAGTTGCTGTGAAGACGTATTGTTACAATCTCTAGAAGATGATGATGATGATGATGAAAGCAATAACAGCGGTTTCACGGAAATATCTCTTGAATCCCCTGTACGCCCTGAAGAGCATAACAACAGCAACTATGATACATCCACTTTACTCTTCTCTGACTCGTATGTGGATTCATCAATGGAAGTATCTAGTTTGTATGATATATCAAGCACAGAGGGATCTATAATTGACTCTGATGGCATCTTTAGTGACTCATCTAATGACACCAGTCATGGCACACAGGACAATTCAGACAGTAGTCACTCAGATTCTTCATGCAGTTCAGCTTCTACTGTTGTGACTTCTTCTGGATCCTCGATCGATGATGCTTCCTGGATCCATGAGATTTCTTCCAGCAATTCTGGTTCTTCAATCCAAACTGTCACAGATCTATCAGCTCTTGAATCTGACACTGATCTTCCACCTGGGACAGGCTCTGTTTGTGAACTGCAACATGCTGTAACATCCTTGGCTCAGCCTGAGACTGAAGACTTGAAAGACAATAGACAGGTCCCAGACAAGTTGCATTTGGAAAAGGTGGATATTCCGGATACTTTTCAGGGAACAGAAACTGATGTTGCTATCTTAGGTGAAGAAGATACCCCAGAAATTGTTGCAGACACCTTAGGGGTGGTTCATGGAACAGAAGTGTATAACACAGACTTATGTGAAGAAGATTTTATGGAAACAAATGTTATCCTTGAGACTGTGATTGGAACAGAGACAGTTGGTGCAAACATTGGTGGAAATATCCCAGGGAATACACCGGATATCACAAAGACTGTCATCAGTACTTCAGCAACTCGTGACGATATATCCTGGTCTATTATAGATACCCCAACAATTGTTGTTGATATCCCAGAGGCTGGTGTTGATATCCTGGAACCTATTTGCATGGCAGAAATAGATAATGTAAACTTGCTGGAAAATTATAACAAACATACTTCAGCCCCTGGGACTGTCATTGAAATACCAGTTGTTTCAGGTATCCAAATGAAAGTCCTTGATCACCCGGGGGTGATTGATAGAACTGGAACATATAATGCAGGTTGTCTCAAAAAAGATATCAAAGACACACCTCATGGAAGAGTTGGTGATGTTTCTGACCTTTCAAAGACTGTAACCTCAGCAAATGTTCAGGACATACCAGCAACTGTTCTAGACATCTCAGGAAATGTTCAGGACATACCAACGAACTGTTCTAGACATCTCAGGAAATGTTCAGGACATACCAAGCGAACTGTTCTAGACATCTCAGGAAATGTTCAGGACATACCAACGACTGTTCCAGACATCTCAGGAAATGTTCAGGGCATACCAACGACTGTTCTAGACATCTCAGGAAATGTTCAGGACATACCAACGACTGTTCTAGACATCTCAGGAAATGTTCAGGACATACCAACGACTGTTCCAGACATCTCAGGAAATGTTCAGGACATACCAACAACTGTTACAGACATCTCAGGAAATGTTCAGGACATACCAACAACTGTTACAGACATCTCAGGAAATGTTCAGGACATACCAGAAACTGTTCTAGACATCCCAGAAAATGTTCCAGACATCTCAGGAAATGTTCAGGACATAACAGAAACTGTTCTAGACATCTCAGGAAATGTTCAGGACATACCAACAACTGTTCCAGACATCTCAGGAAATGTTCAGGACATACCAACGACTGTTCCAGACATATCAGGAAATGTTCAGGACATACCAACGACTGTTCCAGACATCTCAGGAAATGTTCAGGACATACCAATGACTGTTCCAGACATCTCAGGAAATGTTCAGGACATACCAACGACTGTTCTAGACATCTCAGGAAATGTTCAGGACATACCAGCAACTGTTCTAGACATCTCAGGAAATGTTCAGGACATACCAACAACTGTTCTAGGCATCTCAGCAAATGTTCAGGACATACCAATGACTGTTCTAGACATCTCAGCAAATGTTCAGGACATACCAACAACTGTTCTAGACATCTCAGCAAATGTTCAGGACATACCACTAGACATCTCAAAAAATGTTCAGGAATTACCACTAGAAATCTCAGGAAATATTCAGGACATGCCTGACATTGTTCTAGACATCCCAGAAAATGTTCAAGGTGTACCAGCAACTGTTCTAAACATCTCAGGAAATGTTCTAGACATACCAACTGTTCTAGACATCTTAAGAAATGTTCAGGACATATCAGGTGCTGTTCTAGACCTCCCAGGAAACGTTCAAGATATGCCAGGAACTGTTCTAGATATCTCTGGACGTAGTCAAGGTATACCAGGAAATGTTCTAGACATACCAACAATTGTTCCAGACATCCCAAAGACAATGAGTGCTACTTCAGAGGCGGCCACTTCAAAGTCTGCTACTTCAAAGTCTGCTACTTCAGAGATGGTCACTTCACAGACTGCTACTTCAAAGATGGTCACTTCACAGACTGCTACTTCAGAGACTGAGGCTGCTGGTGATTTTCTACATGGGCCAGATTTTGTTTGTGGAAAGGAAGTGCGATCATTGGTGTCATCTGTATCTGTGGACTTGACAGACAGTGCACAAGCCCCAGGAGACTTGCATTCAGGAACTGCTGGTGTTCCAGATACCTTCCAGAGAACACAAACTGGCAGTGTTGTCTTATGTGAAGAAGATACCCCAGAGACTGTCCTCAACACCTCAAAGACAGCTCCTGTCGCAGGAATAGATAGTCCAGGCTTATCTGAACCAGACATTACAGAAACTTCTGGTGAAAGAGAAACAGATGTGTCTGACATCCCGGGGATGGCACATAAAACAGATACACTAAGCACTGATGTGTGTGAACGCTCACCTTGGGGCACTCTGGATATCTCAGGGATGGCTTTGGGTATCATGGCATCTTTTCTGGATTCCCTGAGAGCTGCAGATGTCACTGAGACAGTTCATAGAACCCAGGAAGATCAACCTGACTTATCTGCAAAATTTGTCGCAGAAACTTCTGCTGAAGGGGAAGTAGATATTTCTGAAATCCCAAGGGCTGTTGTAGATATTCCAACAATTGCTTTTGTGGAAGGAGCGGATAAGAATAGTTATGTAGATAACATGCCAGCAGAAGGTAACTGCATGACGTCTCCAACATGTGACATGGATGGGAAAGAGCAGACACACGTGACCAGTGTTGATGTTGGGGCCTCGCCTGTGCCGTCCTCAGCAGATCATCAGCTCGATGGTGATGGGTCCGGAGACAACTGGCAGGAGGCTCAGAACCACAAAACTCCACAGGATGACATGCCCACAGGGGGCGTTGTAGCTGTGGCTTCTTCATGCAGGCTTCCTGGTTTCATGATGACTGCCGACAGCGCAGTTGCTGACGTTTGCGAAAATATTTGGAATAAAAGTGATGATCAGGGCAAAGCAGTGAGTCTCAATGAATGGACAATCAAAAGAGACCAGAAACTAGAATCCTTTAGTGATTGGGTGGTCACAGGAGTTCTTCAGAGTGGTATTTGTGGTGAAGTTACAGTGTCTGCTGACACCAAGATCAATGATGAGGATGGGGCACTCCTTGCTGATTGTGGACCTCGGCTGACAGAAAGTGAAGATTGCAGCAACTATCCTGATGCCAGATTCAGTGACGAAAATGTGGCTTGTACAGATGAGGCACTAATTGCTGCCGTCTGTGGACCTCGGCTGGGAACAAATGGCCTATGTGTTGGTGAACCTCCAGATGCTGCGAAGCCACAGGAAGAAGTGAGCAGCAGTGACATGGTGGCTACCCTGAAGGGCTTACTTTGTGTGAGCATGACTTCTCTTCTTGATTTGATCAGTTTGAGAGCAATAACCAATTCCCCCATGTTTTGGTGCATGCTTGGATATATAATTCAGTTTTGTTGCTAATGTGTTTGATTTTTTCATGTTTACACTGTGTTATTTCTCATTAATTAAACAGTTTTCCTGAAGATGCCATTTACTCTAGGTGTGAATTTAAAGACACAAATATTGATTATGATGTAATTGAAAACTAAACTTTTGTGTTAGTTATTGGTCATTCTTCGCTCAGGAAGAAAAAAAAATGTATTGTCACTCTCACACACGTTTATGCAGACACAATGAGTAAATTATAAAACACAGAGTGAAATTGGTTAGCATCAATATGAACACAACCACAAGTGACAGAATAGACATTGTGGTTAGAACACCATCTTCATTAGCATAAAAGAGACAAATACAACTATATTAGAGTCAGTCCACTGCACTAGAAGTACTAGCACATGTATGGGTTAGAGTTCAAACTTTGACATTCACAGCAAGCGGATGCACACCAAAAATACAAGAAGAAAAGAAAACACTATAAAAAGTTACTTAAAAGTCGTGTAGGCATTGACATCCTAGGGAGCAAAAATAAAATACTGCGCGATGAGCACCCTACACCAGCTTACAGGAAGTGAAGCAGTAGGAAAAGGGACAAAATAAGTGTGTGTGATCAGGTCAATCTCTATGGGAAAGACATGAGTGGGATAGGTGCAAAGCAAAGAGAGGATCACAATTGTTCCATTTACGCTGGCAGAAAAATTAAAGGGATAGAAGGAAACAGTTGGTGTTAGCCAATGCAAGTAATAAATGTTTAAAATATGCTAAAGTGTGGAAGCTGAGAGGACTGGTGTTGGAAAATACTGGGTCAAGGAAAAGTGTGGGGGAAAAGCTGGGTCACGTGGGCAGATGCTGAGTGGGGCCAGGCCTGGAAGGTGTGGGCTGTGGATGAGGATGATGATGTAGCCAACACCAGTGTCTGTAGAGTATCTAATGACAGAGAGGATTTGAGAATCATGATCATCAGTATCTGCTCAAGGCTAGGAACCTGAAGAAGATGGGATGTTGGAAAACAGTAGGCTACAGAGAGGGATTACAGCAGTAGGATGTCTGACTCCGGGACTACAGAGAGGGATTACAGCAGTAGGGAAATGTCTGACTCTACTACAGAGAGGGATTACAGCAATAGGATGTCTAGACTCCTGACTACAGAAGAGGGATTACAGCAGTAGGATGTCTGACTCCTGGACTACAGAGAGGGAGTACAGGCAGTAGGATGTCTGACGCCTGGACTACCATGAAAGGTGTGTGAGGCTTCACCCTGGTGTAGTATTTATCCTCTTTTATTTATACCAGTGGTTTCTCAACCTTTTTTGGCCCCGTGCCCCCCCTTCACCATATTTATAGACAATCTCCCCCCCCCCCCCCCCCCCCCCCCACCCTCCTCACCATATTTTTAGAACATCATTCCCCCCTTTCGTATTTCCTCCCTAAAAATTTCCCCCTACCCCTACACAGTATACATAATAATGGAAGCTAAATTAATAGCACATACTAAAACATGTCTTGACATCTACATAAAACGTGATTTGCGGATCTACTTGTTATAAAATGATTTTCAGAAGGATGATACGTACAGAACCGTAAAGTATGAAGGGAAAAACAATATCAAGCAATCGGTTCTTGTATTAACGCAATCTAGAAATAATCTTAATTTCCCCCTGGAAACCCTAAAATTACCCCCTGGGGGGAATTCCCCACCGGTTGATAACCACTGGTTTATACGATACCTCAGTGGTGAAGGGATTATGGGCGCAGCTCATTATCGCACATACCCACATTCGAAACACGGTTGTGGGCGATTTGGCAGCAGACCGTCTTAAGTTGGTTTTTTACCAAATGGTATGGGTGCCAGTCATTTAGAAAGCAATGGCAAACTACTGAATGTAAACTTGCCAAGAGATCTCAACAAATGCTGCTGTTGACTGCGACATCCTGTAAAGGATATGCAACTAATTTTAAGTTTTATATGATAGAAATAGGATTTGTGTCGTTTGCAAATTCTGTGGTATGAGGTTTTGCTACAACTCTAGAGTGATCTGTTAATGTGATTGTAGTGATCTAACTTGATCTATTGAGATACACGCAGTACTCTAGTTTGATATATTAATAAGATTGTAGTACTCTTGTTTGATATGTTAATAAGATTGTAGTACTGTTGTTTGATATGTTAGTAAGATTGTAGTAGTGTTGTTTGATATGTTAATAAGATTGTAGTACTGTTGTTTGATATGTTAGTAAGATTGTAGTAGTGTTGTTTGATATATTAATAAGATTGTAGTACTCTTGTTTGATATGTTAATAAGATTGTAGTACTCTTGTTTGATATGTTAATAAGATTGTAGTACTGTTGTTTGATATGTTAGTAAGATTGTAGTACTCTTGTTTGATATGTTAATAAGATTGTAGTACTCTTGTTTGATATGTTAATAAGATTGTAGTACTCCTGTTTGATATGTTAATAAGATTGTAGTACTGTTGTTTGATATGTTAGTAAGATTGTAGTACTGTTGTTTGATATGTTAATAAGATTGTAGTACTCTAGTTTGATATGTTAATAAGATTGTAGTACTGTTGTTTGATATGTTAATAAGATTGTAGTACTCTAGTTTGATATGTTAATAAGATTGTAGTACTCTAGTTTGATATGTTAATAAGATTGTAGTACTATTCTTTGATATGTTAATAAGATTGTAGTACTATTGTTTGATGTGTAAAAGTGATTGTAGTACTCTAGTTTGATTTGTTAATAAGATTGTAGTTCTCTAGTTTGATTTGTCAGTGGGCTAGAGTTATCAGTAGTGTAGCTTGATTTGTCAGTGAGGTAATTCTCTAGTTTTATCTGTCAGTGAGGTAATTCTCTAGTTTTATCTGTCAGTGAGGTAATTCTCTAGTTTTATCTGTCAGTGAGGTAATTCTCTAGTTTTATCTGTCAGTGAGGTAATTCTCTAGTTTTATCTGTCAGTGAGGTAATTCTCTAGTTTTATCTGTCAGTGAGGTAATTCTCTAGTTTTATCTGTCAGTGAGGTAATTGACTAGTTTTGTCAGTGAGATATATATATGGTTTTATAGAGGAATGATGAGAATACACTGGATGTATACAAATCATAGGGAAGATATCTGGAAAAAAGTTACACCCAAAGAGATCTGGTTGCTCAGATCGGAAGCAGTCAGTCAACTTTCTGTGGGCATGTAATGAGAACGGGTAAGATGGCGTAGATTGTGATAACAGGAAGTTGCTGAACGGTTGAACATCAGGCAGGGAGGAATATTGGCATCAGAAATGATTGCCGATACACGAGACAGGAGGCTGTGGACAGATGTGATTACTAATGCCACACAATATAGACTTAAGAAGAAGAAGAGGTCATCATAGTATCCTTGTTTATGGATGATATAGGAGTACCACTCTAGTAGTTTGGTCTGTCTGTAATTCATTATATAAATTGTGAACGATGAGTCCAATCAGCCGCTGACATGCAGGGGTTATGAATCACCTGTTTTATTGACAAATGAAACATTGTTTTTGCTTGCTTGCATGCACAATTTAATTTGCATGACTGATTATATTGATTTTCACTGCCTGCTTCCAGATGTTTATGAGTTTGTTAAAACATTGTGCCATGCCTTGCAACTTGTGTGACATTGCCTCCACAGGACATCTCACGCCTGATGTCATGTGGTGACACAAGGGGCATTTCTGATTGGATACCTGGGTTGACATAAAATGACATGCCACTTCTGATGCCAAGCGATGACAGGGTTATCTGATGCTATCTTCTCCTGCCTCTTAACCTGTAGGGGCATCAGCCCTCAATCAACCCAGTCCTGTCTTTACTGTCTCCTCCATCTCCCTCGATGTCCTCCCTATATTATTTATCCCTGTCTGTAATTCTCTTGGTGTATTTTTAGGTATCCCTGTATTTCATTTGCCTTGTGTGTCCTAGTGTAAGGACTTTCTAGTTCAACCGTTCTCAGGTGTCCTCAAAAGTATGTCCTGCCCAGCACCTGTGTCTGTAGTTCAACTTTTGATTCATCTATTTCCATAAGTTGCACATTTGTGATTGAGTCCGACCATTGATGTCATTCTATTCTGTGCAGGCGGCACCATTTAACCAGTGTCTGTAGTTGACTAGTCATTGTTTGTTCTCCGTGTCTCTGATCCCTTCCATCCATTATGATCCCTTCCATCCATCCATCATGATCCCTTCCATCCATCCATCATGATCCCTTCCATCCCTCCATCATGATCCCTTCCATCCCTCCATCATGATCCCTTCCATCCATCCATCATGATCCCTTCCATCACTCCATCATGATCCCTTCCATCCATCCATCATGATCCCTTCCATCCATCCATCATGATCCCTTCCATCCATCCATCATGATCCCTTCTATCCCTCCAGCATGATCCCTTCCATCCATCCATCATGATCCCTTCCATCCCTCACTCATGATCCCTTCCATCCCTCCATCATGATCCCTTCCATCCATCCATCATGATCCCTTCATCCATCCATCATGATCCCTTCCATCCATCCATCATGATCCCTTCCATCCCTCCATCATGATCCCTTCCATCCCTCCATCATGATCCCTTCCATCCCTCCATCATGATCCATTCCATCCATCCATCATGATCCCTTCCATCCCTCCATCATGATCCCTTCCATCCATCCATCATGATCCCTTCCATCCCTCCATCATGATCCCTTCCATCATGATCCCTTCCATCATGATCCCTTCCATCCCTCCATCATGATCCCTTCCATCCATCCATCATCCCTCCATCATGATCCATTCCATCCCTCCATCATGATCCCTTCCATCCGTCCATCATGATCCCTTCCATCCATCCATCATGATCCCTTCCATCCCTCCATCATGATCCCTTCCATCCCTCCATCATGATCCCTTCCGTCCTTCCATCATGATCCCTTCCATCCCTCCATCATGATCCCTTCCACCCCTCCATCATGATCCCTTCCACCCCTCCATCATGATCCCTTCCATCCCTCCATCATGATCCCTTCCATCCGTCCATCATGATCCCTTCCATCCCTCCATCATGATCCCTTCCATCCCTCCATCGTGATCCCTTCCATCCGTCCATCATGATCCCTTCCATCCCTCCATCATGATCCCTTCCATCCCTCCATCATGATCCCTTCCATCCCTCCATCATGATCCCTTCCATCCGTCCATCATGATCCCTTCAACAGTCCTGATTTAATGTTCAGTTTTATCTTCTAAGTTTGGTGCTTCCTTTAATTTCCTTTGACATCCACAAATTGTACAGTGCTACGAGAGCTCTTCTTGCTTTGTGTATTGTCATTTTAATCTCTCTCTCTCTCTCTCTCTCTCTCTCTCTCTCTCTCTCTCTCTCTCTCTCTCTCTCTCTCTCTCTCTCTCTCTCTCTCTCTCTCTCTCTCTCTCTCTCTCTCTCTCTTCTCACCCAAACATCTCTCTATGTGTGCGTACTGTATTTACTTCTTTCATTGTGACTACCATGCCTAGGATTGTACTGTATGCACACACAACACATGCGTATGTGCATATTGTATTCATTATGTCTACCCAGCCTAGGGTTGTACTGTATGTGCATATACACATGCATGCATGCATATAAAACATAAAAGTCACTGAATTTATAACAAATATGTTTTTATTTTACATTTACAAAGTGCATTCACTCTTGTCATGTGTGACTCAATTATACATACATGCTCTTTGATTTGTCTCATGCAGATGGAGCAGAGAGAGAATGCCAGCTACCACCATCTCATGATGACACGGACAGTGTAAGTTTCCTCCATATCTGTTTCTTTTGGTTTTGTGTTGGCGTAGTGTTTTTACTGTTAACATCATTAGCTAGGGTGAGAATATCACCATGTATGAAGCAGACTAAACTAGCTCGGACATCTCATCTTGTCTGCTTGCTAAATGAAAAACAAAAGTAGTCATACAGAACAAAAGTAGTGATAAAGAACAAAAGTAGCAGCAGAATTGTAACAGTCTGTTATGCGGACTTCTATAAAAACTATATCAGAACAGTCATAACATCTGATGGGATGTGCCTTACAGGTATTAGAATAAGTATCACTATGGTGAAGGTATCCTTTTGCAAGATGAAAAAACATACTGATGTCAATTGCAAACAAACAATAAATCAGTGTTTGAAGTGCTACATAGAACCTGTACTTGTCTATGGATATGAAGCGTGGACAATGAACAGACAAGCTGAAAAACATTTGATGGCTGTGGAAATATGGTTTCTGAAGAAAATGCAAAGAATACCATGGACAGACAGAAAAACCAATGACCAAGTCCTACAAGAAACAAATGAAAAATGTGAACTGATTAGAGAAATTAGACGTCACAGTTCTTTTGGACATTTATGAGGAGAAATAAATTAGAGAACTTGGTGACAACTGGCAAGATTGAGGGGGTGAGAACAAAGATAAGGCAGAGAAGTAAATACCTGGATGGCTTGGCCAAGTGGTATGGGGAAGACAAGAACACTGAGTTGATCCACGGATCTGGTGATCAAGTGAGATGGCAAAACATGACTGCCCACACTTGTCTGCGTGGCACATGATGATGATGATGACTGTTAGATGATATTCACACACAAGCTCACACGTAACACTATATGCTTAGATAATATTCACACACAAGCTCACACGTAACACTGTATGCTTAGATAATATTCACACACAAGCTCACACGTAACATTATATGCTTAGATCATATTCACACACAAGCTCACATGTAACACTGTATGCTTGGATAATATTCACACACAAGCTCACACGTAACACTGTATGCTTAGATAATATTCACACACAAGCTCACACGTAACACTGTATGCTTAGATAATATTCACACACACGCTCACACGTAGCACTATATGCTTAGATAATATTCACACACAAGCTCACACGTAACATTGTATGCTTAGATAATATTCACACACAAGCTCACACGTAACACTGTACACAAGCTCACACATAACAGAGTATGCTTAGATGATATTCATACACAAGCTCACACGTAACATTGTATGCTTAGATAATATTCACACAAAAGCTCACATGTAACACTGTATGCTTAGATAATATTTACATACAAGTTCACACGTAACATTGTATGCTTAGATAATATTCACACACAAGCTCACACGTAACACTGTATGATTAGATAATATTCACACACAAGCTCACACGTAACACTGTATGCTTAGATAATATTCACACACAAGCTCACACGTAACATTATATGCTTAGATAATATTCACACACAAGCTCACACGTAACACTGTATGCTTAGATGATATTCACACACAAGCTCACACGTAACATTGTATGCTTAGATAATATTCACACACAAGCTCACACGTAACATTGTATGCTTAGATAATATTCACACACAAGCTCACACGTAACATTATATGCTTAGATAATATTCACACACAAGCTCACATGTAACATTATATGCTTAGATAATATTCACACACAAGCTCACATGTAACACTGTATGCTTAGATAATATTTACACACAAGCTCACACGTAACAGTGTATGCTTAGATAATATTCACACACAAGCTCACACGTAACATTATATGCTTAGATAATATTCACACACAAGCTCACACGTAACATTATATGCTTAGATAATATTCACACACAAGCTCACACGTAACATTATATGCTTAGATAATATTCACACACAAGCTCATACGTAACATTATATGCTTAGATAATATTCACACACAAGCTCACATGTAACATTATATGCTTAGATAATATTCACACACAAGCTCACACGTAACACTGTATGCTTAGATAATATTCACACACAAGCTCACACGTAACATTATATGCTTAGATAATATTCACACACAAGCTCACACATAACATTGTATGCTTAGATCATATTCACACACAAGCTCACACGTAACACTGTATGCTTAGATCATATTCACACACAAGCTCACACGTAACACTGTATGCTTAGATCATATTCACACACAAGCTCACACATAACACTGTATGCTTAGGTAATATTCACACACAAGCTCACACATAACACGGTATGCTTAGGTAATATTCACACACAAGCTCACATGTAACACTGTATGCTTAGATCATATTCACACACAAGCTCACACGTAACACTGTATGCTTAGATCATATTCACACACAAGCTCACACATAACACTGTATGCTTAGGTAATATTCACACACAAGCTCACACATAACACGGTATGCTTAGGTAATATTCACACACAAGCTCACATGTAACACTGTATGCTTAGATCATATTCACACACAAGCTCACACATAACACGGTATGCTTAGGTAATATTCACACACAAGCTCACATGTAACACTGTATGCTTAGATCATATTCACACACAAGCTCACACGTAACACTGTATGCTTAGATCATATTCACACACAAGCTCACACACAACACTGTATGCTTAGGTAATATTCACACACAAGCTCACACATAACACGGTATGCTTAGGTAATATTCACACACAAGCTCACACGTAACACTGTATGCTTAGATCATATTCACACACAAACTCTCGTAACATTGTATGCTTAGATAATATTCACACACAAGCTCACACATTAACATTGTATGCTTAGATAATATTCACACACAAGCTCACACGTAACATTGTATGCTTAGATATTCACACACAAGCTCACACGTAACACTATGCTTAAATTATATTCACACACAAATTCAAATATAACATTGTATGTAACTGAGCATTAGGACAGACCAGGAAGATCTGTGGGTGGGCCAACTCTAGGGTGTTGTAGGCTCCAACAGTCAGGCCTATCTTGCGTGTGGGTCCTTGTACAAGCCAGGTAGAGGCTGTTGGTTGTGCAGGTTGCTAGGCTCCAACAGTCAGGCCTATCTTGCGTGTGGGTCCTTGTACAAGCCAGGTAGAGGCTGTTGGTTGTGCAGGTTGCTAGGCTCCAACAGTCAGGCCTATCTTGCGTGTGGGTCCTTGTACAAGCCAGGTAGAGGCTGTTGGTTGTGCAGGTTGCTACTGTAGTCACTGCATGTTGGCATGTGGTGTGTCGGGGGCCACACACTCTCTATATTCTCTAACCCAGTCCATAACCACACATGTTCTCACCTACGGAGGCACATGCCACACATGCAGACAGAGAGAGAGCGAGAGAGACTTATTTGTAGCTGTCTGCCATCATCAGTGTTGATGAAACCAAACCCCTTGTTTGCAGGTTCAGCCCAGTAAGAATGTCAAAGATGAGGAGCTGACAGTTGATGCTGCAAGAGATGCTGGGCTTCAGGAGACAGCCGAAGCTGGCCAGGAGAAGATGGAGACACCTGAAGCATGATCTGGAGAATCATCTCACACTTGTATCCTTGGCTTATGCAATCAATCTGCATTTGTGTAATACTTACTGTTATGATTTTTTGTGTTCTGACAATGTACTTAAGAACAATTATTAACATTTTGCACATATTCTTGATATGGAGCATTGTGTTGTTACAGTGCTGGGTCAGTTCTCAATAATACTGTGTAAATTTTCCTAAGAATAACGTATTGAATATTGTAATTATTGTGTGCAGCAATACCTCTTTGTACATTTAGAAGTAAATGTATAAATAAAATACGTCAAGGTAACCATCCTTTTGTATTGATGTTTACTAATCTTGGTCAGTGTTATCAGCACTTTCCAATCTGGTGCCTCAGGGGCGCGGATAACTGCCTCTCATTCTCATTGTAAAAGGTTTGTGTAAGTAAAAAAAAGCCTATGAGTTATTCACTAAAAATGTGGACTATTTTCTTTGTTGTTGTTGTTGCTGCTGTTATTTCATCCTAGAGTTGAAGGAATTTTTTTTTTTTTGACTTTCCCTTACTCTGTCTCATTACTGTTTTTCTGAGCTGGAGTTTGGGACAATTGAGTCGCTTTAACAATTTTGGTGTTTCTTCATTTTATTGATGTTCTATGGTGTGGCTTTCAGTGATGTGAGGATCCAGGTAGAACACAGACATGTCATTACCTATGTGAACACTGGTAGAACCCACAGACATGTGATTACCAATGCAATCAATAGTAGAACACAGACATGTGATTACCATTGTGAACACTGATAGAACACAGACATGCGATTACCAGTGCGATCACTGATAGAACACAGACATGTGATTACCAATGCAAACAATGATAGAATTCAGACATGTGATTATCGATGTGAATACTGGTAGAACATACAGACATGTGATTATGAATGTGAACACTGGTAGAACACACAGACATGTGATTATTAATGTGAACACTGGTAGAACACACAGACATGTGATTATTAATGTGAACACTGGTAGAACACACATACATGTGATTATTAATGTGAACACTGGTAGAACACACAGACATGTGATTATTAATGTGAACACTGGTAGAACACACAGACATGTGATTATTAATGTGAACACTGGTAGAACACACAGACGTGATTATGAATGTGACCACTGGTAGACCACACAGGCATGTGATTATGAATGTGAACACTGATAGAACACATACATGTGATTATGAATGTGAACACTGATAGAATACACAGACATGTGATTATGAATGTGAACATTGGTAGACCACACAGACATGTGATTATGAATGTGAACACTGATAGAACACAGACATGTGATTACCAATGTAAACACTGATAGAACACAGACATGTGATTACCATTGTGAACACTGATAGAACACAGACATGCGATTACCAATGCGATCACTGATAGAACACAGACATGTGATTACCAATGCAATCAATAGTAGAACACAGACATGTGATTACCTATGTGAACACTGATAGAACACAGACATGTGATTACCAGTGTGAACACTGATAGAACACAGACATATGATTACCTATGTGAACACTGATAGAACACAGATGTGTGATTACCAATGTGAACACTGATAGAACACAGACATGTGATTACCAATGTGAACACTGATAGAACACAGACATATGATTACCAATGTGAACACTGATAGAACACAGACATGTGATTACCTATGTGAACACTGATAGAACACAGACATGTGATTACCTATGTGAACACATCTACAGGTGTTATAGCCGGCTCCCTGGTGAAGGTGTTACGGGTGCAGGTTGTAATCCTACATACTGCTTTTGAAATACAGCTGCGAACCATTTGGCAGCAGACTGGCTTGCATTGGTTTTCATGAAAATGGTATGAGTGCCGGTCATTCAAAAAGCAATGGCAAACTTCTGAACTTAAGCTTGCCAAGAAATCACAAAATGCTGGGGTTGACTGTGATGTCCTCTAAAGGATATGCAATTAACGTTTTTAAAAAACGTGGTTATCTATGTAAACACTGGTAGAATATACAGATGTGTGATTACTAATGTGAACACTAATATAACACAACTACATGTGGTTATCCATGTGAACACAGGCCTGTGATTATCCATGTGAATGCTGCTACCTCTGTCAGCACTGATAGAAGAGTCATGTAGTGATCCATGTGAACAGTGATAGATCAGTCATGTAGTGATCCATGTCAACACTGATAGATCACAGACATGTGATTACCTATGTGAACACTGATAGAACACAGACATGTGAATACCAATGTCAACACTGATAGAACACAGACATGTGAATACCAATGTCAGCACTGATAGATCACAGACATGTAGTAATCCATGTCAACACTGATAGAGCATAAAGACATGTGATTACCTATGTGAACACTGATAGAACACAGACATGTGAATACCAATGTCAGCACTGATAGATCACAGACATGTAGTAATCCATGTCAACACTGATAGAGCATAAAGACATGTGATTACCTATGTGAACACTGATAGAACACAGACATGTGAATACCAATGTCAGCACTGATAGATCACAGACATGTAGTAATCCATGTCAACACTGATAGAGCATAAAGACATGTGATTACCTATGTGAACACTGATAGAACACAGACATGTGAATACCAATGTCAACACTGATAGATCACAGACATGTGATTACCTATGTGAACACTGATAGAACACAGACATGTGAATACCAATGTCAACACTAATAGATCACAGACATGTAATGATCCATGTCAACACTGATAGAGCATAAAGACATGTAGTAATCCATGTGAACTTGATCTCTAGAACAAATTATGGTTTCCCATGTGATTTAACTGTTAAAACATACAGATTTCTATAGACATACACATTCCCGTTTGAAGTCGATGGTTATTTCCTTGGGACTCTACAAATCTATGTCTGGTACTCTCTGTTGTCTGTGTTCACTCTTATTGTTTAGTACTCTTCCTTGCCATTGTTCAGTACTCTTCGTTGCCAATGATTAGTACTCTCCCTTGTCTGTGTTCAGTACTCTTCCTTGTAACTAAGTACTCTCTCTCTCGTCATTGCTGAGTACTCTACCTTGTCATTGTTCGGAACTCTTCCCTTGTCTGGCTTAGTCCTGTGTCATCATTCAGTACCCTCCATTGCCATTTAGTAAAGGTTGCATGTGTGTGTATATGTGTGAGTGTTCCAAAATGCAAAAGGACAACTCAAGAGGTGAGTGAGTGTATTCCTGCAACAAAGGTTTCCCCCTCTGTGGGTGTATTCCTGCAGCAGTTGTCTTCCCCTCTGTGAATGTATTCCTGCAGCAGTCTCCCTCTCTGTGAATGCATTCCTGCAGCAGTTGTCTTCCCCTCCGTGAATGTATTCCTGCAGTAGTTGTCTCCTCTGTGTGTATTCCTGCAGTAGTTAACCAGGATCACCATTCTCACCTGTCTCCCCCTCTGTGAATGTATTCCTGCGGCAGTTGTCTTCCCCTCTGTGAATTTATTCCTGCAGCAGTTGTCTCCCCCTCTGTGAATGTATTCCTGCAGCAGTTGTCTTCCCCTCTGTGAATGTATCCCTGCAGCAGTTGTCTCCCCCTCTGTGAGTGTCTTCCTGCAGCAGTTGTCTCCCCCTCTGTGAATGTATTCCTGCAGCAAAGGTTTCCCCTCTGTGGGTGTATTCCTGCAGCAGTTGTCTCCCTCTCTGTGGGTGTATTCCTGCAGCAGTTGTCTCCCCCTCTGTGAATGTATTCCTGCAGCAGTTGTCTTCCCCTCTGTGAATTTATCCCTGCAGCAGTTGTCTCCCCCTCTGTGAATGTATTCCTGCAGCAGTTGTCTTCCCCTCTGTGAATGTATTCCTGCAGCAGTTGTCTCCCCCTCTGTGAGTGTCTTCCTGCAGCAGTTTTCTCCCCCTCTGTGAATGTATTCCTGCAGCAGTTGTCTTCCCCTCTGTGAATGTATTCCTGCAGCAGTTGTCTTCCCCTCTGTGAATTTATTTCTGCAGCAGTTGTCTCCCCCTCTATGAATGTATTCCTGCAGCAGTTGTCTTCCCCTCTGTGAATGTATTCCTGCAGCAGTTGTCTTCCCCTCTGTGAATGTATTCCTGCAGCAGTTGTCTCCCCCTCTATGAGTGTATTCCTGCAGCAGTTGTCTCCCCCTCTATGAGTGTATTCCTGCAGCAGTTGTCTTCCCCTCTGTGAATTTATTCCTGCAGCAGTTGTCTTCCCCTCTGTGAATTTATTCCTGCAGCAGTTGTCTCCCTCTCTGTGAGTGTCTTCCTGCAGCAGTTGTCTCCCCCTCTGAATGTATTCCTGCAGCGTTCTTCCCCTCTGTGAATGTATTCCTGCAGCAGTTGTCTCCCCCTCTATTATGAGTGTATTCCTGCAGCAGTTGTCTCCCCCTCTATGAGTGTATTCCTGCAGCAGTTGTCTTCCCCTCTGTGAATGTATTCCTGCAGCAGTTGTCTTCCCCTCTGTGAATTTATTCCTGCAGCAGTTGTCTCCCTCTCTGTGAGTGTCTTCCTGCAGCAGTTGTCTCCCCCTCTGAATGTATTCCTGCAGCGTCTTCCCCTCTGTGAATGTATTCCTGCAGCAGTTGTCTCCCCCTCTATTATGAGTGTATTCCTGCAGCAGTTGTCTCCCCCTCTATGAGTGTATTCCTGCAGCAGTTGTCTTCCCCTCTGTGAATGTATTCCTGCAGCAGTTGTCTTCCCCTCTGTGAATTTATTCCTGCAGCAGTTGTCTCCCCCTCTGAATGTATTCCTGCAGCAGTTGTCTTCCCCTCTGTGAGTGTCTTCCTGCAGCAGTTGTCTCCCCCTCTGTGAGTGTATTCCTGCAGCAGTTGACCAGGGTCATCATTCCCACCTGTCTCCCCCCAAATGCATGTTGTTCTGGTTTCAACTGCACCCCAAGAAACAGGTACCATAGTTCTTGGAAAGAAAGGTCAGCGTTTGTGGCCTCTCATGTATACTGCGACCTAGTCTATGGACAGGCCAGGAGCAAGGTGCCCTTAAGGCCTGTCCACATGGGAGATACTTAAGAGAATGTTTTATGCTCTGAGTGTTTTTTTTCTTTTCAGTTTGTAAAATTTCTTTGTATTTTGCGTTCAGAATTGACTAGTTTGTATTTCTGTGTATTCTGTGAGCTTTGTATGTTGTCAGCATTATTACTGGCATGTTCACGTTTTTCCTGTTATATTGGGGTAACCTGTTTCATCATCATCATCATCATCCATTGGTTTACCCTGAGCAACACATTTCCCTCCAAAACCGTCTTTCGAAATGTCCCTCTTTCAGACGCCAGATGTCCTGCCTCTGTGGCTGTCACATGTAAATCACCGGTCTGATTATTGACTGAACTATTTTCACTTGTTGAATCTGTTGTATTGAATTACCTTGTGTTCACTGAATAAATATATTGAAAGATCTGGTGTTGCTTTCAAGCTCAGTGCTGTTGTAAATGTCATGGTTTCAAGCTGGGTGCTGTTGTAAATGTTGTGGTTTTAAGCTCGGCACTTTTGTAAATGTTGTAGTCTGAAGTTGGGTAGTGTTGTGGATGGTGTTGTTTCAAGCTCAGTGGTTTTGTGAATGGAGAAGGGTGCAGATTGTTGTTTATAGTTAGTGGTGTTTGGCAGCAGCCATGGCAAGGTGAACTTTGGAACACAAAAATCTAATCAACAATAGCACCATTACAAGCAGACAAAGAGTGGTGGATGTTGATGCATACATCTTAAAGAGATCATGGGGAAACACAGACTTGTTGTAATGGACAAAACTAAAGAATTATTCACCCGTTGTTGCACAATGAATCATTATCATAGAAGTGGTGTTCTAAGAAAAGAAGGTTTGAAATCTTCAGAATTGGCTTCATGGCCAGGGGTCTTCCTCTGGAGAACAGCAAGATGCCTGCCAAGGGCACCACACAGTGTTTTAACTCTGGGGATCCAGGGTTGAGCCCCACAGGTCTCCAGAATAATAGCACAAATCTGAAGGAAGCAGGCTGGCAATGAACTCCTGACCTTTACAGAGTGTATGGAAGATGGTTCAACTACTTCGCCACATACCTTTCTTGTAAGAGAATATATAAAGTACTTTTCTCATAAGAGAATATATAAAGTACCTTCCACATAAGAGAATATAAAAAGTAATTTCCATATAAGGGAATATATAAAGTACTGTCCACATAAGGGAATATATCAAGAACCTTCCACATAAGAAAATATGTAAAGTACTTTTCTCATAAGAGAATGTATAAAGTACTGTCCACATAAGGGAATATATCAAGTACCTTCCACATAAGAGAATATATAAAGTACCTTCCACATAAGAGAATATGTAAAGTACCTTCCACATAAGAGAATATGTAAAGTACCTTCCACATAAGAGAATATGTAAAGTACCTTCCTCATAAGAGAATATGTAAAGCACCTTCCACATAAGAGAATATGTAAAGCAAAATGGGTGTCACTAGATCATTGTCAAACAAATGGATTATATCTGTATGAAGAAGACATGAGAACGTCTCTACACGGTGTAGAGTGTCTAGAAGACACGAGAACGTCTCTTCATGGTGTAGAGGTGTCTATAAGCACAGACATAGACTTTGTTGAGTACAGTTACACTGAAACTCCAGAGACTACTGACAGCAGGCTAAATAGTCCTTGGAATTACAACTAGAAAGAGTGTTGAAGTGCTACATAGAACCTGTACTTGGAATTACAACTAGTGTTTAAGTGTTACATAGAACCTGTACTTTTGTATGGATGTGGACAATGAGCAGAGAAGCTGAAAAACATATGATAGCAGTGGAAATGTGGTTTATGAGGAAAATGCAATAAATACCATGGACAGACAGAAAAAATCAACGAGCAAGTCCTACAAGAAGCAAATGCAAATCGTAAACTGATTAGAGAAATTAGACATAGTCGAACTATTTTGGGCACGCCATGAGAAGAAATAAACTAGAAAACTTGCTGACAGCTGGCAAGATTGAGAGGAAAAAACAAGGGGAAGGCAGAGAAGTAAATATCTGGATGCCTTGGCCTGGTCGCATTCACTTGTAAGAAAAGTGTAGGACACAGAACGTGTGTGTCCCACAGGCGCGCTGGCGCTACACCTTCACGTGTCCAGACTTTCTGGCTGCAAGTCCAAATGCATATTCATGACTCCGCCTTCAACAGCCCTTCTCACATTCCCAGAAAACCAACATTATTTCTTTAGAACATTATTACACATACAACTTAGAAACTTCTACAATGAGTGACCTCACAAGCAATGACAATACAGAAGCAGAATTATTGTTATTATTGTAGATAATAATGTCCATATGAAATAAATTTTTTTTAAAATGAACGTTGTTGCTTGCACTCGGATATTCCCAGAGGGCTGAGTGGTCTCGAGGTATGGTGTCCGCCTCGAGTGCTGGAGGTCCCGGGTTCAAGCTCCGTTGAGTGCTGGGATTTTTTCACGTGGACTCTAGTAATAAAATTTCCCCTGGTCTCTGCGTAGTGAGATCGGACGCCCGTGTGTATTGTTGCGCACGGAATAAATCACTTGGCAGATGGAAATCGAAAAAGAATAGCCTAACGGCGATACCCGGGCAAAATTTCGAGGTAAAAATCTACCCAAAGTATTTCAGGATCCTCGCCGGTGCTACGGAGTTGGTGCGCTGAGCTGAGAACCTTCGGACTCAGGCTTGAGTTAAGTGTAGAACGGAGCACCTATGGGTTACACCCGTGTGTCATGATGTTGATCCGTCGACTAAACTAGGACATTCCCGCGCGTGCTTTGTCCTCTTCTCCAGTCATCATGTGTCCTGCCAACTGGCGTAGGCGTTCATGTCTCTTCACAGATCTCAGTCCTTGGTGCTCTGGGCCAACTCTGCTAATGATATTCCTCCATGCCACCGTCTCAATCCACCCAGCATCATTTCTCTTGGTCTGCCTTATCTCTTTTCCCATTGATCTTTCCAGTTGTTACGATGTTCACCAACGCCTTTTTGCCTATCCCATTACCAGACAGTGCTGTTTGTCTATTTCCTTTACTTGTAAACAATGTTTTAGTTTCATTCGCCGCTTCCAGACAATCGTCGTTAGTTACTCTGGCAGTCCAAGGTATTCGCTTCAAGAACCACATCTCCGTTGTTTCTCATCTCATCTTAATTTGTTCATTCGCGTTCCATTTTGTTCACTGCCATACAACAAAAGAGGTTCTACTTGACATTTTAAATCTCTCTCTCTCTTCACACCCACTCTCCACCTACTTCAATGATGACTTTTGCATAATACCTTTTCATTTTTTTTTAAAAATGTAGCCATTGGTTGACCCATTCTGCTCTCCCTGCCGTGTATCTTTCATCTGTTATAATTGACTTTACGTATTTACATTTATTAATTTGGTTAACAATATAAAATAGCACGACGCAATGTAGCTTTACAGAACACAATTACGGAAAACACAGCACGTTGCGGCGACTAGCCTTCATCAGCAGACAGATACACAAAACAACATATAAACATGGATAAGACACTACATGATGACTCGTGCTCCGAAGGTTGTGGGTTCGATTCCGGGCCGCGTCCTTCGGTTTACGAGTTAAATATTTCGGAGACTCCTGTGGGTCGTCGCTTAAAGCTACGGAGTTCGTGCTTTTGTGCGACGCTTTCCGTGCTGCGGAAAGAGACCGAGCCATATGGGATAAAACCGGTGCAATGAAGTCGACCCTGTCGACTTTTAAGCGACTTTTTTTTAAAGACACTACAGTGACTACATGAAAGCATAAAATCCGAATGAGAAGAATGGAAATATGGGGGGGGGGGGGGGGGGGGGGGGGGGGGAAGAGAACAATGAACAGAAAATGATAAAAAAATTTAAGAAAAACAAACGTGTCTTCCCCGTGTCTATATGTTATGTTTTGTGTATTTGTCTGCTGATGAAGGCTACAATGTCCAAATGTTCAGTCGCCCGTGTGTTGCCGGGGCCCATACGGGGGGAGCAAAGAACAGTAACACTGTTGCCTACCATGCATGTCGTAGGAGGCGACTGAGGAGAATATGGTTCCGTCGCCCTGCTACTGAGTGAGTACGTGGCGCGACACTGTGAGCTGTGGGTTTCGTGTGGAATGCTTTTACATCTGTCCGCGGTTGTGTGTAGCGTGAACTGCATGTTCGGAACGATGGCAGCCGGCTGTTGCTGGATTGACTGGTTTGCCTTTTCGGCTCACAAGTGCATTTTTTAGGAGACTCCTGGGAGTCGCCGCTGGAGGTACGGAGTTCGTGCTTTGTGCGGCGCTTTCGGCGGGTCGTCCTGTGGAAAAAGACCAAGTCTTATGGGATAAAACCCGGGTCA
Organism: Cepaea nemoralis; assembly: GCA_014155875.1. NCBI lineage: Eukaryota > Metazoa > Mollusca > Gastropoda > Stylommatophora > Helicidae > Cepaea > Cepaea nemoralis. The sequence goes on from JACEFZ010026089.1 coordinate 87,946, forward strand.
ATGAAGTCTTTCTGGTGACTGCCATTTCCATCGACGATGAACTATTTTTCATGGAGGACTTTTGTGTTGGCATTCTGGCGGCGGCAATACGCACTGTGTACCTGTGCGGGCTGTTGGCTTGCCGATACTCCTGTCTTTTCCATTGTTCACATGGGGCAGTGAGGAGCATTTTGTGATATTCACTGGCACAGGAACGGAGCAATATGGGGATGACCAGTTGCCGTGAAGTTGGAACCACGACTAACTAACTAACTAACATTAAAGCATAAAATCCGAATGAGAAGAATGGAAATATGGGAGGAAAAGAGAACAATGAACAGAAAATGATAAAAAATTGGAAGAAACAAAACTATTTCCGCGTGTTATTGATATGTTTGTGTCAAGTGTGCTGATGAGGCTTACAATGTTCAAATGTTCAGTGGCCAACGATAGTGCAGTAAATAAATGTCCAGTCCATGTGACTGTGTTGTGAAGACCAGGATGGGTGATTTCCTAGCCAGTAGTCTGCAACAAGGGGGTGTGGTGCCACCACTGTCTTTTAAGGCGTGGTTGCATGTCCAGGTAAATAAGTCCAGCACACACACGTGCCCTCAGGCCTTCGTTGCCTGGACTCTCATGTGGCCGGACGTCAAATCTCCAGAGAAGGAAACAACGTGTTTGAGTGTTGAGAAGTAGCGCAGAAAACGTGTATTGTACACAGTAGCAGCACTGAACCCGCAGAAGAGATAGAGCCAACTGTCTAACTAACATCGTTGTCAGATCTTCGTAAGGTAAAAGTGTTTGTATTTTACGTATTTATTTATTAAGTTTAGAATGGTATTATAATTTATTCATGCAAGAACTATTGCAGATTGCAAGTATGGTCACATTTCAAGCGAACGAAAGAAGTAGTATAACACACACTTACAACGGTTATTAATAAAGATATCTATAGATTAAATAATTCGAGCTTTAGGATTTAGTTCAAAATGTGTATTGTTTATTTACCGTAGAAGTGTATTTTATTTTAGACAGCTAGTTCATGGGTATTTCTGAATTCTTTGTTTATTATAAAACCAGCACAACTGGATATCCACTGGAGGGGGGAGGGAAACCTCAATCCAGTTTATGCAGCACTACGTCACTGAGATGTGTGTACATTGTATTTCAATTCTCCACTGAGATATGCAGGTGATTGTGCCAATTCCCTGATTCAGTGCCAAACACAAAAGTTTGGACCACACAAAAATGGGTGGTGGAAAATGGGAAGTTCGGGTCTCTAACAGTTATGACTTAAAAGTTATTAAGATGTTATATCAAATTAAAGGGGGTTGCATGGGGGAAACTACTGTATTCATATTATAACTTTGGTTTGAAAAAAAAATTAAGTGAATGTTGATAAATAAGGTCTTCATACGTATCACAAGAACTGCTAGCTACTCCGGACTGTCAGAATAATAATATATTTATAACATATTTTGAAACTCATCACTTTCATACAAAGTTGAAAAAGTCAGGAAAACACGAGGCACATTTGTACTCAGTGGAATGAGAACCAATGCATATATATTGACAATATAATTATTTAAATACTGCTCAGCTTTTTTGAGATGGGAGGGGGAAAAAAAAGAAGCAAACTTAGGGGCACAAGTGTAGCCATTAGATTAGAGCAAACATAATTCGACATGTACCATCATGTGATATACACTTTCACTGTCAGTTTTGTTTTCCCCATCACCATCTGCTAAATATTTTAACTGTATAACCACATTACTGCACATGCTATCAGTATAAGAATTTTTCAGAAAGTCATTTAAATCAGAATAACTATCATCTAAAATGGTTTTAGAAGATAACATTGGTTTACACACATTTTGGTGTCTTCAATTTTATAGCTGTTCTTGGATAATTTTGTGTTGCTGGTTCCAAAACATCTTGTCAAATTTTTTTCTATCAGCTCTAGTTTTTGAGATAACTAAGAATTACCTTCTTAGTAGGGCATTTGTTATGTACAAGCCAAGAGTTATGTCCCATCAGTGGCAATTTGTAATCTGCATTCATATTATATGTAATTACTGTGCATTTATTACCTTCAAATAAAACACCAAAAATGTATTAAAACTTTATCACTAGTCACTAGCATTTTTTACATCTATAGTCAGCACACCAAAAGCTTCTTTTCGAGGACTTCCTATAATATGGTATGCCTGGACAGTCATGCTTAAGGGTCCAACAGTAATCTGCCATGTGGCATCCCAAAGTCCACGGTAGCTCTCTTCCATTACTTTTTATATCCAAGCTTACAAAAACTCGACAGCGTGTTTTCAATTAATTCAAAATAATTGTCTGCTTTAAAGTTAGAAAGTTTTGCGCAACTAAAACAAATGATGACTAGGCCGAGGACTCTATTTTGTTCATCAAATAAATAAAATTTGGATTGTTTACTAGCTTTCTAATTTGAGGGCTATAAAATATTCCAACTGTAAGTGGGCAATCATTCTTCTCCACAGCTTGCAATCTTCAACAGCATGTATCTTTTCATGCCTGGACAACTTACCGTGCCATAATATTCTAGCCTACTATTGCTAGCCCAGTAACTTCATTCATCATGTTCCGTGCCATAATATACTGATATACTCCCCCAGTAACTTCATTTATGATGTTCCGTGCCATAATATACTACCCCAGTAACTTCATTTATCATGTTCCGTTCCATAATATACCAGTCCAGTAACTTCATTCATCATGTGCCAAGCCATAATATACTAGCCCTGTAACTTCATCTATCATGTTATGTGGCATAATATACTAGCCCAGTAACTTCATCTATCATGTTCCGTGGCATAATATACTAGCCCAGTAACTTCATTTATCATGTTCTGTGGCATAATATACTAGCCTAGTAACTTCATTCATGTTCCGTGGCATAATATACTAGCCCAGTAACTTCATCTATCATGTTCTGTGGCATAATATACTAGCCCAGTAACTTCATTCATCATGTTCCGTGGCATAATATACTAGCCCAGTAACTTCATTCATCATGTTCCGTGGCATAATATACTAGCCCAGTAACTTCATTTATCATGTTCCGTGCCATAATATACTAGCCCAGTAACTTCATTCATCATGTTCCGTGGCATAATATACTAGCCCAGTAACTTCATTTATCATGTTCCGTGGCATAATATACTAGCCCAGTAACTTCATTCATCATGGTCCGTGGCATAATATACTAGCCCAGTAACTTCATTCATCATGTTCCGTGCCATAATATACTAGCCCAGTAACTTCATTCATCATGTTCTGTGGCATAATATACTAGCCCAGTAACTTCATTTATCATGTTCCGTGGCATAATATACTAAGGGTTTCTGATCATGATTTTCAAATTGATCATTTACTATTGGGAGAACCACAGATAGATAGGCCTTGAAAAACCAAATCTAACGGTACCTCAATGAGTTGTGTATCTCGATTCTAAGCTGAGTTATGTAAATTTGAGTGTCGTGACCTTTGGACTAAAATTTTCACAAAAGAGTGCTCACTAATGGATTTTTTTGCGTCCTGGTCAAAATGAAAGCGCAGATTATCAAAATTTTGGATTTTTTGAGACTATCTGTTTTGTTTTTAAACGAACATCTTAGCAACCATACATCACTGCGATCGGGGTTGCAAGGCCTAACTGGTCATGTTATTTATATTTTGATATGATGTGTGGTGACCTAATTAGCAATTAAAAATGGCCGCTAATTAATTACTATTTCACAAATTAGCCTACGTTTTCTAAATTTTAGCTTTAAAAATTACAAGATGAATTTGGTATTGTGCGGAATAATGCTACAGACCTTATGGTCTCTTTGCTGTGTCAGTATGATGTGTGGTGACCTAATTAGCAATTAAAAATGGCCGCTAATTAATTACTATTTCACAAATTAGCTTACGTTTTCTAAATTTTAGCTTTAAAAATTACAAGATGAATTTGGTATTGTGCGGAATAATGCTACAGACCTTATGGTCTCTTTGCTGTGTCAGTATGATGTGTGGTGACCTAATTAGCAATTAAAAATGGCCGCTAATTAATTACTATTTCACAAATTAGCCTACGTTTTCTAAATTTTAGCTTTAAAAATTACAAGATGAATTTGGTATTGTGCGGAATAATGCTACAGACCTTATGGTCTCTTTGCTGTGTCAGTATGATGTGTGGTGACCTAATTAGCAATTAAAAATGGCCGCTAATTAATTACTATTTCACAAATTAGCCTACGTTTTCTAATTTTAGCTTTAAAAATTACAAGATGAATTTGGTATTGTGCGGAATAATGCTACAGACCTTATGGTCTCTTTGCTGTGTCAGTATGATGTGTGGTGACCTAATTAGCAATTAAAAATGGCCACCAATAATTACTGCAGTGATGAATAGTTGTTATGAGGTTCAGTTTAAAATAAAATTACTAAATTTGCATAAGTGTCAACAGATGAAAATGTACTAAACTAAAAGAGTTTTCTTTTCAGTTAGTAATCTTTATTAATACTATATAACATATATAATACATATGCATAATGTGGTAGAGTTTCTGGAATCAACAGGTGACATCAGTTGAATGAAAATGACGATCCTGAAAAGAAGCTGAAAAGAAAGTGGAAAAAAAAAAGATTAATAAAATGCTGTAAAATAACATGAAGAAGTTATTATACATTATCATTATTTGTGCATTTCAGATTTCTGTACGTCTTTTTCAGTTTGCATCCAACTATATAGGAAGTGCACACAAGTAACCTAACTATGAATGTCCTGGCAGACAGTAAAGCAATAACGTAGTTCGAGACAGAGACAAGTAATAACTGAATCTACAACCATGGGCAGGATGCGTGAACAGCAAATTAAAAGACATTTGGCAAATAAGAACACTATGCAGAAAGCCAAAGAAGAATAATAAACCGAGCATTTATGGATTGTTCAATGTGCAATAATCTGTCGACTGACTGACTGACTGACTAACTAACTAACTGAACTTTACATCTGAGGAGAAATGAAAAAGAAATTAAAGGTATATTTATTTTTAAAATGTTTTACATTATAATAAATTGATCTTAAAATTATAAAGATAGATAACATGAAGAAGTTATAAATTATTAATTATTAAATTTAAATCTGACGAGAAAAGAAAAAGAAATTAATGACACTGTATATGTATTAAAAAATCTTTGTTTTACAGTATAATAAATAGATATTAAAACTATAAAGGTATAAATTCAACTCACCGTAGAAAAATGTTCTTAATTAGAGAAATACTACCTCTGTTGGCGACTGACCTGTCTTGGCATTCAATATCTCTTCTGTCTTCCAGAACCTGAAAAGAGAAAATAAAAAGATTACTAAATCTGAAAAAATAACAAAAATGCTGTAAAATAACATGAAGAATTTATACATTATTAATTGTGAACTGTAAATATGAGAAAAGAAAAAGAAATTAAAGGTATATTTATTTTTAAAATGTTTTACATTATAATAAATTGATCTTAAAATTATAAAGATAGATAACATGAAGAAGTTATAAATTATTAATTATTAAATTTAAATCTGACGAGAAAAGAAACGGTCTCTGTGGCTAAGGGCTTGCGAACGCGGTTTGTGAGCCGTATACCCGGGTTCGAAACATAGTGGTGCTGGTTTTTTCGAAAAAGGTATAGAAGGCCGGTCGTTCAGAAAGCAATGGCAAACTACTGAACGTAACACTTGCCTAGTACATCAACAGCAGCTGAAAATGCTGGTGTTGACTGCAACGTCCCGTAAGGGGTACGCAACAAATTTTTAATTTTAATATGTATTAAAAAACCTTTGTTTTACAGTATAATAAATAGATATTAAAACTATAAAGGTATAAATTCAACTCACCATAGAAAAATGTCCATCCACCATCAACAGCCGAGCAATGTAGCCCTTTTTTATGGGATATTCAGCTTCGAACACTGACAGATGTGCTCTCAGATGATCAAGATTTATTTTTGATTTTGCCATGATAAATCTAAGGAGAAATTAAAATAATGAAATTATTATATATTGCTACTCTGTTTAACTGTATGTTTTGATTCTAAATCTAAATCTCCAGTGTTTACATAGAAACAGACACTGGTCCTACTATCTGAGCTGCCGAAGGAATTTTTGCCAATCTTAAGTATGTAACCACCTTGGTCTCACAAAATTTTTTATTTCCACACACCAGTATAACGTAATGTGTTGAAACTCCATAGTTGTGTGTAAAATTGGACAAAGAATCCATAAATGCATGTTAAAGTATTGTTAAATAGATAATTAATAGATAAATGCAACTGAAAGTCAGTCAAAAAAATGCCAGTCATTGACCCTGGATGGGTTTTAATTTCAAAAATTTTAAACCATACTGCATGATGAACAATAATTAAAGCAACCAAATTAATTATTAAAAGCATTTAAAAGTAAACTGTTATTCTGTTTAATTTTATCATTCAAAATTGCCTGTGTTCTATTAATTAAAAAAACACACAGGTCAAATATGCTGTGATTTCCACCATTGTGCATTTTCTTATCAAAATGTGAGTCAGCATGAGCACACACACATTAAAATAATTTTTCCCCCCATGGCCAGCAATGTGAATCTTGTTGAAAGTTGACACTTCTATGTAAAAATGGGCTCGGAATTCAAAAATGCACTCTAAATGCATGTAATATCGATAATAGACACACTATTAATATAAACTCTCTTACCTTTTGGAGAAAATTAGAATTGTGCTTCGTGTAGGACCACTAAAATTCTTCTGACAATGCAGAATCAAGGATTAACCATGTGACAACTCGTTAAAGTTGTCATTCGCGATTTTCGTCCCGTAGTTTCGAATTAATCCAATTTGAAATAAGACAAGGGTAGTTTCGTATACAGCTGTTTACAGCCACAGGAAGTTGTCTGTGAACCAAACGACCTTGAACTTTCGGAAAACAGCGTCCTTCCCTAGCAACGAATAACCTAGAGTATATTATGCCACGGAACATGATGAATGAAGTTACTGGGCTAGTATATTATGGCACGGAACATGATAAATGAAGTTACTGGGCTAGTATATTATGCCACGGAACATGATGAATGAAGTTACTGGGCTAGTATATTATGCCACGGAACATGATGAATGAAGTTACTGGGCTAGTATATTATGCCACGGAACATGATGAATGAAGTTACTGGGCTAGTATATTATGCCATGGAACATGATGAATGAAGTTACTAGGCTAGTATATTATGCCACGGAACATGATGAATGAAGTTACTGGGCTAGTATATTATGCCACAGAACATGATAGATGAAGTTACTGGGCTAGTATATTATGCCACGGAACATGAATGAAGTTACTAGGCTAGTATATTATGCCACAGAACATGATAAATGAAGTTACTGGGCTAGTATATTATGCCACGGAACATGATAGATGAAGTTACTGGGCTAGTATATTATGCCACGTAACATGATAGATGAAGTTACAGGGCTAGTATATTATGGCTTGGCACATGATGAATGAAGTTACTGGACTGGTATATTATGGAACGGAACATGATAAATGAAGTTACTGGGCTAGTATATTATGGCACGGAACATCATAAATGAAGTTAATGGGGGAGTATATCAGTATATTATGGCACGGAACATGATGAATGAAGTTACTGGGCTAGTATTACTAGCCCAGTAACTTCATTCATCATGTTCCGTGCCATAATATACTAGCCCAGTAACTTCATTCATCATGTTCCGTGCCATAATATACTAGCCCAGTAACTTCATTCATCATGTTCCGTGGCATAATATACTAGCCCAGTAACTTCATTCATCATGTTCCATGGCATAATATACTAGCCCAGTAACTTCATTCATCATGTTCCGTGGCATAATATACTAGCCCTGTAACTTCATTTATCATGTTCCATGCCATAATATACTAGCCCTGTAACTTCATTTATCATGTTCCATGCCATATTATACTATTCAAACTGAACAATGTCAAAGATTGTATGTGTCCGTCTGGCAATACTCAAAAGAGTGACATTTAAAAAAATTGTCTCATATACTCTTGCACCAACACATTAGAAGACGCGTCAGATTTTGCATGTTCCTACTACAGGCGTGTTGGTTTATCTTATTTGACATGTTCCTATTACAGGTGTGTTGGTTTATCTTATTTGACCTGTTCTTTTGTTTACAGGTGATGACAGTGATGGTGGCATAGAGACTATCGGAGATACACACTGGTCAGCGGAATTGTCTGGACACAGTATTTACACATCACCTTCTGCAGTTGCCACACCTCTGGTGTATTCAGCATGTCAATCATTATTCCTGAAATTGACCGTTTGGTTGCACATACAAGACAAATTGCCTGCGGTTGCTATGACACACGTGATAAACCACACACAGAAATATATGCGGCCAGGTGTCGTGTTGTTCTAGGACAGGATATCAAGGACAACGAACTAGCTGACAGCTAAGGTACAACCCGAGCGCATTCAAGTAAACAGCGTGACTTTTAACTATTCAGCAATGAGTCCTGCTGCTGAGACAACCAGAAGACTGTTGAAGCCTGTTGAAGTTTACAGACGTAACCCTGCTGTTACTGGTATTAACAAGAAAGGGTCGCATCTTCATTATTTAGGCAGGAAAATCAAGCAGATGAAATCTAAAATAGCTTCACTTGCTGATGACTTAAACAAGGAATTTACACCGTTAATGTATAAAATGAATGAGCATACTTTGTGCTTTATTTAAGAAAAAGAGGTTGTTACATTTAGCTTTGATTCATGGCCACGATGTAGACTGCAGAATTGAACCACTGAATCATATCTTAGCTCGGGATTTTCGTTATATAAAAAGAAATATAAAGAAGCTGAAACCTAAAATAAAATCTTCGTCCCTTGAGATCAGAAGGAAAATGAGTGTTTTGCGTACTGAAACAGAACCATATGACACTTATGTATCCGATCATATGACGCAGTTGAATAGTCAGGCATGTCATTTCTATTCTGATATAAAATCAAAAATTATGCGGATGAAATTTGCAGGAAATGTATGTCTGAAAGAACGTAGGCACCTTGAGGTGTGTGAAGCTCGGCTACATGTAACTGTGTAAACTAAGCTGATCATGTGTCTGTTTGTGTGTATAGTTACTCATAGAGCTCGTGTCATTAGATTATTCAATGGTGTGATAAATGTCCAGTCCCCTCTCTTGTTCATAACATATATAGACAACATATGTAAAGAAACCAGCCAAACAGAAACCACAAGAACACCACATGGTGAGAACACAGAAGAGAAACCATCTGCAAATTACACCATTAGAGAACTCCTGTTTGCGAATGACCATGCACTACTAGCAAAATCAGAAGCTGAATTACAATACCACATGAATAGTCTAAATATTGTAGTAATATAGAAATTATGTATTAATAACGAAATGTGTAGGGAGCATAACATGGAAATTAGTACTAGTAAAACAGAGGTAATGAGTACAACTAAATAAGAAATAGCAATTCACCTATAGGAACACCCCCTGAATCAAGTAAAGAGATTAAAATACCTAGGAAGTATATTATCATCAAATGGCAGATCAGAAAAGATCGAGAATAAATGCAACAAGGCAAGCCAACTCATTGGACAGATAGCACCAATATTAAAGAACAAACATGTATCAATAGTTACTAAGAAAGCACTTTACAACACAATCTTTCTGCCACCTCTATGCTACCAATGCCAAACCTGGACAGTGACAGAAAAAGAGAAAAGAAAAATCACAATAGAAATGAGATTCCTGAGAAGAATATTCAATGTACAAAGAAGAGATAAGATCAGAAATGAAGAAATCAGGACTAAAGTGGGGGGTTGTAGCAGCCCTAGATTTTATTAGAAGACAGCAAGTCAAATGGTTTGGCCATGCAAGTAGGTTACCAACTAACAGTATACCACAACAAGCAATGATGTATAAACCAGAGGGAAGCAGATCTTCAGCTTTATAACATGTGTGCTTTCACAGATCTTATCTTCAACTTTATAATATGTACCTTGTCGCATGGGCCTAGGGAACGAACGAACGAACGAACAGACTTTATTTTCAAAGGGTAACAAATTGGGCACGCAGGCCCGTCTTACATTCGGCCCTTCCAATCACTCATCTTTCTTTCATGAACAGTGCATAGGAAAAAAACATTGTCACATGAATTTTGTAAACATAAACAATGCATATGACTATGTTATAAGACACATCCACCACCCACCCACACATCCTCCATTCACTCCAACTCCCCCACCCAACCACACACACATACAATACATTCCCCCACCCATCCACCACATCCCTATACATCTCCCCACCCACACACACCTCTCATCCACCACACATCCCATCCACCCACACCCCAAGCACACATACATTCAATAACCCACACATCCCCCACCTACACACATCTCCCCACCCACTCACATATCCTTTACCCGTCCCATTTCCCACCAACAATCACTCACCCAATATCCTCCTCCACCCACACACCTCCAACCACCCAACCAAACACACATTCCTCAGCCACATACACATCTCCCCGTCAACTCACATATTCCGCACCTACCCACACACAAATCCCGCACTCACCCACATAATCTCCCATCTCCCCCAGCCCACTCACTTATCCCGAGCCCACACCTACAAACATCCCCTACCATCTCCTAACCTGCACACACTCACCCACCCACATATCCTCTACCCACCCACACATCCTCTACCCACCTATCCCCCAACCAAACATCCCTTAACCACACACCCTTACTCATATACAATCACCCACCCACACATCCTCTACCCAACCACACATCCTCCACCCAACCACACATCCTCCATCCACCCATTCCCCCAGCCACACATCCCTTAACCACACACCCTTACCCATATACACACACATCCCCACCCACGCACAATCTCCCCACCCATACAAACATCCCTCACACACATCCCCACCCACCAACACATTCCCCATTCACAAACACACACCTCCCATCCACGCACACACAACCCATACATTCATCCCCTCACACATCCCTAGACACACGTACTTATCCCTCAACCACTAACACCCACACGTCCCTTACCCACTCATCAACACATACATCTCCTATCTACCCACCCACACTCACACATCCCAACCACCCATCTAAGCAAACATCCCCCACCCTCACACACATCATTCACCCACCCACAAACCCAACCACACCTTCACTTATCCCACACAAACATCATTTATCCACACCCAGCTCCCCTCCCACACAATACCACACCCACACACATCCCAAAGACACATCCCTCACCCACACACACATCTATCCACACATCTCCTACCCATCCACACATCCCCCAACTACAGTCACCCTCACTACCCACACATACATACTCCATCCAGCCACACACACCCCCACCCAGCCAGACATATCCCCCACCCACACACACATCTCCAAATCCATCACCCACACTCATCACGCATTCCTCCCCCAACCCACACACATCCCCCACACACATTCACCCACACATCTCTCACCCACACACACTCCCCACCCATCCACCCAAACATCCCACACCCACATACACATCCTCAAACCCACAACCACCCCCACCTGCACACATCTCCCCACCCACACATATACCCCCACCCATCCCATAACCCACCATCAATCATCCACCAACATATCCTCCTCCACCCACTCACCCACAACCACCTAGACAAACACACATCCCCACTCACAAACACATCTCCCCATACACCCATACATCTCGCACGCACCTACACACAAGGGAAGGGATGGTGAGTGCTTGGACACACAAGCTACATGACAGAGTGTATAATGATAGAATCACTATGAACAACCTCTGGCTGTGACAGTGCCACACACGCAAACAACTCGTGTCAGGCCTTCAGTAGCTGGACCTAGCTGTGGCCTCTCTTCCTACGCCTTCAGTAGCTGGACCTAAGTGTGATTCTCTTACTATGAAGCTATGCCGGTTTCCTGTCTGCACTTGGAACTGTAGCTTCCAAGACCTACCTGGTGGGCTCTGAGTGGTCTTCTCCAATGTCACATGGTAATAGTTGGTATAGATATTAACTTATACAGACACATGACAATATATCAACTCTCATACAGGCATTGGTAATATATTAATTCTCAAATAGACACTTGGCAAAATGTTAGACACTGATAATATATTAATTCTCACATAGATACTTGACAAATTATTGTCTCTCATACAGACACGGGCAATATATTAACTCACACATGGAGTTAAACCTGTTTATAAATGTTTTCTCACCATAATTTCACTGCTATTTCTGTTTTTTGATGTTTACATTACAATTATTATTGTTTTCATCATGTGAACCATTTCACTAACTTTGTTGTCATTAAAATGTTATAAGACACCAGACTGAAGGAATCTACAATTTCTGTCTAAATACGGGGGATGATATGTTTGTTGCCTGTAGATATAAATGTACCATAACCTGTTGTGAAGTTGGACAAGTACGTCATGAATTTCTCTGTGCTTCTAGTTAGTTTGCTGTGCTAAGCAGTGACTGTATTCTTTTAGCCTACTTTGGTCATCACCAAACTTTGTGCATGCCAGTAAAATATTCAAGTCTTTATTTATAATATAATAAGGTAAATATAATATAATGTATTCCACTGGCACTTTGCTGTCTTGTCAGACAAATGTTTGTTACGTTGTGCTACAAAAAGGCATAATAACTAGAACCCATAGCGGTAGTGAATGTGACTGATACGGTCAATTCGAGCTGTAAATGTTTTCCCACAGTGGATGCATGTGAACACATGGTCATTTCCACCATCACGCACCATCTTACGTCTCGCACGCTCGGTGCATTGGAGAATGCAAGTAGTAGACATTGTAATTCTTCCTCAGTGTGTCGTAATTTCAGCAACTGCTAAAAGCAACTCTCTGATCAGTACCCTCCTAATTTTGGTCTTGGCCTTCAATCTCTGAGCATTGTAGAGTCCGCTATCTGAGCGTGAGTGAATGTATATGCCACCGTCCTGATCACGAAAGGCATTTTTCAGTAGAAGTGAAAAGTATATTCCAAAGGGGGTGGGAGCTAGTACACAACCTTGCTTAACTCCACTCTTGATTTCAAACTCTTCTGAAGTTGCACCTCAAACTTGATTACACCCTTCATGTGTGGAATGATTCCACAATGGGCAGTTAACTTCTGTTATGGTGGCGAGTGTGTCCAGGTGAACAAGAGTTGGTAGGGACTCTATGGCATTGAGGGCATCATCCGCTAGTTTGTTCTCACTTGAGTAAAGCTCCAAATAGTGCTCTACCCATCTTTCCATCTGCTGTTTCTTATCAGTGATGATTTCTCCAGTCAAGGTTTTCAGTGGTGCACTTCTTTTGATTATTGGACCTCAGGCTTTCTTTATCCCTTCATACGTGCTTCTGATGTTTCCCTTATCACTTGCACTTTGAATGGACTCAGCTTGATCCAATAGTCATTTGCACACTGCCTGGCAGCCTTTTGCACATCCTTCCAAGCTTGCTTCAGCCCACTGAGAGTGTTACGAGTTGTTTTGTCCTTGTTTCTGAAGAGAACTATCTTCTTTTTAGCAATCAAGGACTCCAGTGTCTAGCCGTTTGCCGCAAACCAGTCCTGTCTCTTATGATCCACAGTGCCGTAAACCCCTACCACTGTTTTATAAAAGAGTTTCCTTAAGTTTACCCCACTTTTCACTTGCTGTACAATTTTGTGATGTATCAGTGAAAGCATTGTGAAGTTACTGTTGGAACTCAAAGCACTTATCAGGATCGAGGGTGTTAATAATATTAATCCAGGGGGTAGATTTATGTTTAGCTATGTAGATTCTCTTTCGTGGCAGTCTAACCCATGCAACAACCAAAGAGTGATGATTATATTCAATCAATTGTATTAATAACAAAACAGTGGACAGGTCGCTGCTTATTACTATTATTAGTGTTTAGTGTGTTTGTATGTATGTAAAGGATTGTCATTCAATGGGTTACGACTTCTAACTTTCATATTAACTGGAAGGGCAGATGAAAATGTGTTAACATGACCTAGACAGATGACAGTGTGGTAACTGACCTAGACAGATGACAGTGTGTAACTGACCTAGACAGATGAGAGCATAAATTGGCATTGCAGATTTAAAAAAAATATATTACTGGAAACAATCTAAATAAACACCCGGGAAGGTTAACCCGGTCAACAAATACCCACAGAAGTCGGATGTGTCGGCCTAACGGCGCAAGAATGCAGCTCTGCTGTAAACAGGCACAACGCAATCACGTCCGAAAAAAAAAAAAAAACTCCGGATGAACGCAGAAGAAGATCTAAATAAACCAGAGTTGTTTTACCTTTGAAGTCGGAATGGGTGCCCCTGATGCCTGGCAAGTGACATTGTTAACAGGGAAAGTAAAACACACACACACACACAATTCAGTCCATCACTGCTGTAAAAAATAGTGTGTATGGACTACGCTTGAGTTCAAAGTGAGCGAGCGAAAAAAAAACCCAGAGTTGTTTGTGAAAGGTCTACAGTTGTTGTGGATTCTCCCTGTTGAATTATGTAACCGTGTCAGTCCAGTGAGAGTGTCTATAGCTGTGATCCATGGTTTAACAATCCATCGTATATATTGTATATAGTGGCTATGGTAGAAATCTTCCTGTTGTTTTTAACACAATTAAGAAATTCAACAAGGACGATAACTCACCCTATTCAAGAACTCCTCAACGCAGGCGCAAGTTTGATAATTTTCTGAATACTTCTACAGTATTTAATTCAGAGCGTTCAAAATGCTTATCCAGATTATTCAGCCATCTCGGAACTCACACTATTGGGTAGTTGCGTATAACAACATGAATAATTACTTAACAATTAAAACTATCTACACTCCGGCTCCTAGAACAGAAATCACTTCAAAGATGTTTCCCTGCTGACAGTTAACTAACTTACCAGATGTAACCCTGCTTAATTGACCTCAACAAAATGGAAGCGTGTTGCCTCTTCAAATCTAAAAACCGAAGTGCCGTTGTCAATGTTTTTGTTGTTACCCTGACGTAGGCGAAGACGATGAGCGTCTTCGTGCAGTGCTTCTTTGGCCTCCTCCACCAAATAGGAGAAAACCAAAGACATAACCAGCGCTACATACGACCTCCCATTATTTCTTTTAGAACACTGCTCTCTTATAAATAGTCCCCTTTGCCGTGATAAAAATGATTCCTTGTAGTGCGTCTGCATGTGTTACTGTCACCCTTTCCTCCCAGATTGTGGCGTGTATCTCCAACATGTGCATGCCTTGTGTGCACATATCTTTCTATCATGGCTATGGACGTCCAACAAGATGAGCTGTAGTGAGAATTGATCAGTCACAATCAAATATTTAGTTTGCTGGTTGTACATTGTCTGGAACAGTTTACATCTCTAGAGTTGAGCGTGGTCCATGAGACGTTTTGCAGAGCTCTCCCTTGTCCAAGCGGGGTGTTCTATACCCACACTATATTTTCACATCTGCGAAGAAGTGTGATGATTAGGGCATAAGGGAGCCAGTATGGCACCGCAAAGAATTCCTCCCGGGCCATTATTACTGTCTATCTCAGCAACCGCCCACGGTAGGTTTTTTTTTTTTTTTTTGCATATCCTTTACAGGACATCGTTGTCAACACCAGCATCTTTCAGCTGTATGTTGATTTCTTGGCAAGATTACGCTCAGTAGTTTGCCATTGCTTTCTGAGCGGCCGGCTCACATACCCTGTAAGTTACCGATGCGATTAGAACTACTGCGGATTCTCACCGTCATCACGTTTACCTACGAGAATATACGAGATTACGGAGAAAAGTCACAACCTCTAAGCCACGAAGCCGGCCACGGTAGGTTAACCAGAATAAATATTCCCCAAACTTACGAGTAGAAATGTCTCCTATTTCATCAGACTCTATTTCATCAGCTATCGCGGATGATTTGTTAGGCCACGAGGTGCAGCAAAATATGCCGGTCATAAATCGTGCAACATCTTGTTTGTGACTTCTGTTGATGTTATTTAGGCCAGCCTGTTTTATTATTTTACCACCTTGCCCCTTACATCGCCCGTTGTAGCATAGTCCCTTACGCAACCACTCCAAGCATTCCTATCCTTTGCTGTATCTCCCACATTTCCCTCCAAGCATTCCTATCCTTTGCTGTATCTCCCACATTTCCCTCCAAGCATTCCTATCCTTTGCTGTATCTCCCACATTTCCCTCCAAGCATTCCTATCCTTTGCTGTATCTCCCACATTTCCCTCCAAGCATTCCTATCCTTTGCTGTATCTCCCACATTTCCCTCCAAGCATTCCTATCTGTTGCTGTATCTCCCACATTTCCCTCCAAGCATTCCTATCCTTTGCTGTATCTCCCACATTTCCCTCCAAGCATTCCTATCCTTTGCTGTATCTCCCACATTTCCCTCCAAGCATTCCTATCCTTTGCTGTATCTCCCACATTTCCCTCCAAGCATTCCTATCCTTTGCTGTATCTCCCACATTTCCCTCCAAGCATTCCTATCCTTTGCTGTATCTCCCACATTTCCCTCCAAGCATTCCTATCCTTTGCTGTATCTCCCACATTTCCCTCCAAGCATTCCTATCTGTTGCTATCTCCTGCATCCTCTGTCCAGTCCTTCCAATATTATTCACCCCCTCTATATTTATCTATAATTCTGTCTTCCGTGTCTTTCCTCTACAACGTCACTTGCCCAGATGTTCACGAGACATTTCTAGCCATTCTATAGTCAGGTTTTCCCCCAATATGTATCCCGGCCTGCACCGCTTTATTTACCCCACCCCCTGATTCATTGATATTTGTCATTCTGTCTGTGATCTGCACGTTGGTAACTCAGTCATCCCATTTTATTCCTTCCATTCTACACAAGCACTCATTAATGAGTGATTGTAGTTTATTAGCATTTGTCCTCCTTGTTTCTGATTAACACAGCTCTCTTATCTTGCATAGTGTGCACAATTGCATCATATCTTGTCACCGCGGGACCTGTCTGGCCAGATGTCAGCCTGCCTGTTCAGCTCTTAGTTTGTCAATGGCATCTCGGAATTTCTCCAGAATAATCTCAACATTCTCTCATTATCACGTCACCGAGTTTGGAGTTATCTCGACATTCTCTCATTATCATGTCACCGAGTGGAGAGTTACCGCGACATTCTCTAAATATCATTTCACCGAGTTGAGAGTTACCTCGACATTCTCTTATTATCATTTCACCGAATGGAGAGTTACCTCGACATTCTCTCATTATCATTTCACCGAATGGAGAGTTACCTCGACATTCTCTCATTATCATTTCAACGAATGGAGAGTTACCTCGACATTCTCTCATTATCATTTCACCGAGTGGAGAGATACCTCGACATTCTCTCATTATCATTTCACCGAGTTAAGAGTTACTTTGGCATTCTCTCATTATCATTTCACCGGGGGAGTTGCCTCGACATTCTCTCATTATCATTTCGCCGAGTGGAGAGTTACCTCGACATTCATTATCATTTCACCGAGTTGAGAGTTACCTCGACAATATCTCATAACACTTCATCGAGTGCAGAGTTATCTCGACAATCTCTCAAATGATTGTCACCGAGAGGAGATTTATCCTCGACATTCTCTAATTATCGTCCCACCGTGTGGAGAGTTAACATCAACATTCTCTAATTAATCTTTCACCGAGTGGAGAGTCAATCTAGACATTCTCTCATAACATTTCACAGGTATATGAGTGTTTGAGAATTTGTGTAAATGGGGTATGTATGTATGTCTGTGTGTGTCATTCTGCCTGTATGTCTGTCTAAATAGGCTCTGTTTCTTTCTATGTCTGTCTCTTGGTCTCTCTCTCTCTCTCTCAAACATACACAAAGTGTCTGTCTCTTTCTATGTCTGTCTGTTGGTCTCTCCTACCCCCCCCCCCCCGCCCCCACATACACATACACACACACAAACATACACAGTGTCTGTCTCTTTATCTGTCTGTCTATTTCTCTCTCTCTCGCTATTTGTCTCTTTCTCCGTTTCTCACACACACTCTCTCTCTCTCTTACTCAATCTATATGTTTCTCTCTATTTCTCTATCACTTTATGTCTCCTCTCTCTAAAACATTCTTTTTGTCTATTTCTCTGTCTGTCTGTCTCTCTCTCTGTCTCTCTATCTCTCTCACACACACACATACACACCCTCTGTCGTTATATATCTCGCACACCCACCCTGTGTATCTTTCTCTTTCTGTTTTGTCTCTCTATCTCTCTCAGATACACCCTGTCTCTTTCTCTATCTGTTTGTCTCACTTTCGCAATTCTCTGTCTCTTTCTCGGTATTACTTTCTGTCTTTTTTATGTCTGTCTGTCTTTCTCTTTCTTTCACACATGTACTCTGTCTATCTGTCTGTCACACGCACTCTTTCTCTGTCTGTCTTCCCTCACTCTCTCTCCGTCTCTCTATGTGTGTCTTTCTGACTCACTCTCTCTCCGTCTCTCTCTGTGTGTCTTTCTGACTCACTCTCTCTCCGTCTCTCTCTGTGTGTCTTTCTGACTCACTCTCTCTCCGTCTCTCTCTGTGTGTCTTTCTGACTCACTCTCTCACAAACTGTGTCTCGTTCTTTGTTTGCTGTCTGTCTGTCTGTCTCTCCCTCTTTCTCTGCCTGACTCACTCTCTCACACACACACACTCTCTCTCTCTGCCTGTCTGAATCTCTCTCTCTCCCTCTCTCTCACATACATACTCTCTCTCTCTCTCTCTCACATACATACTCTCTCTCTCTCTCACATACATACTCTCTCTCTCACATACATACTCTCCCTCTCTCTCTCTCACATACATACTCTCTCTCTCTCTCTCTCACATACATACATACTCTCCCTCTCTCTCTCTCTCACATACATACTCTCTCTCTCTCTCACATACATACTCTCTCTCTCACATACATACTCTCTCTCTCACATACATACTCTCTCTCTCACATACATACTCTCCCTCTCTCTCTCTCACATACATACTCTCTCTCTCTCTCACATACATACTCTCCCTCTCTCTCTCTCACATACATACTCTCTCTCTCTCACATACATACTCTCTCTCTCTCACATACATACTCTCTCTCTCACATAATACTCTCTCTCTCTCACATACATACTCTCTCTCTCACATACATACTCTCTCTCTCACATACATACTCTCTCTCTCACATACATACTCTCTCTCTCACATACATACTCTCTCTCTCTCTCTCACATACATACTCTCTCTCTCTCACATACATACTCTCTCTCTCACATACATACTCTCTCTCTCACATACATACTCTCTCTCTCACATACATACTCTCTCTCTCTCACATACATACTCTCTCTCTCACATACATACTCTCTCTCTCACATACATACTCTCCCTCTCTCTCTCACATACATACTCCCCCTCTCTCTCTCACATACATACTCTCCCTCTCTCTCTCTCACATACATACTCTCTCTCTCTCTCTCACATACATACTCTCTCTCTCACATACATACTCTCTCTCTCACATACATACTCTCTCTCTCACATACATACTCTCTCTCTCACATACATACTCTCTCTCTCACATACATACTCTCTCTCTCACATACATACTCTCTCTCTCTCTCTCACATACATACTCTCTCTCTCTCTCTCACATACATACTCTCTCTCTCTCTCACATACATACTCTCTCTCTCACATACATACTCTCCCTCTCTCTCTCTCACATACATACTCTCTCTCTCTCTCACATACATACTCTCCCTCTCTCTCTCTCACATACATACTCTCTCTCTCTCTCTCTCTCACATACATACTCTCCCTCTCTCTCTCACATACATACTCTCTCTCTCTCTCACATACATACTCTCTCTCTCTCTCTCTCACATACATACTCTCTCTCTCTCTCTCACATGCATACTCTCCCTCTCTCTATCTCTCACATATATACTGTCTCTCTCTCTCTCACATACATACTCTCTCTCTCTCTCTCTCTCTCTCACATACATACTCTCTCTCTCACATACATACTCTCCCTCTCTCTCTCTCACATACATACTCTCTCTCTCTCTCTCTCACATACATACTCTCTCTCTCTCTCTCACATACATACTCTCTCTCTCTCTCTCTCTCTCACATACATACTCTCCCTCCCTCTCTCTCTCTCACATACATACTCTCTCTCTCTCTCTCTCTCTCTCACATACATACTCTCCCTCTCTCTATCTCTCACATACATACTCTCTCTCTCTCTCACATACATACTCTCTCTCTCTCTCTCACATACATACTCTCTCTCTCTCTCATACATACTCTCCCTCTCTCTCTCTCACATACATACTCTCTCTCTCTCTCACATACATACTCTCTCTCTCTCTCTCTCTCTCACATACATACTCTCCCTCTCTCTCTCTCACATACATACTCTCCCTCTCTCTATCTCTCACATACATACTCTCTCTCTCTCTCTCACATACATACTCTCTCTCTCTCTCACATACATACTCTCTCTCTCACATACATACTCTCCCTCTCTCTCTCTCTCACACATACATACTCTCTCTCTCTCTCTCTCTCACATACATACTCTCCCTCTCTCTCTCTCACATACATACTCTCCCTCTCTCTCTCTCACATACATACTCTCTCTCTCTCTCACATACATACTCTCTCTCTCTCTCTCTCTCTCTCTCTCTCTCTCTCTCTCACTTCCTCCCTCTGTCTGTCTGTGTCGCTCTCAACTGTTCACAAACATCCCAATGAGACATTCTTCATTTTCAGGCCACGTTCTGTGAAGACAAAATCTGGAGCATACTGGGAGTCAACACATGAACTGATACATGCATTTGGAGTCTACAACATATGGAGACGCATGGTCGCCAGGCCAGTCGGCAAGGTCACTTAATGACGACGTGAGCCAATGTGTGTCTGTGGTTTGCTGTAATAGCACGCAGGCTGCTATGTTCAGTTCTTCCCTCTCCTGTCAACACACTTGTCCAGTGAACCGAATTCAGGTGTATAGTCATCACTGTGTGACCCACATTGACCTCAGTGAGCTGGTCAGTCCACGTGTTGTATGCGCTGTGCTGATTCCAGGCTGCCATCTCCTTAGTTCAGTGGTTCTCAACCGGTGGGGAATTCCCCCCCCCCCGGGGGAATTTTAAGGTTTCCGGGGGGGGGGGAATGAAGATCATTTCAAGATCGCGTTAATACAAGAACCGATTACTTGATATTGCTTTTCCCTTCACACTTTACAGTTATGCACGTCTCATCCTTCTAAAATTCATTTTATACAGTAAGTAGACCCACAAATCACGTTTTATGTGGATGTCTAGACCTGTTTTAACATATTTACCTTCCATTTTTACCTATACTGTGTAGGGGTGGGGGAATTTTTAGGTAGGAAATATGAAGGGGGGGGGGGGATGACGTTCTAAGAATACGGTGAAGGGGAGCACGGGCTAAAAAAGGTTGAGAACCACTGCCTTAGTTAGTTGATTCCGACCACCGGTAGCTCACCACGCTTGGTTTCAAGCAGAAAACTATAATGTACTTCAACAGGTTTATTTCTATTCTGTCTATATAGTAATGTGCTTATTTGCTTTGTTTAGCAGTTAGTTTCAGTTTATTCACTGATTTCTCACGTCTATTCTGTCTATATAGTCATGTGCTTATTTGCTTTGTTTAGCAGTTAGTTTCAGTTTATTCACTGAGTTCTCACGTCTATTCTGTCTATATAGTCATGTGCTTATTTGCTTTGTTTAGCAGTTAGTTTCAGTTTATTCACTGAGTTCTCACGTCTATTCTGTCTATATAGTCATGTGCTTATTTGCTTTGTTTAGCAGTTAGTTTCAGTTTATTCACTGAGTTCTCACGTCTATTCTGTCTATATAGTCATGTGCTTATTTGCTTTGTTTAGCAGTTAGTTTCAGTTTATTCACTGATTTCTCACGTCTATTCTGTCTATATAGTCATGTGCTTATTTGCTTTGTTTAGCAGTTAGTTTCAGTTTATTCACTGAGTTCTCACGTCTATTCTGTCTATATAGTCATGTGCTTATTTGCTTTGTTTAGCAGTTAGTTTCAGTTTATTCACTGAGTTCTCACGTCTATTCTGTCTATATAGTCATGTGCTTATTTGCTTTGTTTAGCAGTTAGTTTCAGTTTATTCACTGAGTTCTCACGTCTATTCTGTCTATATAGTCATGTGCTTATTTGCTTTGTTTAGCAGTTAGTTTCAGTTTATTCACTGAGTTCTCACGTCTATTCTGTCTATATAGTCATGTGCTTATTTGCTTTGTTTAGCAGTTAGTTTCAGTTTATTCACTGAGTTCTCACGTCTATTCTGTCTATATAGTCATGTGCTTATTTGCTTTGTTTAGCAGTTAGTTTCAGTTTATTCACTGAGTTCTCACGTCTATTCTGTCTATATAGTCATGTGCTTATTTGCTTTGTTTAGCAGTTAGTTTCAGTTTATTCACTGATTTCTCACGTCTATTCTGTCTATATAGTCATGTGCTTATTTGCTTTGTTTAGCAGTTAGTTTCAGTTTATTCACTGAGTTCTCACGTCTATTCTGTCTATATAGTCATGTGCTTATTTGCTTTGTTTAGCAGTTAGTTTCAGTTTATTCACTGAGTTCTCACGTCTATTCTGTCTATATAGTCATGTGCTTATTTGCTTTGTTTAGCAGTTAGTTTCAGTTTATTCACTGAGTTCTCACGTCTATTCTGTCTATATAGTCATGTGCTTATTTGCTTTGTTTAGCAGTTAGTTTCAGTTTATTCACTGATTTCTCACGTCTATTCTGTCTATATAGTCATGTGCTTATTTGCTTTGTTTAGCAGTTAGTTTCAGTTTATTCACTGAGTTCTCACGTCTATTCTGTCTATATAGTCATGTGCTTATTTGCTTTGTTTAGCAGTTAGTTTCAGTTTATTCACTGAGTTCTCACGTCTATTCTGTCTATATAGTCATGTGCTTATTTGCTTTGTTTAGCAGTTAGTTTCAGTTTATTCACTGAGTTTCTCACGTCTATTCTGTCTATATAGTCATGTGCTTATTTGCTTTGTTTAGCAGTTAGTTTCAGTTTATTCACTGAGTTCTCACGTCTATTCTGTCTATATAGTCATGTGCTTATTTGCTTTGTTTAGCAGTTAGTTTCAGTTTATTCACTGATTTCTCACGTCTATTCTGTCTATATAGTCATGTGCTTATTTGCTTTGTTTAGCAGTTAGTTTCAGTTTATTCACTGAGTTCTCACGTCTATTCTGTCTATATAGTCATGTGCTTATTTGCTTTGTTTAGCAGTTAGTTTCAGTTTATTCACTGAGTTCTCACGTCTATTCTGTCTATATAGTCATGTGCTTATTTGCTTTGTTTAGCAGTTAGTTTCAGTTTATTCACTGAGTTCTCACGTCTATTCTGTCTATATAGTCATGTGCTTATTTGCTTTGTTTAGCAGTTAGTTTCAGTTTATTCACTGAGTTCTCACGTCTATTCTGTCTATATAGTCATGTGCTTATTTGCTTTGTTTAGCAGTTAGTTTCAGTTTATTCACTGAGTTCTCACGTCTATTCTGTCTATATAGTCATGTGCTTATTTGCTTTGTTTAGCAGTTAGTTTCAGTTTATTCACTGAGTTTCTCACGTCTATTCTGTCTATATAGTCATGTGCTTATTTGCTTTGTTTTAGCAGTTAGTTTCAGTTTATTCACTGATTTTCTCACGTCTATTCTGTCTATATAGTCATGTGCTTATTTGCTTTGTTTAGCAGTTAGTTTCAGTTTATTCACTGAGTTCTCACGTATATTCTGTCTATATAGTCAGTGCTATTTGCTTTGTTTAGCAGTTAGTTTCAGTTTATTCACTGAGTTCTCACGTCTATTCTGTCTATATAGTCAATGTGCTTATTTGCTTTGTTTAGCAGTTAGTTTCAGTTTATTCACTGAGTTCTCACGTCTATTCTGTCTATATAGTCATGTGCTTATTTGATTTGTTTAGCAGTTAGTTTCAGTTTATTCACTGAGTTCTCACGTCTATTCTGTCTATATAGTCATGTGCTTATTTGCTTTGTTTAGCGTTAGTTTCAGTTTATTCACTGATTTCTCACGTCTATTCTGTCTATATAGTCATGTGCTTATTTGCTTTGTTTAGCAGTTAGTTTCAGTTTATTCACTGAGTTCTCACGTCTATTCTGTCTATATAGTCATGTGCTTATTTGCTTTGTTTAGCAGTTAGTTTCAGTTTATTCACTGATTTCTCACGTCTATTCTGTCTATATAGTCATGTGCTTATTTGCTTTGTTTAGCAGTTAGTTTCAGTTTATTCACTGATTTCTCACGTCTATTCTGTCTATATAGTCATGTGCTTATTTGCTTTGTTTAGCAGTTAGTTTCAGTTTATTCACTGATTTCTCACGTCTATTCTGTCTATATAGTCATGTGCTTATTTGCTTTGTTTAGCAGTTAGTTTCAGTTTATTCACTGAGTTCTCACGTCTATTCTGTCTATATAGTCATGTGCTTATTTGCTTTGTTTAGCAGTTAGTTTCAGTTTATTCACTGATTTCTCACGTCTATTCTGTCTATATAGTCATGTGCTTATTTGCTTTGTTTAGCAGTTAGTTTCAGTTTATTCACTGATTTCTCACGTGTTTATCTTTTAGTTCTTTTTATTTTCATGCACTGTGATTATTTCAGTTCCCGCGACATGAAATTTCAATAACCAATATAAAGTTGATCTGACGCGTTATTCGTCCCGACGTCGTGTTGCCAATGCCAGACATGGACAGTCCGTAGAAACTCACAGGTGTAAAATCACGTTTTGTGAGGTGAGAAGCATAAGACACGCAGCTGGACAAACAATTGACAAATAAGAAACTAAGAATAAGTCTAGGGACAACACCTATAGACTATCAACAGATTACAATTCTTCCAACAGCTTATTGTGCTTGTATCATCATGGTCATCCTGTACCATGCCGATGTCATGTTTCACCATCTCACACAATCACCAGAGTCGTGGATCAGCTCAGTGTTCGTCTCGACCATGCCACGTGGTCAAGCCATCCAGGTATTTACTTCTCTGCCTTCCCCTTGGTCTCTTCCCTTCGATCTTGCCAGTCGCCACCAAGTTCTCCAATTCATTTCTTCTCATAACAACAACCGAATCTACTAAATGTTGCAGATCCTGCTCATTGTCTGCAATCAATACTGTGTCATCCACATATATGTTATTGATGTTACATCCCACAATGGTGATTCTTCTAAATTTTAAAAACTTTTTTCACTGTACAGGGAAAAAAGATCTAGAGACATTACACAACTCTGTCTCACACCTCTCATAGGCTGATATGAACCTACTTCATAGACTAATATGAACCTACTTCAGTCTTTATGGCAGCTTGTTTCCAATATATGCTTTTGTTTTACAAGTCTGTCTTTCCCATAAATATGTAGATCTTCATAATGTTGACATGTCTTACTTTATTGAAGACCAGCTGTGTGTAGTCAATAAAGCAAAGATGTAGGTATTTGTTTACTTCTATAGAAAACTCAATTAATATTCTTAGCAAATGCATAGCATTGACTGTACCCTTGCCTTCTACGAACCCTCATGATGTGGCTCATTATACTAATTGTTCTATCTACGAACCCTCATGATGTGGCTCATTATACTAATTGTTCTATGTTGATCACATTCTAAGGCTTCTGGTTTCTACGGTGTTGCAATAAATACAGAATTACACAATTCAGGAGATATTATCTACAGTATCATATATTGTGTTCAGCAGTCTGGTGACTTGGTCTATTTCATATTCTTCTAAGTCTTTGATAATTTCTGTTGTGATGTTATCTGGACCCAGGGTCTTGCCAGTTTTCATATGCTTAAGTGTGTTCTAAGCTTCCATCTTCAAAATTGATGGTCCTTCATTATTATTCTAAATATCATACTGTTCCTCTCTTGCTTTGTTATAAAGATCTTTCACATACTCTGACAACGCATTAAAACCCTTATCTTTTTCTATTATGATTGTACCATCTTTGGTTTTTAGGCAATTCGTTGTGGTGTCAGTTCTTTTTGCAGTGGTGTCATTAATTCTTTTGTGCATTAATTTGGTATTCCGGGTGTTCTGTTGGTTTGCAATATCCCTGCAATTTTCCTAAAGCCATGCTTATTTTGCCTCTTTGCACAATTTCCTAATTTATCTGTGAATCTCTTTATATCTTTCATTGTTATTGTTATTTCTTCTTTTTTTCCATGAGTTTTAAGATGTCTTCCTTCATCCATTTCTTTCGTCCCATCTTCATTTTTGGATAGTTGTTTCTGCAGCTTTGCTGACTGATTTATTTCCCATGGGTGACTGGCATCTTGAAATATTTCCAGATTGAACAATGCATCAAATATATTTACCTCTACATTGAATTTATAATTTATCTTCTCAATCTTCAGTATATGTAGATCCAATTTTGTTTCTTGGTGTATATTTGACTTCTTTAATTTTATATGTATAATGCTTATGATTAATCTATGGTCCTTGTAGCAATCTGACCTTGGTATAGTTTTTGCAACTTTTAAGGCATTTCAATATCTTCTGTTCATGAGGATGTAATCAATCTGATTTCTGATTTTATTATCTGGACTCCTCCGTGTCCATAATCTCCTTGGGTGTTGGTGATACCAGGTGTTTCCAATAATCATCTCATGCTCTTTTGCCCACTGTACAAGTTTGCAACCCCTTTCATTTTGTTCCCTAGTCCATACTTGCCTACTATGCATCCATCCTGTTGATTTCCACTTTATCATTGTGATCCATTATGATATTTTATTCTGAATTCTTGAAGGCATTCTCCAAATCATTATAAAATTTGATTCTGTCATCATTGCTGTCTATTGTTTGTGTATAAACTTGCATGATGTTGAAATGAAAAAGTCTGCCACTCAACTTTAGTAGTATTCTGTCTGACAGTCTGATATCCTATGACAGATTTTGATCTCTCCTTACCCATTATAAGTGCTACTTCTCGCTGTTTTTTCTCTCTAACAGAATGGATTATGCTATATTCCTTGGATGTTATCATGCCCATTCCTTTCAATCTAGTCTCACATATCCCTAACATGTTAATATTCAGTCTTTTCATTTCTTTCTTAATATTGTCAAATTTAACATCTCCACTCATAGTTCTTACATTCCATGTTCCGACTTTCAATGTTTGCAATCTTTGCACTCAGTCGCTTACTGACGGTTTGGAGTCAACCCGGTGCACATGGCAACCCCTACCGGCTGAGGCTGCTCCTATAGAGCATCCATTTATGCAATTCCTCTGATTTTCTATCAACTACAAAACATGACTTTCTTGGCAACTGTAAAGAAGGAAGTTTGCCATTGCTTTCCTACTTAGCAGTGACCATACTGGTCGATGACCGTAGCCATTGTCTCAACAACAACAACAACAAAAAAGAGATCCTCTGCCTACCGTCATGAAATTTGAGACTATAACCTTCAACTATCTATCAACTGCTCTTCAACTTCAACCACCACCTGCACCCATGGTTTCATGTAACCCTCATCGGGGGGATAAACGGGTACTCCACCTTGCCCAAGGGTGTTCTGTAGGCTAGCGGATACCACTATCCTGCCACCTCTACCTGTTTCAACTGTGCTTAGAATATGTGTGCCTGCTCCATCACCCCTAGTTTCACATAATCCATACGTGCCAAAGTCATAGCGTTTCATGTCCTCTACCATCTGTGCCATCTTTCCTGATTCATACATATTTCTAACATTCCAGGCTTCAATTCTGAACATTTCCCTATGTGACAGGAAGAATATCTGAGAACCAGACTGCTTGTGGTTGTCTCCGCACCGCACCATGTCTCTTGGTTAGCTTGCGGTTTTCTCCACACCGCACCATGTCTCTTGGTTAGTTTGTGGTTGTCTCCACACCGCACCATGTCTCTTGGTTAGCTTGCGGTTTTCTCTACACCACACCATTCTCTTGGTTGGCTTGCGGTTGTCTCTACACCGCACCATGTCTCTTGGTTGGCTTGGTTATTCTTTTGTAAATTATCTGTGAACTTTTTCATGATTGGTTGAAGTTTGCAGCTAAATGTTACTAAATGGCAAACTGGCACCTGGCCGTCTTGACAGACGATAGTTTGTAAAATGGGGATATACCTCGCTATAGCACAAATCCTGGGCTGAATTTAGAGACCTTGTGTTGCCCTTGCAGCATGATCCCTCTCTCGGCCTGCCTAGTGTACTCCAGAAGAAAGGCCTGCCCAAGCCGCCTGTGTGGCCTCCTATGACCTAATTTTTGATTGGCACAGAATCTGTTAAGGGTTCTGGTACCACTCGGACAGTATCCTCCTTAGTCGGCTGTTACGACAAGCTTGGTAGGTTGCAGTGATTAATAAACTTTGCTTCCCTTTACGGTTCCGTTAACATAAGGTGGAGTCTCATTGGTGAGCTATTACAACATGACTGGTAGGTCAGATGTTACTATTTTTTGTTCCTCTTGGGGTCCTGGTAACACATCTGGGTCAGGTTACCTGAACCCCAAGAAATTCTTGCATCTATGAATGTCACTGACCTTTATCTTCTTCTTCATCATCGTCTCTTTCTCTGTCTCTTCCGCCTCCAAGTCTTTGTAAGAGAAAGGTAAATATGCCAAAACTATTTAATTTGAAACATTACGCAATATGCGCTGAGAATCAGATACTGTGACTGCTCTGTTGACTTGAGTACCCACTATCCACATCAAAGCTGCACCCACCTTGATCCTCACACTTGAAGTTGTAGACCCTTAGACTCCATTCTGCTTGACAGCAATTTCCCCACTTGACTGACTCTCCAGGCAAATGTATGTGGCACAAAATCATCAATGTACAACATTGAGCTATCTCTGCCTCCATTTTCATTTATCAACGGCTGTCCTTCCACTTCTGCTACACTATAACACCACTCTCTGTCCAATGTGATGATGATCTGACGGAAACTGCTCTCCTGCAGGTTGTGCTCTGCCGGTTCAGT
The DNA here is from genome assembly GCA_014155875.1 of Cepaea nemoralis. Lineage (NCBI taxonomy): Eukaryota > Metazoa > Mollusca > Gastropoda > Stylommatophora > Helicidae > Cepaea > Cepaea nemoralis. The sequence goes on from JACEFZ010026089.1 coordinate 117,083, forward strand.
TTATGATCTTCCTTTCTATAACCGGCCAGCTCTCTGTGAAATCATTCAGGGCACCATGCTATGTCTGTCGTCGACACTACTGACACGTTGGCAGTGCTTGGCCTGTTCCAGTGCAGGTCTCTACTTCAGTATTGCAATCTCAAGCATACAGCTCATCGTTTTGATTGGGGGGGGGGGGGGGGGGGGATATATGGTGTACAACCCAAGACTAGACATATTCATTTGTTCTGGATCTGTTTCAGATGTTGACACTGTGAGGTATTGTCTTCTCTCTGTACTCTCCTATTGAAACAAAGGCCCTCAACTCAACCACACCAAGCGTTTTCTAGGTGTGTTTATCATTGGCTGAATTGTGCAGCTATTTTTGATGTAACCAGTGGGTTACCAACTGTGATTAATTGTCACTTATGACACACATGATAGGTTACATACACTTCAATAACTCTTCAATAGGGAGTCTCTGTGGCGAAGTGGTCAAGCCGTTTGACTCGTGCTCCGAAGGTTGTGAGTTCAGTTCCGGGCCGCGTCCTTCGGTTTACGAGTTAAATGTTTCGGAGACTCCTGTGGGTCGTCGCTAAAAGCTATGGAGTTCGTGCTTTGTGCGACGCTTTCCGTGCTACGGAAAGAGACCGAGCCATATGGGATAAAACCCGGTGCAATGAAGTCGACCCTGTTGACTTTTTTGTATACACTTCAATAAATACTATTTGAGTGTTGTGTGTGTCTTGATTGTATGAAGTCCTTAATATGGTTATGAATTTTTTAAAATAGACAACAGCTCACCAGTGTGAACTGCAACAGAGAAGAGGGCCCACAAGTTTGTGTCATAAAAGACATGGATACAACCAGAATAATCACACTACATTTTCATAATTCTGCCGCACTTCTTCACAAGAGGAAATAAAGAAGTGCTGTACTGGCTTGAAGATTGATGAACAAGTTCTGGCAGTAAAGAAACAGGCAGTTTGTGCACGGTCAGATCCAAGACAGGAGGTTGAAGTAGCGCAAAAATAATAGGTAATTGTTTGATGTTGTGGAAAATAATTAATGATGTAGAATATTGTTCAGCGTGCTGTGGCAACAAAAGTGCTGAGTCATGTTGTTTTGTCAAGACATCATGACAGTCAGTGAACAAGTGCACTATTGACACCAGTTGCACTTTGTGCATAGTACACAACATGGAGACAGCATGTCCACGACCAGGTGGTTAATTCGCCTGCCTTTGTGTCCTGAATCTGTGCAGTTTTCTCAAATACACCTGGGTTGTCAACTCTGGAGCTACAGGGTTGGTGCGCTGTGCCAGGGTTTGGGCGACCACTGTGCTGACAGAGGGCGATTGAGCGCAATGGTGTCATTAATCTCATGTTAAACCACCAGCCCTCCCCTCACCCCCATTCAATATAGAGAGATCAACTGGTATATTCGTATCTGATAGAATCGTACCATCCTTCAATCATCTAGGCTTTTTGGAATCAATGGTCTGATGAATTTCTGACAAGTAAATCAGCATGAGTATGGTTCAGACGAGTTTGGTGTGTCTTCCTCAGTGAGATGCCTTCTTGGTAGCATTGTCTGATTATATGTCGGCCTGTTGCCCCGCCCAGGCTGAACGGTGGCAGGCCCAGGCATTTCTTTAAATGATATTGTTTATGTCCGTGAAAGCTCTCAGCTTAGCTCAAATATTTGAATAACCAACATGAGCAATCAAAATGTTTTGAAAGAGCAGATAAATCTTCTCTAGTTGTGATGTGGTCAATAGTCAACAGATAAATCTGCACTCTAGTTGTGATGTGGTCAATAGTCAACAGATAAATCTTCTCTAGTTGTGATGTGGTCAGTAGTCAACAGATAAATCTGCACTCTAGCTGTGATGTGGTCAGTAGTCAACAGATAAATCTGCACTCTAGCTGTGATGTGGTCAGTAGTCAACAGATAAATCTGCACTCTAGTTGTGATGTGGTCAGTAGTCAACAGATAAATCTGCACTCTAGTTGTGATGTGGTCAATAGTCAACAGATAAATCTTCTCTAGTTGTGGTGTGGTCAGTAGTCAACAGATAAATCTGCACTCTAGTTGTGATGTGGTCAGTAGTCAACAGATAAATCTGCACTCTAGTTGTGATGTGGTCAGTAGCCAACAGATAAATCTGCACTCTAGTTGTGATGTGGTCAATAGTCAAGAGATAAATCTGCACTCTAGTTGTGATGTGGTCAATAGTCAACAGATAAATCTTCTCTAGTTGTGGTATGGTCAATAGTCAACAGATAAATCTGCACTCTAGTTGTGATGTGGTCAGTAGTCAACAGATAAATCTTCTCTAGTTGTGATGTGGTCAGTAGTCAACAGATAAATCTGCACTCTAGTTGTGATGTGGTCAGTAGTCAACAGATAAATCTGCACTCTAGTTGTGATGTGGTCAATAGTCAACAGATACATCTTCTCTAGTTGTGATGTGGTCAGTAGTCAACAGATAAATCTGCACTCTAGTTGTGGTGTGGTAAATAGTCAACAGATAAATCTGCACTCTAGTTGTGATGTGGTCAATAGTCAACAGATAAATCTGCACTCTAGTTGTGATGTGGTCAATAGTCAACAGATAAATCTTCTCTAGTTGTGATGTGGTCAATAGTCAACAGATAAATCTGCACTCTATTTGTGATGTGGTCAGTAGTCAACAGATAAATCTGCACTCTAGCTGTGATGTGGTCAGTAGTCAACAAATAAATCTGCACTCTAGCTGTGATGTGGTCAGTGGTCAACAGATAAATCTGCACTCTAGTTGTGATGTGGTCAGTAGTCAACAGATAAATCTGCACTCTAGTTGTGATGTGGTCAATAGTCAACAGATAAATCTGCACTCTAGTTGTGGTGTGGTCAATAGTCAACAGATAAATCTGCACTCTAGTTGTGATGTGGTCAGTAGTCAACAGATAAATCTTCTCTAGTTGTGATGTGGTCAGTAGTCAACAGATAAATCTGCACTCTAATTGTGATGTGGTCAGTAGTCAACAGATAAATCTGCACTCTAGTTGTGATGTGGTCAGTAGTCAACAGATAAATCTGCACTCTAGTTGTGATGTGGTCAATAGTCAACAGATAAATCTGCACTCTAGTTGTGATGTGGTCAATAGTCAACAGATAAATCTGCACTCTAGTTGTGATGTGGTCAATAGTCAACAGATAAATCTTCTCTAGTTGTGATGTGGTCAGTAGTCAACAGATAAATCTGCACTCTAGTTGTGGTGTGGTAAATAGTCAACAGAAAAAAATCTGCACTCTAGTTGTGATGTGGTCAATAGTCAACAGATAAATCTGCACTCTAGTTGTGATGTGGTCAATATCAACAGATAAATCCTCTCTAGTTTTTGATGTGGTCAATAGTCAACAGATAAATCTGCACTCTATTTGTGATGTGGTCAATAGTCAACAGATAAATCTGCACTCTAGTTGTGATGTGGTCAATAGTCAACAGATAAATCTGCACTCTAGTTGTGATGTGGTCAATAGTCAACAGATAAATCTGCACTCTATTTGTGATGTGGTCAATAGTCAACAGATAAATCTGCACTCTAGTTGTGATGTGGTCAATAGTCAACAGATAAATCTGCACTCTAGTTGTGATGTGGTCAATAGTCAACAGATAAATCTTCTCTAGTTGTGATGTGGTCAATAGTCAACAGATAAATCTGCACTCTATTTGTGATGTGGTCAATAGTCAACAGATAAATCTGCACTCTATTTGTGATGTGGTCAATAGTCAACAGATAAATCTGCACTCTATTTGTGATGTGGTCAATAGTCAACAGCCAGCGTTACTTCCTGTAACATTTCCTTATCTTGACTAGAGATTAGAGGATAGAGAATAGAGAATAGAGGCTGCAGAATAGAGAATAGAGGCTGGAGAATAGAGAATAGAGAATAGAAGCTATAGAATAGAGGCTGGAGAATAGAGAATAGAGGCTGGAGAATAAAGGCTAGAGAATAGAGGCTTTAGGCTAGACGCTGGAGGCTAAGATTAGTACCAGGAAATGTTACGGGAAGTAAAGGTGGTTTTGACTTGGTCAATAGTCAACAAACTAATCGTAGACTACTATAGAACTTTGACCATGTCATATCAATAGTCAACAAACTAATTGTAGACTACTATAGAACTTTGACCATGTCATACCAATAGTCAACAAACTAATCATAGACTACTATAGAACTTTGACCATGTCATATTAATAGTCAAGAAACTAATCGTAGACTACTATATATCTTTGCCTTGAGTTAAGGTGGCTGTTGACTATTGACCATGTCATACCAATAGTCAACAAATTAATCATAGACTACTATAGAACTTCGACCATGTCATATTAATAGTCAAGAAACTAATCATAGACTACTATATATCTTTGCCTTGAAGTTAAGGTGGCTGTTGACTATTGACCATGTCATATCAATAGTCAACAACTAATCGTAGACCACTATAGAACTTTGACCATGTAATACCAATAGTCAACAAACTAATCATAAACTACTATAGAACTTTGACCATGTCATATTAATAGTCAAGAAACTAATCGCAGACTACTATAGAACTTTGACCATGTCATATCAATAGTCAAACTAATCATAGACTACTATATATCTTTGCCTTGAGTTAAGGTGGTTGTTGACTATTGACCATGTCATATCAATAGTCAACAACTAATCATAGACCACTATAGAACTTTGACCATGTAATACCAATAGTCAACAAACTAATCGTAGACTATTATAGAATTTTGCCCTGAGTAAAGGTGGTTGTTGACTATTGACCATGTCATTTCAATAGTCAACAACTAATTGTTGACTACTATAAAACTTTGCCCTGAGTAAAGGTGGTTATTGACTATTGACCATGTCATTTCAATAGTCAACAACTAACCATAGACTACTATAAAACTTTGCCCTGAGTAAAGGTGGTTATTGACTATTGACCATGTCATATCAATAGTTAACAACTAACCATAGACTACTATAAAACTTTGCCCTGAGTAAAGGTGGTTATTGACTATTGACCATGTCATTTCAATAGTCAACAACTAACCATAGACTACTATAAAACTTTGCCCTGAGTAAGGTGGTTATTGACTATTGACCATGTCATTTCAATAGTCAACAACTAACCATAGACTACTATAAAACTTTGCCCTGAGTAAAGGTGGTTATTGACTATTGACCATGTCATATCAATAGTTAACAACTAACCATAGACTACTATAAAACTTTGCCCTGAGTAAAGGTGGTTATTGACTATTGACCATGTCATTTCAATAGTCAACAACTAACCATAGACTACTATAAAACTTTGCCCTGAGTAAAGGTGGTTATTGACTATTGACCATGTCATTTCAATAGTCAACAACTAACCATAGACTACTATAAAACTTTGCCCTGAGTAAAGGTGGTTATTGACTATTGACCATGTCATTTCAATAGTCAACAACTAACCATAGACTACTATAAAACTTTTCCCTGAGTAAAGGTGGTTATTGACTATTGACCATGTCATATCAATAGTCAACAACTAACCATAGACTACTATAAAACTTTGCCCTGAGTAAGGTGGTTATTGACTATTGACCATGTCATATCAATAGTCAACAACTAACCATAGACTACTATAAAACTTTGCCCTGAGTAAAGGTGGTTATTGACTATTGACCATGTCATATCAATAGTCAACAACTAACCATAGACTACTATAAAACTTTGCCCTGAGTAAAGGTGGTTATTGACTATTGACCATGTCATATCAATAGTCAACAACTAACCATAGACTACTATAAAACTTTGCCCTGAGTAAAGGTGGTTATTGACTATTGACCATGTCATATCAATAGTCAACAACTAACCATAGACTACTATAAACTTTGCCCTGAGTAAAGGTGGTTATTGACTATTGACCATGTCATATCAATAGTCAACAACTAACCATAGACTACTATAAAACTTTGCCCTGAGTAAAGGTGGTTATTGACTATTGACCATGTCATATCAATAGTCAACAACTAACCATAGACTACTATAAAACTTTGCCCTGAGTAAAGGTGGTTATTGACTATTGACCATGTCGTTTCAATAGTCAACAACTAACCATAGACTACTATAAAACTTTGCCCTGAGTAAAGGTGGTTATTGACTATTGACCATGTCATATCAATAGTCAACAACTAACCATAGACTACTATAAAACTTTGCCCTGAGTAAAGGTGGTTATTGACTATTGACCATGTCATATCAATAGTCAACAACTAACCATAGACTACTATAAAACTTTGCCCTGAGTAAAGGTGGTTATTGACTATTGACCATGTCATATCAATAGTCAACAACTAACCATAGACTACTATAAAACTTTGCCCTGATCAGTCATGGAAGTAAAGTTCTACTAAAAGTCACATTGGGCAGACTTCATAAGAGAATGGAAGGAGAAATTAACGTGGTTCAAGCTGGATTTAGACAAGGAAGAGGAACAAGAGATCACACACTCAACATGAGTTTAATAATAGAGAAGTACAGAGAATTTAATGTAAACCTATTCTCATGTTTTGTGGATTATTCATAGGCATTTGACTGTGTACAACATCAGAAACTTTGGGAAATCATGAGGAAGATTGGCTTTCCATCACATGTAATACAACTCACAAAAATGCTCTATCTAGACCAACAAGCAGAGGTTAGAACAGATGGCGAGACATCAGATTGGTTTGACATCAGGCAAGAAGTCCATCAGGGTTGTTTGCTGTCCCCCTGTTTGTTTAACAAGTACGCCAAAAATATGAGAAATGCCAGATGATATAACCAAGAAGCAATATGATGCCCTAAATATCGGTGGTCATGAAATACTAGAGATTCGATATGCTGATGCTTGCTTATGAACCTCCAGCATGAATTCCTGTATATCGGATGAAGACATCCTGTTGTCAAGCATCAGTGTGATGTCATACCGGATTGAAGTTTGCGTGAGTATCCATTGTCCCATGTCTGGCTTATTGGTGTGCAGACTGGTAGGCAGATACTCTCCGACTTCGGAAGAATCGGCGATCATACAACGTTAGCCAGGACCCCGAAGGGACCTGTTGCCCAGGACGCACAATTAGGATGTTAGGTCTTGGCCAGTATAAAACCTGGCCCTGGTGCCTTGGAAACATCATATATTCGCTTACGCTTGGCAAAATTTGCGGCAAAATTCGTCGTGCGTCATTCGCACTGCGAGCGCTAACAAGTCAAGTCGCATTATTCTGTCAAGAAGCCTGATCAGCGGGAAAATGACACGTGGAAAATCCAACAACAAGAAACACGCTGTTGCCAAGATGTGCATCGTGGGAGTCGACAACAAGAAGAAGAACGTCGAGAGCCCACCTGCTAGCTGCATCAAAGAGCCTGATACTACAGCTATTTCTGAAGTTACTACGAGGGAGAAGATTGACAGCCCAACACAGTCAAGAATCAAGACAGCAGAGAAGAAGGAGGAGAAAGACACTAGAGTCGGATACACCGACTCAAAAACAGTCCGATGGGTTGTCAAGCGGATTCCTGTGGAGCTGACAGATGACGACATCCTGAAGCAGCTACGTGAAGAGAATCCTCACATCCGAGTCTTGAAGGCGGAGCGGCTTCTCACTTACTCCAAGATACCTACAACCCTGGCAGTGGTGACATCGGAGGGCAGCGAAATGCCGACCACAGCATCACTCAACAAGAGACTGCAGCAACCAGAGAGATTCATACCAAGAATCACGCAATGTTCAAAATGCCAGAGGGCCGGCCACAGCAGAGCAACGTGTCGCAGTAAGACGGAAATCTGTCGATACTGCGCCGATCACCACGCCTTCAAGGAGTGTCCGCTGGCCAAGCTGGACACGGACTTCCGAGCTCCTAACAACAGAAGAAAGTGCGCCAACTGTCTGGGCAAACACGGAGCAAGATACCTGGGCTGTCCGTACCTGCAGAGACACAGAGACGTCTTAAAGATCGCCATCATCACAAAGACACCATTCAAGGAAGCAATGCAGAGGGGCGAGACAGCCACGGGTATAGCACAAGCTGAAAGAGATCAACTTCAAAAGCAGATAGACGAGTTGAAGAAACAAGTCAAGGCACTGCTGACGCCTAATCCGACCAGCGACAACGAGAACCTACTGGCGGAAATAAAGGAGATCCATGAAAACATCAAGCGAGAAGTGGAACAGATGACCGCATTGAAGCAGGAAAACGAAGAAATGCTACGCACTATAAAAGTGGAGAGAGAGCGACTAAAAGCTGAAATGAAATCAACTCAAAACAAATCAACAGAAGTCAGGCAAGTGACCACAAAGAAACAGCAAGAAACACAACAAAAAACCGACCCGGAGACGCAAGATAAAACCAGCAGCCGAACCTCGACGCCCAAACCATCCAAGGGGAAACAACATCCCACCAGACAGCCGAAGAAAGACAAGATAAGGTACCTTCCGACGGCATACCGTGGATTGGAGGGGAACCTACCCAGGAGGAAATGGAGGTGTACATAGAAGAAGGAAAGAAACGAGCAGAACAAGAGGAACTCAGACACGAGGAATACATAAGGAGACAGGAAGCAAAAGGAAAGAAGCCCAAGAAACTCAGGGGGAAACCGACAGAATACCCGGAATTACACTATGACGTCGATGCCGACTTCGAGTACTACATAGAAGACGGAGAGATCTTCCCATGGCTGACCACAGAGGAAGCAATCGAAAAACAGCAAAAACTTACACACGAAAGTGAAAGAAAGCGCAAGGATTTAAATAACATCGAAAAGCTTCTAGGGGCATTACACAGAACAGGAGGCAAAAGTACTAAATAAAAAGTCCTTTTAAGGACTGCAATCACTCAAGCCAGGAGCCTGCGCCAAAAAAGGAAACAACAAGAGGAAACAAGCACTAAGGACGGCCGCCGACCGATCCCCCAGCTGGAGGGGGATTACGAAAAGTCCTTATAAGGACTGCAGCCAGACGAGCCAGGAGCCTACACCAACAAAGAAAACCATAACAACAGAAGAGCACAAAGGATAGCCGCCGACCACTGCTGACGTCACAGACACAAACGCTACATAACCAGTCCGAGATAGGACTCACAAGACAAGAATTAGGGTGAATAAACCCACAAAAACCACGATCCTCAATTATAACCACAGCTGATGAAGCAAGTTAGACGAGGACGAATTTGGAATTTTTGTTTTTGAAATTTGGAATTGGAATTGGAACTTGGAAACATCTCTACGTCCCCGATATGCTGATGATACAGTATTACTATCCACGTCAGAGAATGGTATAGAAAAAGTAACCTCAACCCAAAAGAATTTTGAAAATCACAACTTATATCTCAACATTGCAAAAACAAAGATAATGCATACAGATAAAACTACCATGGAGGAAGAAAATATATGTTAATCAGGAAGAATTGGAGGTGGTGGAACATTTTGAATATCTGGGATCATTAATTACCAGCAATGGTGACACAAAGAAAGAAATTAAAACACAAATATCTATTGCTCTCCAAAATCTAAAACAACTGGGACAGATAGACCTACAAAAATTAGATTTTTAAGAGCATGCATCTTTCCCATTGCAACATCCGCCTGTGAGACATGGACACTTACTAAACAAGCTGAACAGCGCATAAATGTCTTTGAGTATAAATGTTATAGACGAGTTCTAAGAATATCTTGGGTAAAGAAAAGAACAAATGCATTAATACACCATCTGAATATTAAAGAAAGTTGGTTACTAAAGACGATAAAACAAAGAAAGTGGAAATATTTTGATCACTTGAAACATCATGAAAGTTAGGCGAGAACAGTCATGGAGGGGTATATGCCTGGGAAGAGAGGAAGAGGAAGGCCAAAGAGAAGTTAGGTGCAGGATGTGGCGGATGATCTCCAGATGGGTGTATCTGATGTCGGACATCTTGCTGATGACCGAGAAGTTTTCCGGAAGGTTGTTATGGGAGCGAGGTTCTGCAAAGGACATGCTACTAAATGAATGAATCAATGACTGACTGACTCACTCACTCACTTTCACTCACTCACTCACTCTTAGACTGGGTTCACCTGAAAGCCAAGGTCAATTAAAATAAACTGTCCGCTGATAACATTGTGATCGAGTATGTTAAAAACCTTCGAAGCTTCACACCTCTATAGGATACATATGTCATTACATATTTATTTTTGGTCTACTGTAGGAATGTTCAGCTGACATTTTGAAGCTTCCTATATTGACTATGGAGAGACGTTGATTTTTGATTTCACTGCAATAACAGAAAGCAAGGTAGATCTGATCAACATCCCGGAAAGAGTTGCCTGTATGCACACTTATTTCTAGATGTTTGTCACTTAAATATGTACATTTTGTTAGCAACGAGCTAATATTTTACATTTCATGCAGAAACTTTGTCTGGTACATTTTACCTTTTCTTTCTTTCTTTCTTTCCGTTTGTAGATTATGTGTTCGTGTTTGTAGGTTGTGTGTCACTGTTTGTAGATTGTGTATACCTGTTGTAATGAATGTCTTCACAAATATCTTTACTCTTCCTTGTCTCTGTTTGAAGTGAAGTGAGGAGCTGAGTAGTGTTTATTCTACCTGCTGGATGCTGTGATTGTGTGTTCTCTAACCCACGTAATCATGGATCATCTTTAGTTGTATTATAATTTTAATTTGTAGCTACTGCTGGTGTGAATGGATTTGTTGGTTTATTATCCCCAGAAAAACTGTATTTTTATTTATGAAAAATGTCAATGTACTTATGTGTTCATGGATCATGATATCATTGAATCTATCGGAGTAGTTTCTGTACTTTTCCCTGCATCACCGGTGCTGGAGAATCATCTCCACAAGGATTGTTATAGAGCTGCTCCCAGAGTTGCTCCAAGATCTTGCCCTATGTGAGTCCTGCTCTTGTCCTATATGAGTCCTGATCTTGCCCTGTGTGTCCTAATCTAACTCTATGTGGAGTCCTGATCTTGTTCTATGAGGAGTCCTCTTATGTCCCCAACACCCCACGGGGTTGAAATTATGGTTTATTTGCTTGTTTCTGTTTGAAGTGAAGTAAGGGGCTGAGTAGTGTTAATTCTGCCTGCTGGATGCACTGATTGTGTGTTCTCTTAACCCATGTATAGCTGTCTTAAATTGTTAGTTGTATTATTATTATTTTAATTTGTAGCTACTGCTGGTCTCAATGAGATATTAGCACCTAGAGGCGTGTAACGTGGTCATTGACTGTTAACATGTCAATTTGTAAACATGTGTCCCAGAATGTTATCATAGTTATAAATTTCTTGTGTTTTATATATGTGTAAATTTGTTTCTAGGTGCGGGATGTGTGGGCTGGCGGGGATATGTGTGGGTGGGGGATGTACGGGTGGGGGTGGGGTGGGTAGTGGAGGATATGTGGGCTGGTGAGTGTTGGTGGGTGGGGAGATGTGTGTAGGTGCGGACATGTGTGTAGGTAGGCGATGGGTTGGTGTATGTATGTGTGCCTGGGGGTGTGTGGGTTGATGGGTGGATAGGGGATGTGTGTGGCTGGGCAGATGTGTGCAGGTGAGGGGGGGTGGGTGGATGGATGGGGGTATGTATGTGCCTGGGGGTGTGTGTGGGGTTGAATGGGGGATGTGTGTGTGGGGGTGGGGGGGGTATGTCTCATAACATAAAAATGTTCATTGTTTATATTTACAACATTCATTTGACAATGTTTTTTTCCTATGTGAATGTATTATGCACAATTCATGAACAAAAGATGAGTGATTGGAAGGGCCGAATGTAAGACGGGCCCATGTGCCCAATTTATCCTTTGAAAATAGTCCGTTCGTTCATTAGTTCATGGCAGTCTCTTGCTTATCTCATAAATAAAGCAGTTCATTTTTTATTTATTGCGTTTCTTACTTGTTGCCAGATTTATCTTTGTTGGTGTAATTGTGGCAATTATTATTGTTGCTTTTGTTGTGGTTATTGTTGTGGTTATGGTTGCAGTTGTTCTTGATGTGTTTATTGTTCTTCTTCTTGTTGTTGTTGTTATTGTTGTCGTTGTTCTTGATGTGTTTATTGTTCTAATTGTTGTTATTGTTGCAGTTCTTGATGTGTTTATTGTTCTAATTGTTGTTGTTGTTATTGTTGCAGTTGTTCTTGATGTGTTTATTGTTCTAATTGTTGTTATTGTTGCAGTTGTTCTTGATGTGTTTATTGTTCTAATTGTTGTTATTGTTGCAGTTCTTGATATGTTTATTGTTCTAATTGTTGTTATTGTTGCAGTTGTTCTTTATGTGTTTATTGTTCTAATTGTTGTTATTGTTATTGTTGCAGTTCTTGATGTGTTTATTGTTCTAATTGTTGTTATTGTTGCAGTTCTTGATATGTTTATTGTTCTAATTGTTGTTATTGTTGCAGTTCTTGATGTGTTTATTGTTCTAATTGTTGTTATTGTTGCAGTTGTTCTTGATGTGTTTATTGTTCTAATTGTTGTTATTGTTGCAGTTCTTGATATGTTTATTGTTCTAATTGTTGTTATTGTTGCAGTTGTTCTTTATGTGGTTATTGTTCTAATTGTTGTTGTTGTTATTGTTGCAGTTCTTGATGTGTTTATTGTTCTAATTGTTGTTATTGTTGCAGTTGTTCTTGATGTGTTTATTGTTCTAATTGTTGTTGTTGTTGCAGTTCTTGATGTGTTTATTGTTCTAATTGTTGTTGTTGTTATTGTTGCAGTTGTTCTTGATGTGTTTATTGTTCTAATTGTTGTTATTGTTGCAGTTGTTCTTGATGTGTTTATTGTTCTAATTGTTGTTATTGTAGCAGTTCTTGATATGTTTATTGTTCTAATTGTTGTTATTGTTGCAGTTGTTCTTTATGTGTTTATTGTTCTAATTGTTGTTATTGTTATTGTTGCAGTTCTTGATGTGTTTATTGTTCTAATTGTTGTTATTGTTGCAGTTCTTGATATGTTTATTGTTCTAATTGTTGTTATTGTTGCAGTTCTTGATGTGTTTATTGTTCTAATTGTTGTTATTGTTGCAGTTGTTTTTGATGTGTTTATTGTTCTAATTGTTGTTATTGTTGCAGTTCTTGATATGTTTATTGTTCTAATTGTTGTTATTGTTGCAGTTGTTCTTTATGTGGTTATTGTTCTAATTGTTGTTGTTGTTATTGTTGCAGTTCTTGATGTGTTTATTGTTCTAATTGTTGTTATTGTTGCAGTTGTTCTTGATGTGTTTATTGTTCTAATTGTTGTTATTGTTGCAGTTCTTGATGTGTTTATTGTTCTAATTGTTGTTATTGTTGCAGTTCTTGATGTGTTTATTGTTCTAATTGTTGTTATTGTTGCAGTTCTTGATGTGTTTATTGTTCTAATTGTTGTTGTTGTTGCAGTTCTTGATGTGTTTATTGTTCTAATTGTTGTTATTGTGGCAGTTCTTGATGTGTTTATTGTTCTAATTGGTGTTGTTGTTATTGTTGCAGTTGTTCTTTATGTGTTTATTGTTCTAATTGTTGTTGTTGTTGCAGTTCTTGATGTGTTTATTGTTCTAATTATTGTTGTTGTTGCAGTTCTTGATGTGTTTATTGTTCTAATTGTTGTTGTTGTTATTGTTGCAGTTCTTGATGTGTTTATTGTTCTAATTGTTGTTATTGTTGCAGTTCTTGATGTGTTTATTGTTCTAATTGTTGTTTTGTTGCAGTTCTTGATGTGTTTATTGTTTTTGTTATTGTTGCAGTTGTTCTTATGTGTTTATTGTTCTAATTGTTGTTATTGTTGCAGTTTTGATGTGTTTATTGTTCTAATTTTGTTGTTGTTATGTCTTGATGTGTTTATTGTTCTAATTGTTTTGTTGTTATTGTTGCAGTTCTTGATGTGTTTATTGTTTAATTGTTGTTGTTGTTATTGTTGCAGTTGTTCTTTATGTGTTTATTGTTCTAATTGTTGTTATTGTTGCAGTTCTTGATGTGTTTATTGTTCTAATTGTTGTGGTTATTGATGCAGTTGTTCTTGATGTGTTTATTGTTCTAATTGTTATTGTTGCAGTTCTTGATGTGTTTATTGTTCTAATTGTTGTGGTTATTGTTGCAGTTGTTCTTGATGTGTTTATTGTTCTAATTGTTGTTGTTGTTATTGTTGCAGTTGTTCTTGATGTGTTTTGTTCTAATTGTTGTTATTTTTGCAGTTCTTGATGTGTTTATTGTTCTAATTGTTGTTATTGTTGCAGTTGTTCTTGATGTGTTTATTGTTCTAATTGTTGTTGTTGTTATTGTTGCAGTTGTTCTTTATGTGTTTATTGTTCTAATTGTTGTTATTGTTGCAGTTCTTGATGTGTTTATTGTTCTAATTGTTGTTGTTGTTATTGTTGCAGTTCTTGATATGTTTATTGTTCTAATTGTTGTTATTGTTGCAGTTGTTCTTGATGTGTTTATTGTTCTAATTGTTGTTGTTGTTATTGTTGCAGTTGTTCTTTATGTGTTTATTGTTCTAATTGTTGTTATTGTTGCAGTTCTTGATGTGTTTATTGTTCTAATTGTTGTTGTTGTTATTGTTGCAGTTCTTGATATGTTTATTGTTCTAATTGTTGTTATTGTTGCTGTTCTTGATATGTTTATTGTTCTAATTGTTGTTGTTGTTATTGTTGCAGTTGTTCTTTATGTGTTTATTGTTCTAATTGTTGTTATTGTTGCAGTTCTTGATGTGTTTATTGTTCTAATTGTTGTTGTTGTTATTGTTGCAGTTCTTGATGTGTTTATTGTTCTAATTGTTGTTGTTGTTATTGTTGCAGTTGTTCTTTATGTGTTTATTGTTCTAATTGTTGTTATTGTTGCAGTTCTTGATGTGTTTATTGTTCTAATTGTTGTGGTTATTGATGCAGTTGTTCTTGATGTGTTTATTGTTCTAATTGTTATTGTTGCAGTTCTTGATGTGTTTATTGTTCTAATTGTTGTGGTTATTGTTGCAGTTGTTCTTGATGTGTTTATTGTTCTAATTGTTGTTGTTGTTATTGTTGCAGTTGTTCTTGATGTGTTTTGTTCTAATTGTTGTTATTTTTGCAGTTCTTGATGTGTTTATTGTTCTAATTGTTGTTATTGTTGCAGTTGTTCTTGATGTGTTTATTGTTCTAATTGTTGTTGTTGTTATTGTTGCAGTTGTTCTTGATGTGTTTATTGTTCTAATTGTTGTTATTGTTGCAGTTGTTATTGATGTGTTTATTGTTCTAATTGTTGTGGTTATTGATGCAGTAGTTCTTGATGTGTTTATTGTTCTAATTGTTGTGGTTATTGATGCAGTAGCTCTTGATGTGTTTATTGTTCTAATTGTTGTGATTATTGATGCAGTAGTTCTTGATGTGTTTATTGTTCTAATTGTTGTTATTGTTGCAGTTCTTGATGTGTTTATTGTTCTAATTGTTGTTGTTGTTATTGTTGCAGTTGTTCTTTATGTGTTTATTGTTCTAATTGTTGTTATTGTTGCAGTTCTTGATGTGTTTATTGTTCTAATTGTTGTGGTTATTGATGCAGTTGTTCTTGATGTGTTTATTGTTCTAATTGTTATTGTTGCAGTTCTTGATGTGTTTATTGTTCTAATTGTTGTTATTGTTGCTAGTTGTTTTATGTTTTATTGTTCTAATTGTTGTTATTGTTGCAGTTCTTGATGTGTTTATTGTTCTAATTGTTGTTATTGTTGCAGTTGTTTTGATGTGTTTATTGTTCTAATTGTTGTTATTGATGCAGTAGTTCTTGTGTGTTTATTGTTCTAGATTGTTCTTGATGTGTTATTGTTAAGTGGTTATTGATGCAGTAGCTCTTGATGTGTTTATTGTTCTAATTGTTGTGATTATTGATGCAGTAGTTCTTGATGTGTTTATTGTTCTAATTGTTGTTATTGTTTATTTTTATTTTTTTTTTTTTTTGTTTTGTTTTTATTGTTTATTGTTTTTGTTGTTATTGTTGCAGTTGTTTTTTTTGTTTATTGTTTTTTTTTTGTTCTATTGTTTTTTTTTAGTTTTATTGTTTTTTTTTTGTTTAGTTTTGTTTTTTTGTTTTTTGTTGTGTTTATTGTTTTGTTTTGTTTTTTTTTTATTGTTTTTATTGCAGTTCTTTGTTGTTATTGTTCTAATTGTTGTTTTTTTGGGTTTTTTGTGGTTTTTTTGTTCTAATTGTTGTTATTGTTCAGTTGTTTTGATGTGTTTATTGTTCTAATTGTTGTTTTTGCATTGTTTTATTTTTAGTTCTTTGTTTTGTTTAGTTTTTTGTTTATTGTTCTTATGTTTTTATTGTTTAATTGTTTTTTTTGTGTTCTTATTGTTTTATTGTTCTAATTGTTGTTTTGTTTTGTTCTTATGTTTTATTGTTTAATTGTTGTTGTTGTTGCAGTTTTTTGTTTATTGTTTTTGTTGTTGTTTTTTTGGTTGTTCTTATTGTTTTTGTTTTAATTGTTTTTTATTTGATTGTTTTATTGTTTTTGTTCTAATTGTTGTTATTGTTGAGTTCTTGTTGTGTTTTTTTAATTGTTTTGTTTTTTGTTGTTTTTTTGTTTATTGTTCTAATTTTGTTATTGTTGCAGTTTGTTTTTTGTTTTATTGTTCTAATTGTTGATTGTTGCAGTTCTTTTGTTTATTGTTTTTAATTGTTGTTATTGTTGAGTTCTTTTGTTTATTTTTTTTTTTGTTGTTTTTTGTTTGTTTTGTTTTTATTGTTTTTTTATTGTTGTTTTTTTTGTTTTTTTTTGTTGTTTATTGTTGGTTGTTGATGTTTTATTGTTTATTTTGTTGTTTTTGTTGGTTTTTTTGTTTATTTTTTTTTTTTATTGTTGGGTTTTTTTGGGTTTTTTGTTTATTGTTTAAATTTTTGGTTGTTTTTTTTTTTTTTTTTTTTTGTTTTTGTTTATTTTGTTTTGTGGTTTTGTTTATTGTTTGTTTATTGTTGCAGTTGTTTTATTGTTTATTGTTCTAATTGTTTAGTTGTTCTTGATGTGTTTATTGTTCTAATTGTTGTTATTGTTGCAGTTTTCTTGATGTGTTTATTGTTCTAATTTTGTTATTGTTGCTAGTTCTTGATGTGTTTATTGTTCTAATTGTTGTTATTGTTGCAGTTCTTGATGTGTTTATTGTTCTAATTGTTTGTTTATTGTTGCAGTTGTTCTTGATTGGTTATTGTTCTTAATTGTTGTGTTATGTTCAGTTGTTCTTGAAGTTGTTTATTGTTCTAATTGTTGTTATTGTTGCAGTTGTTCTTGATAGTGTTTATTGTTCTAATTGTGTGTTGTTATTGTTGCAGTTGTTCTTGATAGTTTTTTATTGTTCTAATTGTTGTTGTTTATTGTTGCAGTTGTTCTTGATACTGTGTTTATTGTTCTAATTGTTGTGTTATTGATTGCAGTAGTTCTTGATGTGTTTATTGTTCTATTGTTGTGTTATTGATTGCCAGTTGCTTCTTGATGTGTTTATTGTTCTAATTGTTGTGTATTGATTGCAGTTAGTTCTTGATGTGTTTATTTCGTTCTAATTGTGTTGTTATTGTTTGCAGTTGTTCTTGATGTGTTTATTGTTTCTTTAATTGTTGTTATTGTTGCAGTTGTTCTTGATTGTGTTTATTGTTCTAATTGTTGTGTTATTGTGCAGTTGTTCTTGATGTGTTTATTGTTCTAATTGTTGTTATTGTTGCAGTTGTTCTTGATGTGTTTATTGTTCTAATTGTTGTTATTGTTGCAGTTGTTCTTGATGTGTTTATTGTTCTAATTGTTTGTTATTGTTGAATTGTTCTTGATGTGTTTATTGTTCTAATTGTTGTTATTGTTGCAGTTGTTCTTGATGTGTTTATTGTTCTAATTGTTGTTATTGTTGCAGTTCTTGATGTGTTTATTGTTCTAATTGTTGTTATTGTTGCAGTTCTTGATGTGTTTATTGTTCTAATTGTTGTTATTGTTGCAGTTGTTCTTGATGTGTTTATTGTTCTAATTGTTGTTATTGTTGCAGTTCTTGATGTGTTTATTGTTCTAATTGTTGTTATTGTTGCAGTTGTTCTTGATGTGTTTATTGTTCTAATTGTTGTTATTGTTGCAGTTCTTGATGTGTTTATTGTTCTAATTGTTTTGTTGTTGTTGCAGTTGTTCTTGATGTGTTTATTGTTCTAATTGTTGTTATTGTTGCATTGTTCTTGATGTGTTTATTGTTCTAATTGTTGTTTTGTTGCAGTTCTTGATGTGTTTTATTGTTCTAATTGTTGTTATTGTTGCATGTTCTTGATGTGTTTATTGTTCTAATTGTTGTTATTGTTGCAGTTCTTGATGTGTTTATTGTTCTAATTGTTGTTATTGTTGCATTGTTCTTGATGTGTTTATTGTTCTAATTGTTGTTGTTGTTGCATTGTTGTTTTGTTTATTGTTCTAATTGTTGTTATTGTTGCAGTTGCTTGATGTGTTTTTTTCTAATTGTTGTTATTGTTGCTGTTCTTGATTGTTTATTGTTTAATTTGTTATTGTTGCAGTTGTTCTTGATGTGTTTATTGTTCTAATTGTTGTTATTGTTGCAGTTCTTGATGTGTTTTTGTTCTAATTGTTGTTATTGTTGCAGTGTTCTTGATGTGTTTATTGTTCTAATTGTTGTTTTGTTATTGTTGCAGTTGTTCTTGATGTGTTTATTTGTTCTAATTGTTGTTATTGTTGCAGTTCTTGATGTGTTATTGTTCTAATTGTTGTTATTGTTGCAGTTGTTCTTGATAGTGTTTATTGTTCTAATTGTTGTTATTGTTGCAGTTGTTCTTGATTGTTTATTGTTCTAATTGTTGTGTTATTGTTGCAGTGTTCTTGTATGTTTTATTGTTCTAATTGTTGTTAGTTGTTGCAGTTGTTCTTGATGTGTTTATTGTTCTAATTGTTGTTGTTGTTGCAGTTCTTGATTGTTTTATTTGTTCTAATTGTTGTTGTTATTGTTGCAGTGTTCTTGATGTGTTTATTGTTCTAATTGTTGTTGTTATTGTTGTAGTTGTTCTTGATGTGTTTATTGTTCTAATTGTTGTTGTATGTTGCAGTTCTTTGATGTGTTTTTGTTCTAATTGTTGTTATTGTTGCAGTTCTTGATGTGTTTATTGTTCTAATTGTTGTTATTGTTGCAGTTGTTTTTGATGTGTTTATTGTTCTAATTGTTGTTATTGTTGCAGTTCTTGATGTGTTTATTGTTCTAATTGTTGTTATTGTTGCAGTTTTTGATGTGTTTATTGTTCTAATTGTTGTTATTGTTGCAGTTCTTGATATGTTTATTGTTCTAATTGTTGTTATTGTTGCAGTTGTTCTTGATGTGTTTATTGTTCTAATTGTTGTTATTGTTGCAGTTGTTCTTGATATGTTTATTGTTCTAATTGTTGTTGTTGTTATTGTTGCAGTTGTTCTTTATGTGTTTATTGTTCTAATTGTTGTTATTGTTGCAGTTCTTGATGTGTTTATTGTTCTAATTGTTGTTATTGTTGCAGTTGTTCTTGATGTGTTTATTGTTCTAATTGTTGTTATTGTTGCAGTTGTTCTTGATGTGTTTATTGTTCTAATTGTTGTTGTTGTTATTGTTGCAGTTGTTCTTGATGTGTTTATTGTTCTAATTGTTGTTATTGTTGCAGTTGTTATTGATGTGTTTATTGTTCTAATTGTTGTGGTTATTGATGCAGTAGTTCTTGATGTGTTTATTGTTCTAATTGTTGTGGTTATTGATGCAGTAGCTCTTGATGTGTTTATTGTTCTAATTGTTGTGATTATTGATGCAGTAGTTCTTGATGTGTTTATTGTTCTAATTGTTGTTATTGTTGCAGTTCTTGATGTGTTTATTGTTCTAATTGTTGTTATTGTTGCAGGTGTTATTGATGTGTTTATTGTTCTAATTGTTGTGGTTACTTGATGCAGTGTTCTTGATGTGTTTATTGTTCTAATTGTTGTGGTTATTGATGCAGTAGCTCTTGATGTGTTTATTGTTCTAATTGTTGTGATTATTGATGCAGTAGTTCTTGATGTGTTTATTGTTCTAATTGTTGTTATTGTTGCAGTTCTTGATGTGTTTATTGTTCTAATTGTTGTTGTTGTTATTGTTGCAGTTGTTCTTTATGTGTTTATTGTTCTAATTGTTGTGGTTATTGATGCAGTTGTTCTTGATGTGTTTATTGTTCTAATTGTTATTGTTGCAGTTCTTGATGTGTTTATTGTTCTAATTGTTGTGGTTATTGTTGCAGTTGTTCTTGATGTGTTTATTGTTCTAATTGTTATTGTTGCAGTTCTTGATGTGTTTATTGTTCTAATTGTTGTTATTGTTGCAGTTCTTGATGTGTTTATTGTTCTAATTGTTGTTATTGTTGCAGTTCTTGATATGTTTATTGTTATAATTGTTGTTATTGATGCAGTAGTTCTTGATGTGTTTATTGTTCTAATTGTTGTTATTGTTGCAGTTCTTGATGTGTTTATTGTTCTAATTGTTGTTGTTGTTATTGTTGCAGTTCTTGATGTGTTTATTGTTCTAATTGTTGTTGTTGTTATTGTTGCAGTTCTTGATGTGTTTATTGTTCTAATTGTTGTTATTGTTGCAGTTCTTGATGTGTTTATTGTTCTAATTGTTGTTATTGTTGCAGTTGTTCTTTATGTGTTTATTGTTCTAATTGTTGTTATTGTTGCAGTTGTTCTTGATGTGTTTATTGTTCTAATTGTTGTTATTGTTGCAGTTCTTGATATGTTTATTGTTCTAATTGTTGTTATTGTTGCAGTTGTTCTTGATGTGTTTATTGTTCTAATTGTTGTTATTGTTGCAGTTGTTCTTTATGTGTTTATTGTTCTAATTGTTGTTATTGTTGCAGTTGTTCTTGATGTGTTTATTGTTCTAATTGTTGTTATTGTTGCAGTTCTTGATGTGTTTATTGTTCTAATTGTTGTTATTGTTGCAGTTGTTCTTGATGTGTTTATTGTTCTAATTGTTGTTATTGTTGCAGTTCTTGATATGTTTATTGTTCTAATTGTTGTTATTGTTGCAGTTGTTCTTGATGTGTTTATTGTTCTAATTGTTGTTGTTGTTATTGTTGCAGTTGTTCTTTATGTGTTTATTGTTCTAATTGTTGTTGTTGTTATTGTTGCAGTTGTTCTTTATGTGTTTATTGTTCTAATTGTTGTTATTGTTGCAGTTCTTGATGTGTTTATTGTTCTAATTGTTGTTGTTGTTATTGTTGCAGTTGTTCTTGATGTGTTTATTGTTCTAATTGTTGTTATTGTTGCAGTTCTTGATGTGTTTATTGTTCTAATTGTTGTTGTTGTTATTGTTGCAGTTGTTCTTTACGTGTTTATTGTTCTAATTGTTGTTATTGTTGCAGTTCTTGATGTGTTTATTGTTCTAATTGTTGTTGTTGTTATTGATGCAGTTGTTCTTGATGTGTTTATTGTTCTAATTGTTATTGTTGCAGTTCTTGATGTGTTTATTGTTCTAATTGTTGTGGTTATTGTTGCAGTTGTTCTTGATGTGTTTATTGTTCTAATTGTTGTTGTTGTTATTGTTGCAGTTGTTCTTGATGTGTTTATTGTTCTAATTGTTGTTATTGTTGCAGTTGTTATTGATGTGTTTATTGTTCTAATTGTTGTGGTTATTGATGCAGTAGTTCTTGATGTGTTTATTGTTCTAATTGTTGTGGTTATTGATGCAGTAGCTCTTGATGTGTTTATTGTTCTAATTGTTGTGATTATTGATGCAGTAGTTCTTGATGTGTTTATTGTTCTAATTGTTGTTATTGTTGCAGTTCATGATGTGTTTATTGTTCTAATTGTTGTTATTGTTGCAGTTGTTCTTGATGTGTTTATTGTTCTAATTGTAGTTATTGTTGCAGTTCTTGATGTGTTTATTGTTCTAATTGTTGTTATTGTTGCAGTTCTTGATGTGTTTATTGTTCTAATTGTTGTTATTGTTGCAGTTCTTGATGTGTTTATTGTTCTAATTGTTGTTATTGTTGCAGTTGTTCTTGATGTGTTTATTGTTCTAATTGTTGTTATTGTTGCAGTTGTTCTTGATGTGTTTATTGTTCTAATTGTTGTTATTGTTGCAGTTCTTGATGTGTTTATTGTTCTAATTGTTGTTATTGTGCAGTTGTTCTTGATGTGTTTATTGTTCTAATTGTGTTATTGTTGCAGTTCTTGATGTGTTTATTGTTCTAATTGTTGTTATTGTTGGCAGTTGTTCTAGATGTGTTTATTGTTCTAATTGTTGTTATTGTTGCAGTGTTCTTGATGTGTTTATTGTTCTAATTGTTGTTATTGGTTGCAGGTTGTCTTGCTGGGTGTTTATTGATTCTAATTAGGTGTTAGTGTTGCAGTTGCTTGATAGTGTTTTATTGTTCTAATTGTTGTTATTGGTTGCAGTTGTTCTTGATGTGTGATTGTTCTAAAATTGTTGTTAGTTGTTGCAGTTGTTCTTGATATGTTTTATTGTTCTAATTGTTTGTTGTGATTGTTGCAGTTGTTCTTTATGTGTTATTGTTCTAATTGTTGTTATTGTTGCAGTTTCTTGATGTGTTTATGTTCTAATTGTTTGTTATTGATGCAGTTAGTTCTTGATGTGTTTATTGTTCTAATTGTTGTTATTGTTGCAGTTCTTGATGTGTTTATTGTTCTAATTGTTGTTAGTTGTTTGGCAGTTCTTGATGTGTTTATTGTTCTAATTGGTTTGTTGTTGTTATTGTTGCAGTTGTCTTGATGTGTTTATTGTTCTAATTGTTGTTATTGTTGCAGTTCTTGATGTGTTTTATTGTTCTAATTGTTGTTATTGTTGCAGTTGTTTCTTAGATGTGTTTATATTGTTCTAATTGTTGTTATGGGTTGCAAGTTTCGTGATAGTTTATTGTTCTAATTGTTGTTATTGTTGCAGTTGTTCGTGATAGTGTATATTGTTCTAATTGTTGTTATTGTTTGCAGTTGTTACTTGATGTGTGTAGTGTTCCTTAATTGTTGTTATTGTTGAGCAGTTGTTCTTGATGTGTTTATTGTTCTAATTGTTGTTATTGGTTGCCAGTTGTTCTGGAAATGTGTTTATTGTTCTAATTGTTGTTATTGGGTTGGCAGTTGTTCTTGATGTGTTTTATTGTTTCTAATTGTTGTATTGTTGGGCAGTGTTCTTGATAAGTGTTTATGGTCTAATTATGGTTGTTATTGTTGGCAGTTTCTTGATAGTGTTTATTGTTCCTAATTGTTGTTGTGTTATTGTTGCAGTTGTTCTTGAGGTGTTATTGTTCTAATTGGTGTTTGTTGTTATTGTTGCAGTTGTTCTTTATGTGTTTATTGTTCTAATTGTTGTTTTTGTTATTGTTGCAGTTGTTCTTTATGTGTTTTTTGTTCTAATTGTTGTTATTGTTGCAGTTCTTGATGTGTTTATTGTTCTAATTGTTGTTGTTGTTATTGTTGCAGTTGTTCTTGATGTGTTTTTTTGTTCTAATTGTTGTTATTGTTGCAGTTCTTGATGTGTTTATTTTTCTAATTGTTGTTGTTGTTATTGTTGCAGTTGTTCTTTACGTGTTTTTTGTTCTAAAATTTTTGTTATTTTGCAGTTCTTGATGTGTTTATTGTTCTAATTGTTGTTGTTTTTTATTTATGCAGTTGTTCTTGATGTGTTTTTGTTCTAATTGTTATTGTTGCAGTTCTTGATGTGTTTATTGTTCTAATTGTTGTGGTTATTGTTGCAGTTTTTCTTGATGTGTTTATTGTTCTAATTTTTTGTTGTTGTTATTGTTGCAGTTTTTTCTTGATGTGTTTTTTTGTTCTAATTGTTGTTATTGTTGCAGTTTTTTATTGATGTGTTTATTGTTCTAATTGTTTGGTTATTGATGCAGTAGTTCTTGATGTGTTTATTGTTCTAAAATTTTTGTGGTTATTTATGCAGTAGCTCTTGATGTGTTTTTTGTTCTAATTGTTGTGATTATTGATGCAGTAGTTTTTTTGTGTTTATTGTTCTAATTGTTGTTATTGTTGCAGTTCTTGATGTGTTTTGTTCTAATTTTGTTTTTTTTTTGTTTTTTTTCAGGTTTTTTTATGTGTTTATTGTTCTAATTGTTTTGGGTTTTTGATGCAGTAGTTCTTGATGTTTTATTGTTCTAATTGTTGTGGTTATTGATGCAGTAGCTCTTGATGTGTTTATTGTTCTAATTGTTGTGATTATTGATGCAGTAGTTCTTGATGTGTTTTTTTGTTCTAATTGTTGTTATTGTTTTCAGTTCTTGATGTGTTTATTGTTCTAATTGTTGTTTTTGTTATTGTTGCAGTTGTTCTTTATGTGTTTATTGTTCTAAATTGGTGTTATTGTGTGCAGTTCTTGATGTGTTTATGTTCTAATTGTTGTGGTTATTGTTGCAGTTGTTCTTGATGTGTTTATTGTTCTAATTGTTGTTATTGTTGTCAGTTGTTCTTGATGTGTTTGATTGTTCTAATTGTTGTGGTTATTGTTGCAGTTAGTTCTTAGATGTGTTTATTGTTCTAATTGTTGTGTTGTGTGCAGTGTCTTGATGTGTGTTATTGGTTCTAATTGTTGTGTTATGATGCAGTGTTCTTGATGTGTTTATTGTTCTATTGTGTGTATTGTTGCAGGTTCTTGATGTGTTTATTGTTCTAATTGTTGTTATTGTTGCAGTGTTCTTGATGTGTTATTGTTCTAATTGTGTGGTTATTGTTGCAGTGTTCTTGATGTGGTTATTGTTATAATTGTTGTGGTTATTGATGCAGTAGTTCTTGATGTGTTTATTGGTCTAATTGTTGTGTTATTGTTGCAGTCTGTTCTTGATGGTTGTTTATTGTTCTAATTGTTGTTGTTGTTAGTTGCAGTTCTTGATGTGTTTATTGTTCTAATTGTTGTTATTGTTGCATTGTTTTTTCATGTGTTTATTGTTCTAATTGTTGTTATTGTTGCAGTTTCTTGATGTGTTTATTGTTCTAATTGTTGTTATTGTTGCAGTTCTTGATTTTTTATTGTTCTAATTGTTGTTATTTTTGCAGTTTATGTGTTTTTTTTTTCTAAGTTGTTATTGTTGCAGTTGGGTTTTTGATGTTTTATTGTTCTAATTGTTGTTTTTGTTGCAGTTGTTTTGATGTTTATTGTTCTAATTTTTGTTATTGTTGCAGTTGTTTTTGATGTGTTTATTGTTCTAATTGTTGTTTTGTTGCAGTTGTTCTTGATGTGTTTATTGTTCTAATTGTTGTTATTGTTGCAGTTGTTCTTTATGTGTTTATTTTTCTAATTGTTGTTATTTTTGCAGTTCTTGATGGTTTTTTGTTCTAATTGTTGTTTTTGTTGCAGTTCTTGATGTGTTTATTTTCTAATTGTTGTTATTGTTGCAGTTGTTCTTGATGTTTTATTGTTCTAATTGTTGTTATTGTTGCAGTTCTTGTGTTTTATTGTTTTTAATTGTTTTTTATTGTTTTCAGTTCTTGATGTTTTTTTTTCTAATTGTTTTTTATTGTTGCAGTTGTTCTTTATGTGTTTTTGTTCTAATTGTTGTTATTTTTGCAGTTCTTGAAAGTGTTTATTGTTCTAATTGTTGTTATTGTTGCAGTTGTTCTTGATGTGTTTTTTTGTTCTAATTGTTGTTATTGTTGCAGTTCTTGATATGTTTATTGTTCTAATTGTTGTTATTGTTGCAGTTCTTGATGTGTTTATTGTTCTAATTGTTGTTATTGTTTTCAGTTGTTCTTGATGTGTTTATTGTTCTAATTGTTGTTATTGTTGCAGTTCTTGATATGTTTATTGTTCTAATTGTTGTTATTGTTTTCCGGGTTTTTGATGTTTTATTGTTCTAATTGTTGTTGTTGTTGCAGTTCTTGATGTGTTTATTGTTCTAATTGTTTGTTTTTATTGTTGCAGTTGTTCTTGATATGTTTATTGTTCTAATTGTTGTTTTTTGTTGCAGTTTTTATGGTTTATTGTTCTAATTGTTGTTGTTGTTATTGTTGCAGTTGTTCTTTATGTGTTTTTGTTCTAATTGTTGTTATTGGTTTCAGTTCTTGATGTGGGTTTTTTGTTCTAATTGTTGTTATTGTTGCAGTTGTTTTTTGATGTGTTTATTGTTCTAATTTTGTTAAATTTTTCAGTTCTTGATGTGTTTATTGTTCTAATTGTTGTTATTGTTGCAGTTGTTCTTGATGTGTTTTTGTTCTAATTGTTGTTATTGTTGCAGTTTTTTGATATGTTTTTTTGTTTTTAATTGTTGTTATTGTTGCAGTTCTTGATGTGTTTATTGTTTTTAATTGTTTTTATTGTTGCAGTTTTTCTTGATGTGTTTATTGTTCTAATTGTTGTTATTGTTTCAGTTCTTGGAAAATTTTTTTATTGTTCTAAAATTTTTGTTATTGTTTTCGTTGTTCTTTGAAAGTTTTTTAGTTCTAAATTTTTGTTATTGTTTCAGTTTTTTCTTGATTGTTTATTGTTCTAATTGTTGTTGTTGTTATTTTTGCAGTTGTTCTTTATGTGTTTATTGTTCTAATTTTTTGTTGTTTTTGCAGTTCTTGATGTTTTTTGTTCTAATTGTTGTTTGTTGCAGTTCTTGATGTTTTTTATTGTTCTAATTGTTTTTATTGTTGCAGTTGTTTTTATGTGGTTATGTTCTAATTGTTTTTATTGTTTCAGTTTTTGATGTGTTTATTGTTCTAATTGTTTTTTTATTGTTACAGTTTTTGATGTGTTTATTGTTCTAATTGTTGTTATTGTTGCAGTTCATGATTGTTTTTTTGTTCTAATTGTTGTTATTGTTGCAGGTTCTTGATGTGTTTATTGTTTTTAATTGTTGTTATTGTTGCAGTTGTTCTTGATGTTGTTTGTTCTAATTGTTGTTGTTATTGTTGTAGTTGTTTTGATGTGTTTGTTGTTCTAATTGTTGTAGTTGTTCTCTGATGGTTTATTGTTCTAATTGTTGTTTTTTTTTATTTTTTCGTTTGTTTTGATATGTTTAATTTTTCTTTTAAATTTTTGTTGTGTTATTGTTGCAGTGTTCTTTTTTGTGTTTTTTTTGTTCTAATTTTTTGTTGTTGTTTTCAGTTCTTGATGTGTTTTTGTTTAATTGTTGTTATTGTTTCAGTTCTTGATGTGTTTATTGTTCTAAAATTTTTGTTATTTTTTGCAGTTGTTCTTGATGTGTTTATTGTTTTTTAAATTTTTGTTGTTGTTATTTTTTGCAGTTTTTCTTGATGTGTTTATTGTTCTAATTGTTGTTATTGTTGCAGTTGTTAAATTTATGTTTTATTGTTCTAATTGTTGTGGTTATTGATGCAGTAGTTCTTGATGGTTTTTTTGTTCTAATTGTTGTGGTTATTGATGCAGTAGCTCTTTATGTGTTTATTGTTCTAAATTTTTGTTTAATTGATGCAGTAGTTCTTGATGTGTTTTTTGTTCTAAGTTTTTTATTGTTGCAGGGTTTTTGAAAGTTTTTTATTGTTCTAATTGTTTTATTGTTGCAGTTGTTATTGATGTGTTTATTGTTCTAATTGTTTTGGGTTTTTGATGCAGTAGTTCTTGATTTGTTTTTTGTTCTAATTGTTGTGGTTATTGATGCAGTAGCTCTTGATGTGTTTTTTTGTTCTAATTTTTGTGAAATTTTATGCAGTAGTTCTTGATGTGTTTTTTTGTTCAATTGTTGTTATTGTTGCAGTTCTTGATGTGTTTATTGTTCTAATTGTTGTTTGTTATTTTTGCAGTTGTTTTTTATGTGTTTTTTTTTTCTAATTGTTGTTATTGTTGCAGTTCTTGATGTGTTTATTGTTCTAATTGTGTGGGTTTTTGATGCAGTTGTTCTTGATGTGTTTAGTTCTAATTGTTTATTGTTGCAGTTCTTGATGTGTTTTTTGTTCTAATTGTTGTGGTTATTGTTGCAGTTTTTTTTTGATGTGTTTTTTTGTTCTAATTTTTATTGTTGCAGTTCTTGATGTGTTTATTGTTCTAATTGTTGTTATTGTTGCAGTTTTTGGTGTTTATTGTTTAATTGTTGTTATTGTTTTCAGTTCTTGATATGTTTATTGTTATAATTGTTGTTATTGATGCAGTAGTTCTTGATGTGTTTTTGTGTTCTAATTTTTGTTATTGTTGCAGTTCTTGATGTGTTTATTGTTCTAATTGTTTTGTTGTTATTGTTGCAGTTTTTGATGTGTTTATTGTTCTAATTTGTTTTTTGTTATTGTTGCTTCTTGATGTGTTTATTGTTCTAATTGTTGTTATTGTTTTCAGTTCTTGATGTGTTTATTGTTCTAATTTTTGTTATTGTTGCAGTTGTTCTTTATGTGTTTATTGTTTAATTGTTTTTTTGTTGCAGTTGTTCTTGATGGGGATTTTTGTTCTAATTGTTGTTATTGTTGCAGTTCTTGATGTGTTTATTGTTCTAATTGATGTTATTGTTGCAGTTGTTCTTTTATGTGTTTATTGTTCTAATTGTTGTTATTGTTGCCCGTTGTTTCTTTATGTGTTTTTTTGTTTAAAATTTTTTTTATTGTTGCAGTTGTTCTTTTATGTGTTTATTGTTCTAATTGTTTTTATTGTTTTCAGTTCTTGATGTGTTTATTATTCTAATTGTTGTTATTGTTTTCAGTTGTTCTTGATTGGTTTTTTTTCTAATTGTTGTTATTGTTGCAGTTCTTGATATGTTATTGTTCTAATTGTTGTTATTGTTGCAGTTGTTCTTGATTGTTTATTGTTCTAATTTGGGGTTTTTATTTGTTGCGTTGTTCTTTAGTGTTTATTGTTCTAATTGTTGTTGTTGTTATTGTTGCAGTTGGTTTTTTTATGTGTTTTTTTGTTTAATTGTTGTTATTGTTGCAGTTTTTGATGTGTTTTTGGGGGTTTAATTTTTGTTGTTGTTTTTGTTGCAGTTTTTTCTTTATGGTTTTATTGTTCTAATTGTTTTTTATTGTTGCAGTTCCCTTTATGTGTTTATTGTTCTAATTGTTTTTTGTTGTTATTTTTTGCAGTTTTTCTTTATGTGTTTTTTTTGTTCTAATTGTTTTTTATTGTTTCAGTTCTTGATGTGTTTATTGTTCTAATTGTTGTTGTGAATTTTTTTTTTTTTTTGCAGTTGTTCTTGATGTGTTTTTTTTTAATTGTTATTGTTGCAGTTCTTGATGTGTTTATTTTTTCTAATTGTTGTTGTTGATATTGTTTCAGTTGTTCTTTTTGTGTTTATTGTTTAATTGTTTTTATTGTTGCAGTTCTTGATTTTTTATTGTTCTAATTTTTTTTGTTGTTATTGATGCAGTTGTTCTTGATGTGTTTATTGTTCTAATTGTTAATTTTTGCAGTTCTTGATGGTTTATTTTTCTAATTGTTTTGGTTATTGTTTTCAGTTGTTCTTGATGTGTTTTTTTTTTCTAATTGTTTTTATTTTTGCAGTTTTTCTTGATTTTTATTGTTCTAATTGTTGTTATTTTTGCAGTTTTTATTTTATGTGTTTAAATTTTTTAATTGTGTTATTGTTGCAGTTCTTGATAGTT
>JACEFZ010026090.1:0-239320 GCA_014155875.1 Cepaea nemoralis
GAAAGGAAGAAAAGGACTTTACTACAAATCGTCACACGGCAATCATCACATCATCAAGTGCCGGCCCGGGTGGCGTAGGCGTTTATAGCTCTCCCCTAACTCGGTCTTTTGGTTTTTTGGGAAAAAAACTCTGCTGCGATATTTCCCCATGCCACGGGAATATAAAAAACAATTTTATCCCTTTATGTGTAAGGAAGTTAAAATCTGAGAAGGGAAGAAAACCCAAAGGAGGACCGAAAAAGAACCGAGAGTATGAATTTGGAAAGGCAAACCCCCTCCTCTTTCCCTCCCCCTTCCCCCCCCTACCCCCCTCCCCCCCTTCCTCCCTTCCCCCCCCTACCGCCTCCCCCCCCCTCCCTCCTCCCCAAATCCTCTTTTTCCCCCCCTCTCCCCCTCCCCATCCTCCTCCCTTATTCCCCTTTTCCCTCCGCCTCCTCCCTTCCTCCCCCCTCCAAACCCCCCCTTTTCCCTTCCTCCCCTCCCTTTTCCCTTCCTCCTCCTCCCCCCTTTCCCCCCCCCCCCCCCTCCTCCCCTTTTCCTCCTCCCTCTACCTCCTCCCTCACCTCCTCCCTTACCTCCTCCTCCTCTCCCTCCTCCCCCTTCCTCCTCCCCCTACCTCCCCCCCCCCCTTCCCCCCTCCTTCTCCCTTTCCTCTCCCTTCCTCCTCCATCCTCCTCCCTCCCACTCCTTCCCCTTCTCCCTCCGCCTCCCCCCTCCTCCTCCCTCTACCCCCCCTCCTCCCTTCTACCTCCCCCTCCCCCCCTCCCCTCCTCTCCTTCCTTCCTCCTCCTCCTCTCCCTCTACCTCCTCCTCCTCCCCTCTACCTCCTTCCTACACCCTCCTCCTCCCTCCCCCTCTCCTTCCCTCCTCCTCCCTTTTCCCCCTCCCTTTCCATCCTCCCCTCCTATTCTCCCTCCTCCTTCTCCCTCCGCCTCCTCCCTTTCCCCCCTCCTTCCCTTCCTCCTCCCCCTCCCCTTTTCCTCCTCCCTCCTTCTCCCTCCCCTCCTCTCCCCTCCCCCCAATCCTACCCTCTCCGCTTCCCCTCCCCCTCCTCCCCTCTCCCTCCTCTTCCTCCCCTTCCTCCTCCTCCCTCCTCCTCCTACCTCCTCCCTCCTCCTCCTCCTCCCTCCTCCCTTTTCCTCCCTCCTCCTCCCTCTACCTAATCCCTCCTCCTTCCTCCACATCCCTCCTCCTCCTCTCCCCTCCTCCTCCTACCCTCTTCCTCTTCCCCTCCCCCTCCTCCCTCCTCTTTCTCCTCCATCCTCCTCCTCCCTCTTCCTCCTCCTCCCTCTTCCTCCTCCTCCCTCCTCCTTCTTTTTCCTCCTCCTCCTACCTCCTCCCTCCTCCTCTCTCCACCCTTTTTCTCCCTCCTCCTCCTCCCTCTACCTCCTCCGTCCTCCTCCCTCCACCTCCTTCCTCCACATCCCTCCTCCTCCCTCTTCCTCCTCCTCCCTCCTCCTCCTTCTCCTCCCTCCTCCTTCTCCCTTATCCTTCCACCTCTTCCTCCCTCCTCCTCCTCTCTCCTCCTCCTCCCTCCTCCTCCCTCCTCCTTCTCCCCTCCTCCTCCCCTCCCCCTCCTCCTCCCACGTTCTCCTCCTCCCTCCTCCTCCTCCTTCTCCCCTCCTTCTCCCTCTTCCTCCTCCCTCTTCCTCCTACCTCCTCTTCCCTCTCCCTCCTCCTCCCTCCTCCATCCTCTTTCTCCCTCCTCCTAATACCTCCTCCTCCTCCTTCTCTCCCCCTTCCTCCTCCCTCTCCTCCTCCTCCCTCTTCCTCCTCCTCCCTCCTTCTCCTCTTTCCCCCTTCCTCCTCCTAATCCCTCCTCCTCCCTCCTCCTAACTCATATTCCTCCCTACTCCTCCTCCCTCCTCCTCCTCTCTCCGCGTTTCTCTTCCTCCTCCCTCCTCCTCCCTCTTCCTCCTACCTCCTCGCTCCTCATCCTCTCTCCTCCTCCCTTTTCCTCCCTCCTCCTCCCTCTACCTCCTCCCTCTTCCACATCCCTCCTCCTCCTCCTCCCTCCTCATCATTCTTCTTCCTCCTCCCTCCTCCTTCTCCCTCCTCCTTCTACCTCTTCCTCCCTCTTCCTTCTCCCTCCACCTCCCTCCTCCTCCCTCTCCCTCCTTCTCCCTCTCCCTCCTCCTCCTGCGTTCTCCTCCTCCCTCCTCCTCCTCCCTTCTCCTCCCTCTTCCACCCCTCCTCCCTCTTCCTCCTCCTCCTCCTCCTCCTCCTCCTCCTCCTCCTCCTCCTCCTCCTCCCTCCTCCTCCCTCTTCCTCCCCTCCTCTCTCCTCCTCCTCCTTCCTCCTCCTCCCTCTTCCACCCCCCTCCCTACTCCTCCTTCTCCTCTTTCCCCCCTCCCTCCCCCCCTCTATTCCACCCTACTCCTCCCTTCTCCTCCCTCCTCCTCCTCTCTCCGCCTATCTTTTCCTCCCTCCTCCTCTTCCCTCCTCCTCCCTCCTCCACCCTCTTCCTCCTCCTTCCTCCTACTCCTCCTTTTTCTTCTTCTTCTGCTGCTGCTGCCGCTGTTCCATTTACACAAGTTAATTGTTGGGGGAATATGTAAAGATCTTTCAAGTGCTCTTTCTAATGCTTTTTGAAAGTTGGTACTTCGTTTATCTAAGGTTGTTCTAACCGCAACCAATAAATGATCAGACAGACAGACAGACAGACAGACAGACAGACAGACAGATAGTCGGGAACGGGAACTTATATGAATTAAATGAGATGCTCCCCATCAGGGACTGAGCGAAGCCGGGCCGGGTCAGACAGACAGACAGATAGACAGACAGATAGATAGATAGTCGGGAACGGAAACGGGAGCTTATATGACTACTTTTATGAATTAAATGAGATGCTCCACACCAGGAGCCAGGCGATGCCGGGCAGGTTCAGACAGACAGACAGACAGACAGACAGATAGACAGACAGACAGACAGACAGACTGACAGACAGACAGACAGAGACAGGAACGGGAATGGGAGCTTATATGACTACTTATATGAATTAAATGAGATGCTCCACACCAGGAGCCAGGCGATGCCGGGCAGGGTCAGACAGACAGACAGCAGACAGATAGACAGACAGATAGACAGACAGACAGACAGACAGACAGACAGACAGACAGACAGACAGACAGACAGACAGACAGACAGACAGACAGACAGACAGGAACGGGAATGGGAGCTTATATGACTACTTATATGAATTAAATGAGATGCTCCCCACCAGGAACTGGGCGAAGCCGGGCCGGGTCTGCTAGTATATATATATATATATTAGTTAGTCTTTCCTCTTGAGCCTAAGGCGGCGCATAGGGCAGAAGTCCTGT
This sequence comes from Cepaea nemoralis, assembly GCA_014155875.1. Taxonomy (NCBI): domain Eukaryota; kingdom Metazoa; phylum Mollusca; class Gastropoda; order Stylommatophora; family Helicidae; genus Cepaea; species Cepaea nemoralis. Next base: position 3,324 of record JACEFZ010026090.1, read on the forward strand.
CTCTCCATGCTCGGCGGTTCGCTGCTACCTGTTGTAGATCCTGGATATCTACTTGGCCATTGAATGAGCCTTCTCTAATGATGGTTCTACGCAGGGTCTCTCTTGGTCTTCCCCGTTTTCTTTTCCCTACTGGTGACCATATGAGGGCTTGGTAGGGGAGTCTTGACTTGTCCATTCTGAGTACATGGCCGATGTAGTTCCAACGGCGTCTTCTTATGAAATTGGATACTGTATCTTGCTTAGTCTCTTGTCTTATTTGTGAATTGGTTCTGAAGTCTGTCCAGTGGATGTTTAGAAGTCTTCTAAGACATTTGTTCTCAAAATTGTCTAATTTTTTATCTAAAGCTACCGTTGATTTCCAACTTTCACATCCATACGTTAACATTGGAATCACACAAGAGTTGAAGATTTTAAGTTTCGTATGTTTGCTGAGTGTCTTTGACTTCCAGATGTTTGACAGTTTATTGAAGGCACTAGATGCCAGTGCGATTCTAGATGATATTTCTGGTGTTGAGTATATATATATATGCGGCCTGCCAATAGCTTTACATTTGCCAATGCGGCCCTCCGCACGAAAAGTTTGCCCACCTCTGAACTAGACTATATAAATATGAGCCTAACACAATGTACTCATTGCGCCTGAAACTAGGGAGGGGGATGTCTTCTATTTTTTTTAAACTTTTTTTTATCGGGATAAGAGAGTCTGTTAAAATCAAAAGTCGATTCGAGGGGTGAGATTGTTAATATCCCACAGATCGCCTTTACTTTCCAAGACATTTCCTGGCTCTTGTTTTAGGCTGCGTCGACGGGGGAGCCCAGGCCGATTTTTAAAATCTGCCTCGGTGTAAAATGGAATCCCAGACTCCGGGCTGAGCAAGCAAGCGTCCTGTCAGAATGTTAGTACGTTAATTCCAAGGTTTACCGTATTTCAACATAATGCTCCCGTTCTCATTACAATGTGTTATTTCTGCTGTCTGTGAGAGAGAAGGTTTGCTGCCAGAACTCTGACAGCACGGTAACTACAGTGTTTCATTTCTGCTATTTCTGTGTGGAAATTATTTCTACCAGGAGGCTATGCAATAATAAATATAGCCTGTTATTTCTATTAATTTGATCAAACATTTATGTAAAGACCAAATAGAATCAGAAGAAGGGGCCGACCATGTAAACGAATAGACAGAGGGAATAACAGAGTCCATGGGAATCTGGATATATGAAGCCCATAAACGGGCAGTCTCCCGTTGTTTATGTGCTTCACCTCGACATTGCAATGTACAAGAGGAACAAGATGAGATGAGATTATGAGATTTATATTATTTGTTATTGTAATTTACTAGTGCAATAAACTAAATAAGCATGAAAAAGAGTGATGTGTATTTTGTCAGAGTAAAATCCACTGTAACCAGACTAAAATTGTTATATTAAACTCAACAAGCCCTCCATTTGGTTTGGTCACACAATGAAATTACCTACAAGGCAGTGCCCCACAGAGAGTTCTAGCACATAGACAGTGGCGCAGGAGGCGCCGTCTCTTTTTTGCTGCAACGATGGAATGATGGAATCTCATAATGAGAAAAAACGCACAGGTACTTACTGGCACTCATGGTGAAGAAAGGTGGGTAATAGAGCTGAGTATATCTTCTTGACAGTTTTAAAATCTTGGCCAGGAAGAGCATAAGCACAAGAATTGATGCGGTCTGCTGCGAATTGGGAGCTGTGGAAAAATATGAACGAAAAAACACACACATACACATACACAATGACTAAACGAGTTTAACAGGGTTTAAAAGACAAGACGATCAACTTCATTGCACTGGGTTTATCCCACATGGCTCGGACTCTTTCCTCAGGGTGGCCTGCCGGGAGCGTCGCACACAACACGAACTCCGTAGCTTCAGCGACGACCCCCGGGAGTCTCAAGGAAAATGTCACTCATAAACCGAATGATGTTGTCCAGAATTGAACCCACGACCTTCGGAGCCCCAGGCAGTCAGCGTAACTTCTTCGCCACAGAGACTCCCACAAAATATCGCTAATGGCCGAATGGATAAGAGCGCTTATTCTTAAACATCCGGTGTGCTGATATCGAGGTATCAGGTTCAACCCTTACACTGCTCAGTTTGACTAACACGTTGACTTCTCGTCCTTGACGCATGGACGTAAAGTACAGGTACCTCAGAAGTCTGCGTGGGTTCGCCTGATGGTGAAGGACACTGGTAATAGGGAAGGCTAATCCACACGCAAACATCACTCCAGGGCACTAGAAGCAGGAGGATATGTGTGGACAACACTTGAGATCAAAGCCAGCCAGCGCCAAAACAAAATGACCAAAAAGCTCGAAGATTTAAAAGTGGGGGGGGGGGGGGGGGGGGTACACACTGTGCTGGTGTTGGTGGCTTTCTGATTCATTTGGTGATTCTTTTCTTTTAGTGGCTTTTCACTGGTAATCAGGATGCCTTCTATTTCTCTTTCCTTAGTTGATCAGCTCTCTCATTTCGGAGCAGATTTGTATCCATAGTATGGTGATCTTACAGTGGCAGTTTAATTCAGACAATAGTGTCTGTTGTACTGGCAATTTCCCAGAGTAGAGTGCCACAAGTTCTGGTGTAGGCTTGAGCGACCTGGGCACCCTGATTAATTTTGTAAACATCCGCCTCGGTGCAAATTCGAACACATAACATCCGCGCCAACTGGCAAGCGTCTAGTCAGTGTGCTACCGCTGCTCCTGCTACGCTACCACATGTCCCACACCGCTACCACATGTCCCACACCGCTACCACATGTCCCACACCGCTACCACATGTCCCACACCGCTACCACATGTCTCACACCGCTATCATATGTCTCACACCGCTACCATATGTCTCACACCGCTACCATATGTCTCACACTGCTACCACATGTCTCACACCGCTACCATATGTCTCACACTGCTACCACATGCCTCACACCGCTACCATATGTCTCACACTGCTACCACATGTTCCACACCGCTACCACATGTCCCACACCGCTACCACATGTCTCACACCGCTATCATATGTCTCACACCGCTACCACATGTCTCACACCGCTATCATATGTCTCACACCGCTACCACATGTCTCACACCGCTACCATATGTCTCACACCGCTACCATATGTCTCACACTGCTACCACATGTCTCACACCGCTACCATATGTCTCACACTGCTACCACATGCCTCACACCGCTACCATATGTCTCACACTGCTACCACATGTTCCACACCGCTACCACATGTCCCACACCGCTACCACATGTCTCACACCGCTATCATATGTCTCACACCGCTACCACATGTCTCACACCGCTATCATATGTCTCACACCGCTACCACATGTCTCACACCGCTACCATATGTCTCACACCGCTACCATATGTCTCACACTGCTACCATATGTCTCACACCGCTACCATATGTCTCACACTGCTACCACATGCCTCACACCGCTACCATATGTCTCACACTGCTACCACATGTCCCACACCGCTACCACATGTCTCACACCGCTACCATATGTCTCACACTGCTACCACATGTCTCACACTGCTACCACATGTCTCACACCGCTACCATATCTCCAAACCCGCTACCACATGTCCCACACCGCTACCACATGCCTCACACCGCTACCATATGCCCCACACCGCTACCACATGTCCCACACCGCTACCATATGCCCCACACCGCTACCACATGTCCCACACCGCTACCATATGCCCCACACCGCTACCACATGTCCCACACCGCTACCACATACCCCACACCGCTACCACATGTCTCACACCTCTACCACATGTCCCACACTGCTACCACATGTCTCACATCGCTACCACATGTCCCACACCTCTACCTCATGTCCCACACTGCTACCACACGTCTCACATCGCTACCACATGTCCCACACCGCTACCACATGCCCCACACCGCTACCACATGTCCCACACCTCTACCACATGTCCCACACCTCTACCACATGTCCCACACAGCTACCACATGTCTCACATCGCTACCACATGTCTCACATCGCTACCACATATCCCACACCACTACCACATGTCTCACACCGCTACCACATGTCTCACATCGCTACCACATGTCTCACACCGTTACCACATGTCTCACATCGCTACCACATATCCCAAACCGCTACCACATGTCCCACATCGCTACCACATATCCCACACCGCTACCACATGTCCCACACCGCTACCACATGTCCCACGTCGCTACCACATATCCCACACCGCTACCACATATCCCACACCGCTACCACATGTCCCACACCGCGACCACATGTCTCACATCGCTACCACATGTCTCACACCATTACCACATGTCTCACATCGCTACCACATATCCCACACCGCTACCACACGTCCCACACCGCTACCACATATCCCACACCGCTACCACATATCCCACACCGCTACCACATGCCCCACACCGCTACCACATATCCCACACCGCTACCACATGTCTCACACCGCTACCACATGTCTGACACCGCTACCACATGTCCCACGTCGTTACCACATGTCTCACACCTCTACCACATGCCTCACACCTCTACCACATGTCTCACACCTCTACCACATGTTTCACACCGCTACCACATGTCTCACATCGCTACCACATATCCCACACTGCTACCACATGCCCCACACCGCTACCACATGTCTCACACCACTACCACATGTCTCACATCGTTACCACATGTCCCACACCTATACCACATGTCCCACACCGCTACAACATGTCTCACGCCGCTACTACATGTCCCACACAGCTACCACATGTCCCACACCGCCGCCACATGTCCCACATGACTACCGCATGTCTCACACTGCTACCACATGTCTCACACCGCTACCACATATCCCACACCGCTACCACATGTCTCACGCCGCTACTACATGTCTCACACCGCTATCACATGTCCTACACCGCTATCACATGTCCCAAACCGCTACCACGAGTCCCACGAAGCTACTCCGTCTTCCACACCGCTACAAAATGTCCCACACCGATATCACATGTCCCACACCACTACCACATGTCCCACACAGCTACCAAATGTCCCACGCCACTACCACATGTCCCACACCGCTACCACATGTCCCACACAGCTACCACATGCCCCACATCGCTACCACATCTCCCACACCGCTACCATATCTCCGACACCGACACCACATGTTCTAATACGCTACCACGTCTCTCACATCGCTACCGCATGTCTCACTAAACCACCACATCTCTCACATCGGTACAATATGTCCCGTACCGCTAGCGCATCTCCCACAATGCTACCACGTCTCAACTATGCTACCACGTTTCCCACACAGCTACCAGATGTTCCATTACGCTACCAGGTCACACTCTGTTACCACGCGTCCCACCACAGTGCCGCGTCTCCCATGCCGCTACCACATGTCCCACAACGTTACCACGTCTCCACGCCGCTACCAAGTGCCCCACTACGCTACCGTGTCTCTCACTACAGTTCGGCTACGTCTCTTATTTTCACATCCACAAAAACAATAATTTTCACAGAAAAACTGAAGGTAGATAACTGTATTATCTCACTTCTGGTAAAGTCTCGTTATGATTTGTCTCCCCACACCTTAATGAGTAAAGTTACATACAAACACAAATAGTATTGTTTGCCGGCTCCCTTGTCTAGGAGTTACAGGACTTTCTCCGTAATCCCGTATACTCTCGTGAGTAACGTGATGTTTGCGAAAATCGGTTGCGGTTCTCTTCGCGTCGGTAACTTACGGGGTATGTGAGCTCGTCGCTCAGAAAGCAATGGCAAATTACAACAGCCATGACCTGTAAAGGATATGCGAACAAAAAAAACAAAACAAAAAGTATTGTTTGGCGCTCACAGAAGTGAGAAGAAGGAAGTAGAGACTAGAGAACGAACTAGACAACATAAAATTTGAAATCTATAGATACCGACAGCAGTTATTTAACTGTCTCAGTGGCCTAACGGGTTCCCCAATTGATTTCCACAATTAGTAAAGAACGCTATTTTAGATCTGTGGAAGCGGAAGGTTAGCTGGATGAATACCTTGAGTTTAGGGACTGTAGTTTTTTGGTTTGGGCTGTTGGCAGTGGCGCTTTATAAATCCTGTGGAGTACCCATTCAGGTTTAAGACATTTTTCAGAGTTTCAAATTCCTCTGTCAGTGTGTCCTGGGTGCATATCTTCCTAGCACGGCCAAACAGGGTCCGTTCTAAGCCCCGTTTGTACTGGGCAGGTGTGAAGCTCTGAAAATTTAAGTATTGGCCAGTCCATGTTTCTTTGCGGTACAGCGATCTTTGAATTGTGCCGTCTGCTCTACGTCTCATTAGAATATCTAGGAACGGTAACGCTTCGTTGTGTTCGTGTTCCGTAGATAGAGAGATGTTTTTATTACCATGTTCATTATGACCTGGAACGATGTTGCTTGTAGCTCGTCTGTGGCAGTGTTGCCATTTTGACGCTTTTCGCACCAAATTTGGTGCTTTTTAAAGTCATATGGTACCAAAATGTTGCAGTTGGCGCGGCCGCGCGAATTTGGTGCTTAACAATTTTTTTTTGGGGGGGGGGGGGGAGGGGGGGTGCTTTTTGGTGCTTTGGGGGGGGGGGGGGGGGGTAAAAATTACTTTAAAAATCATTTTAAAAAAACTGAATTTGAACTTAAGCGAGGGAGTAAAACAGACTTAGTACGTTATCGCGCAATATTCAACTAATTTAACTCCCTTTAATACGATTTAGCTGAAAGCGAACGCCATCTTGCAGACAAGACAAGTCCAAATATTAATATATTAGCTTGTAATCGAGTTCATAATTTTGTGGTGTCTACATTATCTTTTCATTTATGCTTATTTGTGTTTCACCATGAGCAAGATATATTCTCAACATTTTAGAGAACAGTGGCTCAGTGGTTCGAGATTTCAAAAATGGTTGTTAAAAGTTGAAGGGGATAATACTAGTGATTTTGCAAATACTGAAAATGTTCAATGGCAGCCCGGTTAAGTGATATTGAAAGGCACAAGAATATACAACGAAACATCAGAAAGCCGAACAACCATTCAGTACACAAAGACAAACAACAACTGCATTTGACAAACTGAAAGATGATGTCAAAGAAACAGAAGGATGCTTGTCTTTGTTCATAGCTGGCCATTGTTCGCTTCGCGTTGTTGACCATTTAAGTGAACTCTACAAGGTCCAAGAGAAAATAAACCACCTCCAAAATGTTTCAGGGCAAATTGGTCTCCAAATTAACACCACAAAAACAAAGACTATTGATCTTACCAACAGTTCAGATGAGACCACATTGAACAGCTACGTTCTTGAAAAAGTCAACAGCTTCACATACCTAGGAAGCAAAATGACATCCACAGGGGACTCAACACCAGAAATATCATCTAGAATCGCACTGGCATCTAGTGCCTTCAATAAACTGTCAAGCATCTGGAAGTCAAAGACACTCAGCAAACACACAAAACTTAAAATCTTCAACTCTTGTGTGATTCCAGTGTTAACGTATGGATGTGAAAGTTGGAAATCAACGGTAGCTTTAGATAAAAAATTAGACAATTTTGAGAACAAATGTCTTAGAAGACTTCTAAACATCCACTGGACAGACTTCAGAACCAATTCGCAAATAAGACAAGAGACTAAGCAAGATACAGTATCCAATTTCATAAGAAGACGCCGTTGGAACTACATCGGCCATGTACTCAGAATGGACAAGACAAGACTCCCCTACCAAGCCCTCATATGGTCACCGGTAGGGGAAAGAAAACGGGGAAGACCAAGAGAGACCCTGCGTAGAACCATCATTAGAGAAGGCTCATTCAATGGCCAAGTAAATATCCAAGATCTACAACAGATAGCAGCGAACCGCCAGGCATGGAGAGACAGGACTTCTGCCCTATGCGCCGCCTTAGGCTCAAGAGGAAAGACTAACTAACTAACAAGGTACACTTTGGTGACAGCAAAGGTTGCAAGAACTTTAAGCTTAGGAGAACTAAGTGCAGAGCAGTTATTTCAAATGTACTTGCACCATATTTCACAACAGACTTGATAGCTAATATTGGCAAAAGTAAGTACAGCTCACTGATTGATGAGAGCAATGACATTTCTGAAAATAAGCTATTTTGAGTAGCTATTAGGTAATATTAAGAGACAAGAAAGCAGTTTGTGGTTACTTACTTAGACTTAGTTGAAATGAGTGACTGCAGCGCGCAGGCAATATGCAACGTGTTAAAAGACTGTTTAAACAAGAATGGACTTGAGTTGCAAAGACTAGTTGCACTCGGCACTGACAATGCATCTGTCATGACAGGTGTAAACAATGGAGTATATACAAAATTAAAATCGGAAGTTCCTCATCTGATACTAGGTAGGTGTGTATGTCATTCCCTTCAGCTGGCAGTGTCACAGGCTGCAGCTGCTTGTCTGCCCAGGAACATAGAGTTCATGATTAGAGAAACATATAACTGGTTTTCTCACTCAAGTCTTCGTCAAGAAAAGTACAGGGAGCTTTTTGCTTCAATAAATTATGGACACCATCCGCTGAAGGTTGTTCAATTAAGCCAGACACGATGGATGTCCATTCAATCTGCCATTGTCAGAATATTGCAGCAGTGGTCTAGCTCAGAACTCATTTTGATATAGTAAGACTCAACGAGCGCTGTTATACAGCAGAACTTCTACATGCTATGTTTAAATGTCTTGCATATTCTTTACAGGACATCGCTGTCAACATCAGCATCTTTCAGCTGTATGTTGATTTCTTGGCAAGATTACGCTCAGTAGTTTGCCATTGCTTTCTGAGCGGCCGGCTCAGTTATCCCGCAAGTCACCAGCGGGGGTCAAACCACTCCCAGCTCTCGCCCTGCTACGAGACTCTACGTGACAAACGGGATTACGGAGAAAGTGTTGTAACCCCTCGGCCAGAGAGACCGGCATTCTATGTTTAGTGATATAAAAATACACGTGTTTCTCATATTTCTCAAGCATATTCTCGGAGAAGTTCAAAGTGTGAATAAGAAATTCGAAGCAGATATATGACAACAAAACTACTCAGCGATCTTGTCCAACTCACTGATTCTATCAGTTCAAAGATTGCTATTCCTGGGGGGGGGGGGGGGGGGGGGGGGGGGTGGAAGAATAACAGAATGTGATGCTATTCAAGATTATTTAAATCCTAATCCCAATCTAGGTTATGAGATTGAGAAAGAAATAGATGGCTATACGTTTCCTGATGAGAAAGAAATTCGTGGAAAGTGCATACAGTTTTTTATAGATCTGTTGACACAGCTGCGTTTAATTTTGCCGGATAACGTTCGAGTGTTGCAGTCCATGTCATGTCTTAGTGGAAGTGAATGTCTACGGCCAATGAAGCCCTGTATGTTGGATCTTGCTAAAATGTTTGTAGAAGATGCAGCTACTCTTACCCGCATCGATTTCCAGTGGAGAAAACTTCATCATATGCAGTGGACACAGACCTCTGACACACTTGGACTGTGGGCAGAAATCCCTCATCTCATACAGGGATGCCACTGGTGAAAATCCTTTCCAAGATCTTAGAGAATTAGCTTTAACTGTGCTCATTTTACCTCATTCTAATGCGAACGTGGAGCGTATTTTCAGTCAGATGAGAGTTATATGAAAATTGAAATTGCGGAACAGACTGAGCTTGAACAATAGTTTGACAGCTGTTTTGACTATTAGATATGGAATGAAAAGATATGGCAAATGATGTCATCATTATAAGCTACCTAAGGATATTCTACGAAAAATTTGATCACAGGAGGCATATACACTTTTCTTTCAATCATCATCAATCATCATCATCATCATCATATCATCATCATCATCATCATCATCATCATCATCATCATCACAGGAGCAAACACAGCAGGAAATAGCTACAGAAACTGAAGAGGAGTTGTGTGACTGGGATTTGGCAGATCTGGAATAAACTTAATTCTAATATACAGTGATAATAATAAATTATAATGTGCTACTTTATAACATTTTGAATGAATACCGCCAGGGCTTGTTTTAGTGCTTTCCCAAAAAATATTATTGCAATTTAGTGCTTTTTTTGCTCGAGAGTAGTTCTGATTAGCATTTGGCGGATCCGGAATAAACTTCATTGTAATATGAAGTGATAATAATAAATTATAATGTGCTACCTTGCTACATTTGTAATAATAACCTTTGGTGCTTTTTGGTGCTTTCCAAAAATTGTTGGTGCTTTTTTGGTGCTTTTTGGGGTCGATTTCATTGCTTTTTCATCAAATGGAGATGGCAACACGGGTCTGTGGTGATAATTAGTATATCGTCCACATAACAACGGTAAACAATATAAAATGACACAAAGTAATGCAGCTTTATATAACATAATTACGACACATACAGGACATTGCGGCGATTAGCCTTCATCAGCAAACAAACACATTCACAAAACACAACATATCGTCAGTGGCGTGCAGGGGTTCTTTGATGCCCGGGGTCAACCCCTTGATTGGATGCCCCTAAATTGTTCTTTACCTCATTCATTCCTCCTCCCCTCCGACTGCACTGTGCTGCCCCCTCTCCCTGACTGGATGCCCCCCTCCCGGCTGGATGCCTGGGGCCGTCGCACCCCCGCACTCTCCTCTGCACGCCACTGCATATAGTCAATGAGATCTCCTATGACTACATCAAAACGTGATGACAGGACGAGAAGAACAAAAAGATGAAAAAATGAAAGCAATGAAGAGAAAATGAAAATTGGAAAAAATGATCATACTTACTTCAGTATTCAGAGCTGTGTATAACAGAACGACGGTAGAAGACCAAGTTGTTAATGTCTGAGGATCTCTTTTCGTCTAAATGTGCCATGAAGATGTCCGCTAGAATAGGGCCAAGAGGACTCCCCATGACCACTCCGTCAATTTGGCGGTATGACTTTGTTAGAAAATTGAATTTTATGTTGGCGGTACATAGTAGTAGTAACCTCTCAAGAATAGCTGCCTGTCAGCAACCCACTTGCGACAGGCGTGCAAGGATTCCCTTCTTTTACACTATACGAAGTGACAACTCGCATTATACGTAAAAGGATACATGTTTATTTGGAGCTGAACAACAATAGCTCCATGAGCGGAATACCATCACGGTATTTAACATAGAATGTGATGACGCTAAAATGGAATGAGGAGATGATGTATACATTATAACTAATGAAGCTAAGCTAGACTATATAACTATAATACTGTCCTTTAATAAACACAAAGTGTCCCTAGCGGATACACGTCCGATCTCTAAGCCGTCTGAAGTCTGTCTGTCCTCGCTGAGCGTGGTGTGTTCAGCCACCAGCAATTAGCTCAGCGTGCGTTTCTTGGTTTACGTGCTGGGCCCTGGCTGTGCTGACCAGCGTTACTCGTCTCTCCTCGTGCACTCGGTTTCCCAGTCTTCTGAGCAACTCCGCTCATATGTACCGGTTGCCCTCCTTGTTGACACAAGGGTATCCCGTTATCGCTATTTATAGCGATAGTGTCTCTCTTGTCTGGTCTCCTATCTTATGACGTCACTTGCCCTATTACTATGCTCTATTTCAGCTCTTAATAGCTTAGAGCTATCTTAGCTCTCTATTACTAGCTTGAAGCTAACTCCTAAGTCTTTGACAGACTCTCCATCCTCTCTTGTTGTGTTACAAACTTTTAAGTTGTAGGGGTAACACAAGTAATGTTACAAAAATTGGCTGTCCAATTTTGTCAAAGACTTTGCGAGTATTGTACTTCTTTTATGGGGATATGACAAGATCTCTCCTCTCCTTTGTCACACTATTGTATCACTTCACTCGGCTTATTGAGTAGCTCAATACACTAGTACAGTTGGCTATACTATTATGAGAATTGGTAGGACCGGAACCAATGCCTAAATGGCCTGTCCTCAGACTGTCCAAAATTAACAATCCCTAACAACTTGCCTCCATTATGAGTGCAAAACATGGACAATAAATGTTCATGCTCCCATATAATAAGACCCAACTTGTATGCATGTTTAATGTGCCACTCTTCACCTTTTAGCTCCCGCTTGTGAAGAAATATTTAAGTGTTACACTAAGGCTTTAGAAATATTATTGTTTCCCCTGTTGGAGTAGTTATGGTTCTTTGAAAACAATGGTGTATGCAAGTTTACCTGTTTGTTTTTCTGGTTGGTTGTGTGTTCTCTACTAAATTAAAGTGTATTTAACTAACTGACATGTGTATGCATCTTCTAATATACGTGTATGTATTATTTCGAGCGCCGTAAAGTGGTTTACTGTAGTCACAAATGAGTGTGTTATGCTAATTTATGTCTACAGTGCCGTTTTATGATACTCAAAATACGTTCCCTATGTTTTCCACTAAAGTATGGCAACTACACACTTATAAAAATTGACACACATTGATTACACAGGTTGACGCAGACAAGTCAAAACAAGTCATTTTGTGCGGTGAAAAAAATACCGCAATATCTCTCTCACTCTCTTAATTTCATTCCGTTCTGTCTCTATCTTTCACGCATCTTTCGTTCTCCTTTCTCTGTACCATTCACGCATCTTTCATTCAAAAAGTGGTTTTAAAATATAGGCTGTCATTAGAATATGGTTCAAGAAATATTGCATGGTCGAACCAAAATTATGTACATTAAACAGTTGGCTGAATTTACATGGGTATTCAAGCCACATGACTGTGCTATGTTTATGCACTTGTCAATATATACAAAAATATACATGATTGACACGGATTGTTCGCTACCATTCCTATATTAATGACTGCTCTAACTAATCTATTCTAAGTTGGTGTACTGTTATAAATTTATCTAAGGGAAATAATCTAACTAAATAATTTCATTTAAGAAAATGGGTTATTTACCTTAAAGTATATTAATGCCTAAAATGATATAAATTATTAAATGATCGGGTTAATTTGTAAATGATGTTTTAATTAACTTATCTAACTAAATAAGTGTAAATGATGATAAATTAAAGTAATATGATGTGGATGTTACCTTAACTAAGTTCTTAACTAACTATAGGTAAATTATAACTATGAAATGTTCCTAAACTAAAGTTATATGGTAAATCTATAGAAATAATTCTAATATTTTCACAAAATATGAAGTTATACGCAACTGTTTATAAAAACATGTTATATACATATCACAAATAATAGATTAACTAACTACACTAACTAATTACATCCAGGTGTGAAGTTCGAGCCGTGTTCTCTGTAGAATGTCCTCGAAAACAACGTTCAGGTAGACAAAGTCTGATTTACGCTCTTGTCCTGGGTAAAGTTCATACTAAGGGTATGCTACTGGTTGGTGTAGGTTCAAGTCTCAAATTCGATCCACTCAAGGGTGGTATAAGTGGTAGTGGTGTAGACAATTCACAAATGCGTCTGTTCATACCACTAATGCCGACACAGTTTATATTACATACATATAAGCGACTGGCGATGGTAACGCACTTTAGTGTTTCACAATCACCACATAGGGCACTAAGCATTTACAGTGTCAATGTTTCTGGTGATGTAAGGTCGCTCTCTTCTCGTATTTCAGGTATTTCAATGGGAGAAGGTCTGCTCAAAGTGTCAGCTAAAACGTTCAAACTGCCCTTCAAATGTTTAATCGTGAAGGCGTAATTTTGCAAAATCAAGGACCATCTGTAGATCCTATTGTTCCTATGAACACCTGTTTGCATGACCGTCAGAGGCGAATTATCGGTCTCGATAACAAACTCTGTACCCGCCAGGAATCGATGTAGTTTTCTTACACAATATATCACGCTTAAAGCTTCTAATTCAGATGTAGAATACCTTCTTTCAGCTGGGCTGATCTTACGACTCACGTACATTATTGGGTGAAACTTGCCTTCTTACATTTGACCGAGGACTCCCGAAATGGAAATGGAGCTTGCGTCTGTGCGGAGATAATACGTAAGATTGACATTAGGCAAACGCAAGATAGGTGGAACGCTAAATAAATGTTTCAATTTTGATAACGCACTGATTAATTCTGCATCCTTTACATTGAGCTTTACAGATGCTTTTAGAACGTTAGAAAACACACTAGTAATTTCAGCCAAATTGGAAATAAATTTGCTGTAATAGTTGACAAGACCAAGTAAGCTACGGACCTGTTTCTTGGTCGTAGGCATAGTTAGATTGAGAATCTTGGTCACTATTTTCTCATCAGTTCTTAATTGGCCTCTGGTGATTGTATGGCCCAAAAAATCAATTTCTTCCATTCCCAATTCCACTTTGGTGGGTTTCACTGTCAGACCAAATAATCGCAATCTGTCGAAGACATGTCGCAGTTTTCGTAGGTGTGTTGTCCAGTCTGCTGTATGGATGCAAATATCATCTATATAGGTCGAAGTATTGGTCACTCCGTGGAGAAGGTTCCTAGTTAGACGGACAAAAGTGGCTGGTGCATTACGAAGACCGAAAGGAAGAAAGCGCCACTCGTACAGGCCTAAAGGTGTTGAGAAAGCTGTCAAAGGAATTGAAGAAGATTCCATTGGGACCTGCCAATAACCTTTTGTGAGATCTAGTTTTGAGAAGATACGTGATGTTGACATATCAAGGATTAGGTCCTCACATGATGGGATAGGCTCAGCGTCGACCCTGGTCACGTTGTTTAAGCGCCTATAATCGACGCAGAGGCGGATGGTCGAGTCCTTCTTTTCTGACAAGGACTATTGGAAAAGAATACTCTGACTGAGATTTCTGAATTATTCCACTCGACTCTAGATTTAACAATTCCTTATCGAGATTTTCCCTGTAACTCAATGGGATGGAATAAGGTCTACATTTGATAGGTGTGCTATCAGTCAGACTTATAGAGTGTTGTATTCTGTCTGCCCTACCTGGGATGTCGGAGAAGATGTCCTTGTACTCAGTTACTAGTTCTATCAGTTGTTGTCGTTGCTCGTCTGTCAGTTTCGGTTCTATCCGTATGCTATCGATTGTCCCTGTCGTGTCGACTGTCGGGACAGGTAATTCTATTCCGTCGTCATCCGTCTGATTAAGTACTGTTGTTGTACTAGCTGTGTATACTGTTTCTTGGCTAAGTGTGTTTGCGATGTCGTCAAGATCTGTCGCCCTACCTAGTGTAGTTGTGTTATGTACGTCTGTCGTCCGGTTAACTGGTGTAGGTGCACTCTGTTCGTCTGTCCTCAGTTCGTGTCGTGAGAAATAAGGCTTCAGCATGTTGATATGAAATATCTTTAATTTTCCCTTTATCGATATTTCATAGTCGACATCTGATATCTTTCGTTCGACGTTGAATGGCCCTTGCCATGATGTTAGTAATAAATTACGTTTATCTGGTAGTAAAAGCAGTACTTTCTGATTGGGTTCAAATGGTCTAGAAGCCAAAATAGAATGCTGAACCTCGGCTGTCGCATGCTTTCCCTTTCGTACTAACTGTTGACATATATTACATGATCTACAGAACATTTTAATGTCGTTACAAAGTTTAGGCCAGTAAAAGTGTCCCAAAATTCTGGCTCTCGTTTTGTCGTAGGCTAAATGTCCAGCAAACGGTGACTCATGTGCAATGTTTAGCACAGTTTGTCGGTGTTTTACAGGTAACACCGTTTGCTGAATTTCATGGTTATTTGTTGTATAATAACGCATGAGAATTCCGTTATGTACTCTAAAATACCATGATGCATTCTTAGTAACTTTCGCTCGCTCACCTAATAATTTAAAATAAGGTGTGATAGTTTGGTCGTTGCGTTGTGCCTCGATGAATTCTTGTCGAGTAGCACTGTTACTCGCACCGGTGGGTGTTAACAACTGTAACATTTCGTTTTGTAGGTCAGTGTAATGTGTTTGAGTATCTGACCTTGTTACAGCATTAGCCGTGTGTGCTTGTTTCCAGGCTAATATTTCTTGATCAGTACACTGTTTCAATGATGGCAAACACCCTAAAATCAAATCCGTACAGGGATTTTGCAGGATTGCGCATGTAAATGTGCCTGAAAGGAACGGGGTGTTTATGCGTACTTTAGCCAGCGGGTATTTCTCTATGTTTCCAGAGAAAGTGCGGCATTTGACAAACTCACCCGTGTAATCTTCTGGCTTAACTAGGTCTTTTTTAACGCCAAGTAGAGTACTCCCGCTATCCAATAAACATTGGCATGGTTGTTCGTTTACCAGTGCATCGTGGAACTTTAAATTGCCTCTGGAGGCTACAGCTGCATTGGCAACTTCGTTGGAGCATGGTATACAATGCCCACATTTAAGTTTGCTGTCTGTCTGAAACTGGTGGCATGTGTCACACTTATTGAAGTCTAATATATCAATAGCTGCACTCACACTTTCACACTCACTAGTTGGTAATACATTTTCAAGTTCAGAATCGATTATACTCTCATCGTCAGATGACGTATCGATGAGTACGGCATTACTTGCCTTCATTCTTTGCCTGCCCAAACACTTAGAACTATAATGGCCATAACTAGAACCAAAAAAACAAATATTTAACAGCCCGTTTGTAAGAATTACGTTTGTTCTCCTGCTTCTTCATCATCATTTCTAGATGAGCAGGATAGGATGGACTTTTGTCACACATGGCGTAACTTGGATGAAATAATTTACAATAACCGCACTTGTGGTGGCTTCTGATACGGTTTATCTTTGTGTTGATAGTCTTTTTGTTTGTAAGACCTATTTGGTATGTTTTTGACAAAGGCAGTAATTTCAGTATCATGCATGGATGTCTTAAATACGTCCCTGTTTGAGGAAAAATAAGCAGACCCTCGTTTTTCGAGTTGTTCTATGGATTCAATGTCTGCCTGCTGGAGGAACTTAGCAAACGGAGTAGGAACGGTGGATATGACTTTATCCATCACCATTAAGTCTTCCAATTTGTCAAAGTTCTTTTCCAACTTTCGCTGCTCTAAGCCATTTTTTAAATATACTCTGTACATTTGATACGTAATCTAGGAACGTTTCAGTAGCTTTTGGCTTTATCTGTGAGAACTGGGTTTGATAGCCAGCAGCATCGAGAAGAAAGTGCTGCATTATCCTATCGTGAATGTACTGATAATTACTTCTAAGTTCTGATGGTATAGATTATATGACCTTTAATGGCTCCCCACTGAGATTTCTCATGTAGATCATCGCCCAATCATGTAATGGTACTTTCTGGGTTCTCAGTTGGAACTCTATACTCTCAGTCCAAGCTGATATTGAATCGCCTTGACTGAATGGCTTGATTAACCCTTTATATTTGGAGAACTTATTTTGTTCTTCCTGGCTTTTTAATTTAGTAGAGGCTATTTGGGTGTTAGAGTCAATCTCCATTTCTTTCATCTTTAATTTCGTTTGTGACTCCACCTCTATCTGTTTCTGCTTGGTGGCGTCGTCCATTTCTATCTGCTTCTGTCTTATGGCTTGGTCTACATCTAACTGCTTCTGTTTAGTGGCTTGGTCTAAATCTAACTGCTTTTGTTTAGTGGCTTCTTCCAACTCCTTCATCTCCTTTTAATGTTGCCTTTCTAATGCTCTTTGGTCTCTCTCTAGAGCAGTTTTTCTCTCCATCTCTTCTTTGTATCTTTCATTTGCCCATTTCTCCAGTTTTTCTCCAGTATATTCTAGTTCTTTACCAGCCTGGATGAAGTCATGTAATGATGACATTGTTAGGCTTTATGTTATTAGACAAGTGATAGTAAAATATTTTCCCGTACAATTTCACAGTTGTTTACAAACTTTTCTGAAAAAGAGGATGCGTTCGTTAAACGTGCATATCAAAATTAGAGGAAAATATACTCATCTAATCTTGGGGCAAAATACGGCACTCGGGATGTTTCGCCGCAGTCTTTCCTACACACGCCTGCTCGACTTGCTTTTATATCTGATGTTTCTGTTTAATGGAACATCAACATTTTAGCAACAAGCATGTAATGTGCAATACATGGTGTTAATAGACATATTCTAATTTCGAAGTACGACAAACATTAAATGTGATATAAATGATAATGATTAATGTAGATGAAATGAATGTATGATAGTCAAAATGAACGTCGATGAATGTCAATGTCGTCTTGTCTTCACTTTCTAATTCTTCTGAATGCTCTACGCTGTATCACTCTAGCCTAGCCTGTAATCTCCTACTGTTGTGCAAAAAATTTTTGTTATTGCACAAATATCAATGTGATTATGATGGATGTTGACATTCTGATAATGATACACAACATGATTAATTTCACAATTCGTTCATACAAATAGTTTACATAGGTAATATCCTCACAATATGCTGTATAATTACCGAAAATAGCACATTATTTGGTTACTTTAATTAATAACACACATTTTCGAGGTGGTTCCAAAAACATTTCACAAAATGGTATCCTATCGATACTTGGTACTGAGCTGTAGTTCAGGGACTTCTGACACAAATTGTATCTCGGTGTCAGATGGTGTCTACTTGTTAATCAGCGTTGATTCAAGCGCTTTCTGACACTATTTGATATTCTGGTGTCAGATTATGTCCACCTGTTAATGCGTGGTGATTCAAGCACTTCTGACACCAATTGGTATTCTGGTGTCAGATTATGTCCACCTGTTAATGCGTGGTGATTCAAGCACTTCTGACACCAATTGGTATCCTGCCTGTCAGCAACCCACTTGCGACAGGCGTACAAGGATTCCCTTCTTTTACACTACACGAAGTGACAACTCGCATTATACGTAAAAGGATACATGTTTATTTGGAGCTGAACAACAATAGCTCCATGAGCGGAATACCATCACGGTATTTAACATAGAATGTGATGACGCTAAAATGGAATGAGGAGATGATGTATACATTATAACTAATGAAGCTAAGCTAGACTATATAACTATAATACTGTCCTTTAATAAACACAAAGTATCCCTAGCGGATACACGTCCGATCTCTAAGCCGTCTGAAGTCTGTCTGTCCTCGCTGAGCGTGGTGTGTTCAGCCACCAGCAATTAGCTCAGCGTGCATTTCTTGGTTTACGTGCTGGGCCCTGGCTGTGCTGACCAGCGTTACTCGCCTTTCCTCGTGCACTCGGTTTCCCAGTCTTCTGGGCAACTCCGCTCATTTGTACCGGTTGCCCTCCTTGTTGACACAAGGGTATCCCGTTATCGCTATTTATAGCGATAGTGTCTCTCTTGTCTGGTCTCCTATCTTGTGACGTCGCCTGCCCTATTACTATGCTATATTTCAGCTCTTAATATCTTAGAGCTATCTTAGCTCTCTATTATTACTTAAAGCTAACTCCTAAGTCTTTGACAATATAATTATGCCTAGTTTTAGTTGTTTGTCTTTAATGCGTGCCCTTATTATTTTCACTGTCTCCTCTAATGGAACGTTGGTGAATAGGGAGGCTATATCCACGGATGCCATGTGTTTATTATTTATGTCCACCTTCTTCTTCTTCTTCAGCATTCCGAGCCATTGAGGTTCTTTTCTGCAGATACAATCCGTCTCCATTCGTCTCTCTGGTTGACCTTCTATTGCCAGTTGCTGATTCCAAGTGCTTGTAGGTCTGTATGCATATTATCTCTCCACCGTCTTCTTGGTCTACCTCGGGGTCTACGGTCATTTATTTCTTGAGTGTAAGCGAGTTTTGTTTCCCTATTATCTTCCATTCTTTCTATATGCCCCAGCCATTGCAGTCTATTAGCCATCATGATACCAGTGATTAGCGGGGACTTAAACAGATCATCACCTTTTTAAGGTCCTTGAAAAGGTTGGATGTCCACCCACCCTTCTTAGTCTCGTGAAATCATTCCACGAAAACATGCAGGGGACCATTTTATTTGACGGCTCAACATCCCAGTCATTCAGCATCAGCAGCGGAATAAAGCAGGGCTGCGTGCTTGCTTCTACACTCTTTGGTATCTTCTTCGCCGTTCTCTTAAGGCAGGTATTTGGGATTGCCACTGAAGGCATATACCTCCACATAAGATCTGATGGCAAACTTTTTAACCCATCAAGACTCAAGGCAAAGACCAAAATAAGATCAAGATGCGTAAGAGAACTACTTTTTGCAGATGATGCAGCACTGAATACTCATACAGCAGAAGATCTCCAAAGGCTCATAGATCGTTTTGCAGCCGCCTGCAAAGACTTTGGGCTCACCATTAGCCTAAAGATATCACAGGTGATGGAACAAGATGCTGGTGCGCCTCCGTCAATCAAAATTTCTAATTACGAATTGAAGGTCATCCACGAGTTTGTGTATTTGGGGTCGACAATATCAGATAATCTTTCATTAGAGACAGAAATCGACAGACGCATTGGAAAGGCAGCCACAACATTTTCCAGGCTAGCTAAAAGAGTTTGGGAGAATAATAGACTAATAGAGCGTACAAAAGCTCAAGTATATAAACCTTGTGTTGTTAGCATACTACTCTATGGGTCTGAATCCTGGACCCTGTACTCAAGACAGGAAAGGAAGTTGAATTCCTTCCACATGAGATGTCTGAGACGTATCCTGGGCATAACATGGAAAGACCACATAACAAACAAACAGGTGCTTGAACGAGCAGATATTACCACAGTGCACACCCTCCTCAAGCAGAGACGCCTCCGGTGGCTGGGCCACGTATCTCGAATGGAGGATGAACGTATTCCCAAAGATCTCCTATACGGAGAACTAGCCACAGGAAAGAGGCCAACCGGAAGACCCTAAATGCAATATAATGGATGTGTGTAAACAAGATATGAAAACCCTTGGAATAGATCCAGACACGTGGGAAAGAGTTGCAACAGACAGATGCTCCTGGAGAAGAGATGTACGAAACGGACTGGTGCTCTTTGAGCGCAATTTGATCCAACAAACTGAGGATAGGCGGCACAGGCTTAAAACGCAGTCACTTACTGCGGGACTTGCCTCGTCTTACAGATGCGGAAACTGTGACAGGGATTGTCACTCTCGCATTGGACTATACAGTCACCAGCGGTGCTGCCATGTACCTCCCAAGCGGCACAACTATATAGTCCTTCAGGAGTAAAAGAGGCCTATTACTAAACAGATCATAAATGTCTTTGTTGCTTCTTTTTTTCCACTCTCCACTTTGTGTATCCCTAATGGCCTAATGGGCCCAAAGATGCGTCTTAAGACTTTGTTCTCAAATGTTTGTAACAAGGCTTCATCTCCTTTAGTTGTACTCCAGGTTTCAGAGCCATACAGCACAACTGGTCTAATCAGTGTTTTGTATATTGTGATCTTGGTGTTACGAGATAGCGCATTTGATTTTAGCAGATGTTGTAGTGCATATTATATCTTATTTCCAGAGTTGATTCTAGCTTGTATTTCTTCCCTTATTATGTTGGAGCAGTTGAAGATTATACCCAGGTATTTGTATATTTCCGTTTTTTAATGGTCATATTATCTATTTGTATGTGGCCAGAGTTTTTAGCCGTTCCTTCTCTTGAAATTACCATATATTCTGTCTTATCTTGGTTGATAACCCGCCCCATCTGTTGGGCTTTTTCCTTTAAGTGAGTCAATATTTCCAATGTCTTTTGTTCATTTTCCCCTATAATATCTATATCATGATTGATTGATTGATTTAGGAATCGACATCACAACATTCGGGGCATTCCCATAAGCGCTCCGTCCGCATCCTCAGCAGCCAGCGAAGAGTTCCAACACTAATAGTACCAGGAGCAATCTGATTATATGTCCGTCTCGCCTTTCCTCTGAGCGTTGAGCGTCGGCCAGATCCCCTCGTCACTCCTCGCTGTCTCATTCTTGCCAGACCATGGTAATCCATTTGCTCCTCCGAGGTGTGCACGTGCTCCCACAAGGCCGCAACCACGTCTGCCTTGTCATGTATCAATACTCCACCAAGTTCTGCAGAGCCAGCCAATCTGTCCGCCTGTTCATTTCCCAGCACACCGGCATGCCCCGGAGAAAAGATCCAGGCGATGCTTGTCACCCGTGACCTCCGAAGCGAAGCAAGCCACTCCGCACGAAGCCTGCCTGTCCTCACCCTCGTCAGCATGCTTTCTGAGTCAGTTACAATCACGATGTGTGTGTGTGTCGTATTCTCCATCCAGCGGAGAGCCGCAGTGACCGCCTCCACCTCCATTCTTAAGCTGGATGTTGTGGTATCATATGCCAGGCTCTCCTGCCCCAAACGTCGACCATTGGCTTTGGCTATGAACCCCCAGCCACTTTTCTCACCTCTTGACACCGAACCATCTGTGTAGATAATCACATCACCCGAGTGAGCATTGTCCTGAATTAGTTGCTGGATTTCCACTTCCGTGGCCCCTGCTGGCCACTCCCTGCACTCCCGGCTTAATGTGATTATAACTCTGCACAATTCTGACTGCTCCGCTGGCACTCTGACCCACTCCTCTCCACGCCTAATGTTCTCCAAGGGGCACACCTGTCTGATCGTATCCTCTGCCTGAGCCATCCATGATTTCCCTCTTATCAGTCGCTGACCCTTAACTGCGTCCAGCGCCTCATGCAGTGGGTGGTCTGTGTCTGCAGCTACTCTGAGGTATGCCTTCGCCTGCATCACCTTGAGCCTACCAGCAACACTCGGCAGACCCAGGATGTAACGTATACACACTACTGGGGTGTCTCCAGTGCATCCCAGAATGACCCGCATAGCCTCGTTCTGTATGCGCTCTAACTTCACCAGCTGACTCTCTGAGACAGTGAGCAGACCTAATCCATAATCAATTACTGAGAGGATCAAGTGCTGGTATAGTGTGAAAAGCATTCTCTGCTCTGTGTCCATTGCAGCCATAGTTTTAAGTGCACTGAGTCCCTTTTGAGATCTTGTCACAACCGTCTCCACATGGTCCTTGAAGGATAGGCTCCTGTCAAATGTGATCCCCAGATACTTCAGTTTGTTCTCTCTGCTGACATTTCTACCATCTATCGCGAGGCTTGGGACATCCGCTCTCACAATCCTGTTGTCCAGAGAGCACCACAAAACAGCCGCCTTTTCCGGGTGGATGACAGCACTCATTTCAGTGCACCAGTCAATCACTTTGTCTACTGTCGCCTGTAGCTCCTGGGCTGTTTGCTCCCTATCTCTCCCCTGCCTATATGCAAGAATATCATCTGCAAAGGTTAGTATTCTTCCAACCCTTGGTGCTTCTAGGTTTGCTCATATACACATTAAAGAGCACCGGTGAGACTGCTGATCCCTGTGGCAGTCCCGGGGTTAAAATATGTGGCTCTGAGGTCCATGCACCCAGACGGAGAGCAACCCGACGAGAGTGCAGGACGGCTGCTATCCAGTTCACCAACCAGGGATTGACCCCCTTCTCCATCAGTGCGGTCATCAAAATATCATATCGAACTCTATTGTACGCATCCTCGAGATCAAGCGCTGCCGCCATCGTTTCCTGTCTACTCTGGAACCCCTCATAAACGTCAAAGGCAAAAGTGGCTGCATTTGACCAGATATCTTTTCCTGGCCTGTAGCTCCCCAGGCCTCTTGGAAGAAGCTTCCCGCTTTCCAAAGACTCTTGCAGCTTGACAGCGACTATCTTCTCTAGAACCTTCCCAAATGTATTTTGAAGGGTGATGATTCTAAAGCCGCTAAGCTTTGACTGATCCTTGAATGGTTTTGGGAGAGGGATGAGATAGCTGTGCACCCAATCCTGCGGTACTGATGCTGTCCTAATGCTCTGGTTAAAGCAGTCGGTCATCTCCTCCAGGTCTGCATCGCTCAAACACTTCATGTGGCCATACCTGACCCCATCGGGCCCTGGTGCCGTGTCTTTTGCCTTTTTCAAAATGTGTTTAACATCTTCCACCCGTATGATGTCTTCAAACTGCATAATTCTTCGTGGTGCTCGAAATCTCCTCTCTAACTGCATCCCTGGTGTCCGCATCATTATGATTGGTCTGCTCTAAAAATATCTGGAGAAATGCCTCCCCTTTCTCTTTGTCTGTTGTCACGCGCACACCATCATCTCTATAAATTGTTCCCACTGTCATAGGCCGATCTTTTCTCTGCATTTGCCAGTGCAGTTTCCAGAATTTTCGCAGTGTTTTATCACCTCCAATCTCCTTCATGAAACATTCCCATTTTGCCTTTTAGGCCTCTGCAGCACAGCGCCAAGTCAATATGAGTCTGCATCGCCAGGCCTCATTGCCATTCTAGTCGGCCTACCATCATTTATGCAGACCACATCGGAGTCCACCATGGCATCCGCAAGGGCAATTCCTAGTCAGTTTTCTCCACTACTGTCCCAATCTCTGCTCCTCGCATTGAAGTCTCCACATATGAGTAGCCTATCACCTGGTAATTCCTCCAGTTCCTTAAGCCAGTCCCAGTGTTCCTTTCTGACAAAACAGTCCACTGTGGCATATACATTTATGAGGTGACTATACAAAGGCTTTTGATAGAGTTAGACATGTCAGCATGGTGGATATGCTTGCAGATCTACAAATTGATGGGAAAGACATTAGACTTATAAAAAGCATATATTGGAAACAACAAGCTGCAATAAGGATTGATAATGAAGTGGGACAGTATCAGCCAATTAAGAGAGGTGTTAGGCAGGGATGTGTGATGTCTCCAGATCTTTTTTCACTATACAGTGAAAATATTTTCACAAATGTAGAGGATATAAATGGAATCAGCATTGGAGGACGAAACATCAATAACATTAGATATGCAGATGATACAGTATTAATTGCAGACAATGCGCAGGACCTGCAACAATTAGTAGATACGGTTGTTGTACACAGTGAGCAACTGGGGTTAGAATTAAATTGTAAAAAGACTCAGGTTATGGTCGTCACTAGGAAAGAAGAAGTGCCACAATGTAATATACAAGTAAATGGAAATATTCTTCAACAAGTGAATCGGTACAATTATCTTGGAACAGTCATAACATCTGATGGGAGATGCCTTGAAGAGATTAGAACAAGAATCGCCATGGCGAAAGAAGCCTTTAGCAAGATGAAAAACATTCTGACCAATAAAAAGATGTCAATTGAAACGAGAAAAAGAGTGTTGAGGGGATACATAGAGCCTGTTCTTTTGTATGGATGTGAAACTTGGACAATGAGCAGTCAAGCTGAAAAGCATCTGATGGCTGCAGAAATGTGGTTTCTGAGGAAAATGCAAAGAATACTATGGACAGACAGAAAAACCAATGACCAAGTACTACAGGAGACAAATGAACATCGTAAACTGATTAGAGAAATTAGACGTAGACAGTCAAAATTTTTTGGACATGTTATGAGAAGAAATGGATTGGAGAACTTAGTGACAACTGGCAAGATCGAGGGGAACAGACCAAGAGGAAGACCGAGAGGAAAATATCTGGATGGCTTGGCCACATGGCATGGACGAGACAGGAACACTGAGCTGATCCACGACACTGGTTAGTTAGTTAGTTAGTCGACAGATCATCCTCGTTGCACATCGGACCATTCAGTCCATAAGTGCTCGGATCCCCTCCTCAGCAAATCCCGCAGCGTGTAGCGGCTAACGACGCCAGTTCTGTGTTGGTTTATCAATCTTCTTTGGCTTCCTGCGTAGTGTTCTTGTTTGGCCACCCCTCTTTTAATTTGCTGCTCTCGCAGTCTGGCCATTGTTGTAGATTCACAGTCATCACTTGGTTCTTGCAAAAGTCTCACTTCTCGTAGAGCATTCAGAATGTCAGCCTGGTCCATGGCGCGTCCGCCCTCCACAGTAGCCTCACCTGCGCGCTTGTCAGCCCGCTCATTTCCTTGTACTCCCGCATGACCTGGCACGAAGATGAAACTAATCTTTGCCAGCCGAGACCGCTCCAGAGGCAGCAACCATTCTCTTCGGATCGACCCCTCCTCTATCCTCTTGATCATGTTCATTGAGTCGCTAAGGAAACAAGCCCTAGTGAATGTCTGTGTCTCGAGCCATGTTATTGCTTTACTTACTGCCATGACTTCCATGGTCAGGCTACTTGTGGTTTCAGTGAAAGCACCAGAGTCCTCCTTCACAATTCTCCCTCCGGCCCGAGCTGTAAAGGCCCATGAGCTTCTCACATGTCGGACGACCGACCCATCTGTGTAGATGACCGCGTCACTGTCTAGCGAATTCTCGAAAATCAACGCTTGTACTTCAGCATCCACAGCAGCCGGATTTTCTTGTCTGCATTTTCTATCTAGTTGGATGCAAACTGAAAAGGATGTGCAGAAGTCTGTTGGCACTTGCACCCACTCCTCGCCAGGTTCTAAGTCCTCAAGTGAACACACCTGTTGAAGAATGTCTTCGGCTTGACCCATCCACGACCGTCCTCTTTTTAACCTGCTGCCCTTCACCTTCCTAATTTCACTATGCAGTGGATGCTGTGTGTTTGCGTTAATTCTGAGGTAGGCGCGTGCCCTGAAAACTTGCATTCTCTCTTCAATGGTTGGAAAATCAAGAAGGTAGCGCATCGCCCTGCATGCTGTATCTCTTGTACATCCAAGAATAATGCGCATAGCTTCATTCTGTATCCTTTCCATCCTTTCTATCTGCTTATGGCTGAGAGTCAGGATTGCCATTGCATACTCCAAAACAGACATGACCAGCCCCTCGTACAGAAGACATAGATGGCGCTGCTCACAGTTTGCTGCCGCCATCACCCGCATCGCTGCCAAGCCCCGCTTGGCCTTTGTTATCACCTGGTCTATGTGCACATTATAAGCAAGGCTTCGATCAAACCGTATCCCCAGGTAATTCATTGCCTGCGTTCTTTCCACCGTCTCTGAACACAGCATTACAGTTGGTGTTGGATTGTTGACAATATGATTATTCAACGAGAACCAAGTCACTGTTGCCTTTGTTGGGTTGACCATTGCCCCAGCTTCATCACACCAAGTACTTATGCGATTGAGTTCGGTTTGTAGTTCCACAGCAACCTCCTCTCTATCCTTACCCTGACGATACACTAAAACATCATCGGCATATGACAATGTCCTGCCAGGTCCAGTGATCTGCTCACTGGTGATTCTCACTGTGTAGGCGTTGAACAGTACCGGAGATAATGGTGATCCCTGTGGTAGGCCAGGATATATTGTTGTTGGTTCCGAAGTCCAACTGCCACATCTAAAAACTACTTTGGAAGAGGGCTGCAGCGATCCAACTAAGGAGGAATGGACTTACGTTTAGTTCAAGAAGCTGAAACATTAAAAAATCCAGTGGTACTCTGTTGTATGCGTCCTCAAGATCAATCGCTGCAGCAACAGTTTCAGTGCCTGAGTGGAAACCTTCATAGACATCCATGGGCAAAGACTGCTGCATTGGTCCAGGTTTCTCTTTTTGGACGGTACCCACCCAGGGTAGGTGGGAAAACACCTTGCCTCTCTAGTTGGCTTGATATTTTCCTGGCAATTACCTTCTCCAGCAGCTTGCCTACTGTATTCTGCATGGTTATAATTCGATATCCCTGAATTTTTTTGTGGTCTTTGTCAGGCTTCGGCAAGGGAATCAGATAGCTATGTAACCATTCCTCCTTGATGCTAGCTCTCCCTATACTGTTGTTGTACATGTCTGCTAGTTTTTCTAGCTCATTGACGGTACACCTATTTATGTCGTCGTATCTTATGCCATCAGGACCTGGAGCACTGTTTTTTGATCGTCGAAGCACAGCCTTGATTTCTTTCACTGTCACTGTGTCTTCATCCGAAGTGTTCTGGGCCTTGCATCTGTCTGAGGTGACCTCCTTGGCCAGATTCCGGCCTCCCATGTCTGTCTGGTTGCTCTGCTCAAGGTAGCGTTCAAAGAGGGCTTTGCCCTTGTCCTCATCAGTCCTCTGCCAGATGAGGTCAGCACCTTGGAAGTCAGAAATGCTCTTATTCTTGACTACCCCACTCATGCTTTTATGTAGTCGCCAGAACAATTTCAGTGACTTGTCTGTGCTTACTCTTTGACACACCTCTGCCCATTTTTCGCTTAACCACCTTGACCAGTTTTTTGAAATAGCTTACTTTTGTGTGCATCTCTCTTTCTAAGTGCAAGCAGGGATTAGGATGACCAGCTCTGTTCTTCTTGGCATTTTGCCATCTCCTTACAGCACTACGCTTATCCACCCAAGCCTTCTCCACCTCGAAACTCCACCACGGTGGCTGCTCCCAGCTATTTCTCCTGCCCTGAAACGTTCTGCGCTTGTCACGTCTTATTTTGCTCACCACATCTTGCCCTGTACTGTCATACTGGAACGTCTTTACCTTTAGCTTGTGCTGCCTGGTTCTGCCTTTCTCCACCAATATGCTGCAAGGGTGGTGGTCGCTGCCATGGTGTCCTAGGACACCCCATCTACACACTGTAGTGAGTGAAGGTGAAACTAGCGCCAGATCAATAGCACTGTCCTCATCGCCTGGACGGCTTGCTGTCCTGGTGACACAGCCACTGTTGATACAAACCAGGTCGATGGTTTCCAGTGCAGTCTCGAGCTCCTCCCCTTGTGTATTGGAGGAAGTGTTTCCCCATGATCTGCCTTTAGCGTTGAAGTCACCACAGAAAATAACATTTCTCTCGTGGCCTAATATGCCACTTAAGCACTGCCACTTCTGGGCGTCCACACTCGCATTGCGGGCATAAACATTAACCAACACGAATGGTATACTGGAATGAACTCTCAACGCCTGTATTTGTATATCGTCACTGTCCCAACACGACACTGGTGATCGAGTCAAATGGCGAGTCATGACCGCCCACGCTTTCCGGCATGGCACATGATTGATTGATTGATTGAACTTAAGCCACCAATCTCCATTTGTATACCCTGGACTTCTCTTGCATTGTTATTCCACTGGCTCAAGTCAAGTACCACATGCTTCACTCCTTCCTTCACCAGCAGACCTTGTCCATGTCTCTTCTGCCCAGTAGGGTTTATATAACTGGCGTACCCAGGGCAGTGGTATTTGTCTGTATTTAGCTCCTGGAGCATGAGGACATCAAAATCATATATTAGTCTCTCCAATACAAGACCTCTCTGTCTGGCACTGCGACAATTCCAGTATCCCACTCTTACATAGTTGATACCTAGTCTCTCCACTTTTCGTCTTGTTCTCCTGGCGCCTGCCCTCCTATTTCTATGCTGTCTTCTCACACCATTTCCTCGTCTTCTCCTCCTCACTCTCTCTTCGCTAGCCTCTGAGGGATGTATCAAGCGCAGAGCACGAGCTCCGTAGCTCCGGCGACGATTCCCGTGTTTAAATGAATCCATACGCAAAGTTTGGATATTGCAGGAAATAAACGGTCACCCTAGCATTGCCTGCTTGCTAGGGAAGAGGCAGCGGATGTCCCGCAGAAGTCCATACGCCTGGTGCCGCCCCGCACACCTGCCAGACGTCCAACGTTCACGACCAGTTAGCCCATGGCCATCCAGTTCCTCAGCACGCTGGTCCACCTTGAACTTGGGGGTTTATATTTGGAGTTTTCCGTCTCCTAGATAGACTGCTGTCCAAAGCTAACGGGTTCCACCTACCCCGGGAGAGGGGTTAGAGCGCCCCGACTCGCTTGGCAGGCACGTCTCCGAGCATATGAGGTATTTTCTAAGGAACTCAGATCCCACCCTGAGATCCCGCCTCGCCCTCTGTGCCCACCGCCAGTTGGTCCGCGGCTGCTTATTCGATATTCGCAGCTAACCTCTATATCTAGAGGCCGTTCCGCGATCCGCCACCAGTGGACGCGCTGGGTCGGGGATGGTCGCCCCAGCTTTACCCAGATATCTATATCATTTGCATAACCAAGCAGTCTGGATGTTCCTCCAATAGCACATTCCTCCTTTACCTCCCTTATAACTTTCTCTAGAGCCAGATTGAAAAGGAGTGGCGATAGTGCATCACCCTGTTTCAAGCCAGGTGTTATTTGGAAAGGGTCTGATTTCCTGCCTTTATATGTTACTATATTATAAGTATCTTCCATGCATAGTCTGGTCATGTTGATTAACTTCCTTGGTATTCCAAATTCCTACATAGCATTCCATAGACTATTCCTATGGACACTATCATAATGCCTTTTTAAAATCCACAAAAATGTTATGGAGATCTCTTTTATATTCCCAACTTTTCTCGGCTATTTGTCGTAAGATAAAATATCTTATCTATTGTTGATCTGTTTTGTCTGAAACCCGCCTGGTAGTCATCTAATACTCACCTATTTATGTCCATAGTATCCAATAATTCGACCAGTTCGAATATATCTCTAAGTGTTTTTGAAACAAAGGATTGTCGTACTTGCTGTAAAATTGCAGCTAGCCATCTCGCAATTCGGTATTGTGCAGAGTTAACCATGGACAGGATCGGTCTTAGCGAGATGCCGGGCTTGTGATGTTTGGGTAGACCGTACATCTGAGGAGTTTGGGAGCCACGTGGTGTGAGCGTTTTTGCAGTGGCCTCACTGAAAAGTCCCGCATTCACAAGTGACTGGATCTCTTTCCTCATTATTGCATCCAGGTCCTCCGACTTGTTGACTTTTTGATCTACCCTGAATTTAGACTCATCTGATAATATTTCTTCCATTTTACTCTGGTAGTCTGACATGTCCATCAGTTCTGCACCACTCCCTTTATCAGGTTTCAGTATTGCTAGAGTTTTGTTAGCCTTTAACGCTTTTAAAGCAGTAAGGTGTTCGTTGGTCAGCGGGCATGTCTGTTTAGAGTTTAGAGGGTGTTGTGCTATACTAGTGTTCTAAATCTACCAGTTTGGCCTTCAACCACCCGACCGACTCAGCAGAAGTAGGTGTTAACTTAGAGACTTTCACGACGATAAGTTCCTCTAGTTGTCTAGTACTGACGTTGTTATCTTTTCAGTGCTCAGTGATTTGCTGAGGCGAGTATTCTCTGCAATTTTCACCTTGTACACTGTTTCTGTGCAGAATTTAGTGAACTTCAAGTAGCCGTACAAGCTCAATTCTTTGGTGACATAGTAGGCAGAACTGTGTGTGCGTTTGAGGTTGGCCAGCTTGGACTGGGTTTCTTTTATGTTTTTTTTTTAAATTTTTTGTCAGTCGTCTTAGTTTTTTCTTGTTGGGCATATTCTGTCGACCCTCAGAGATCTGAAGTACCGGTGAAGAAATATTCCCGTTCTTAGGCATTCTTTATGAAATCTCAGTCGACAATCCTGTACCGATATTTTACACTTCAGCTTGAGTAATCCGTTTAATCGCTTCACAGTTGGTAATGGGAGGCGACGTATCAGAAATTCAAAACAATGTTTTCCCGTAGTGAATTTGAATAACGAAGACATAACAATAGATTGCACAATTTATTGCCTGGCATATTTCGCTGCACCTCGTCAGGTACATACTGCAGAATTCACACAACAGAAAGTAAAATAACGAGATAAATCCTTCAAGCTGAAATATACACATATTCGCACAGTAATGTCAATTGTCTACCACGGTTATTATAAACTGATTAACATGTCTTTCTGTTTGCATAAAGCTGGCTTGTGTAGTTTAATCATTATAGCTTCTGCAAACTTTAACAAGCTAGTATTTTGTGTGTTAAGCATCACGCTAAAGGCACTGTTTCTGTCAATCACATGGCCACTTTCCAGCACATGCCTAGCGATTGATGAATCCGGTGAGTCTGCCCTACTAGGCTCCCATCACCTGTGTAGTATCTTGTCAATCCATTGAGCTATGTGTTCAGCAACTCTTTTGTTCAACTGCCGCTCTGTTCTGCCGATGTGGGTAGACTGGCACCTACATGTGAAATGGTAAATGCAATTGTTTTTGGCGTACAGAGGAACAGGCTCATTTACTGCTGGGGTGGGAATCGGTCTGGTTCTATACCTAATGACTGGAGTTGCAGCACAGAATGTTCGGCCGACTGCCGTAATGAGCCGGTCTTGTAGATATTGCATTACGTCATCCCCTTAGCTCAGGGGTCACCAAACTACGGGCGCCGGATCCGGTCCGTGATGTCATTTCAAGCGGCCCGCCGACGGTACTCGAACTTGCTTGATATAACATATGGAACACGAGACGTTGTGATACAATTTAAATGTAAATATTATGTTTATAATAATAGGAGATCTTCACACGTGCGGAGACCTCCTGGCTGCTATATGTCTTAAATTTACTATTTTCAGTTATAAATTATTGTTTTTAGAATTTCTTGTTTATTGTAATGTTTCCTTATTTCGCGCCAACTCAAGTCTTTACCCGTCTCGTGGTAGAGCCGCCTACGCTCTGACTTTACCATGGTTTCCAACAAACACACAAGCATCTGCCCTCCCCCTCCACCCCACCCCCCACCCCTCCACCCCCGATGCGTCCGGCTGTCAACAAGGTCCTATGCTCCATAAATATTTACTTCTTTTTGCCAATCATCCTATTTTAGGTATCATCTCTCATCTCATCATGTTCCTCTTATACCTTGCGGTGTCGAGGTGAAGTATAAACTTCGTGAGAGTGCCCGGTTATGGGCTTCGTATATCGACATTCCCATGGATTCTGCTATTCCCTCCGTCCAACGTTTACGTGGTCGGCCTCTTCCTCTGTTTCCATCTGGTCTGTACATCATTGCTTGTTGTGGCATGCTGTTGACTGGTAACCTACTTGCATGGCCAAACCATTTGACTTGCTGCTTTCTAATGAAATCTAGTGCTGCTTTAACCCCCACTTTAGTCCTGATTTCTTCATTTCTGATCTTATCTCTTCTTGATACGTTGAGTATTCTTCTCAGGAACCTCATTTCTGTTGTTGTGATTTTTCTTTTCTCTTTTTCTGTCATTGTCCAGGTTTGGCAATGGTAGCACAGAGTTGGTAGGAAGATTGTGTTGTAAAGTGCTTTCTTAGTAGTTATTGATACATGTTTGTTCTTTAGTATTGGTACCATTTGTCCAATGAGTTGATTTGCCTTATTGCACCTATTTTCGATCTCTTCTTCTGATCTGCCATTTGATGATATTATACTTCCTAGGTACTTGAAACTCTTTACTTGTTTCAAGGGATGTTCGTTTAGGTGAATTGTTGCTGTTTGTTCTTCTTTAGTTATAGTCATTACCTCTGTTTTGCTTGTGCTAATTTTCATGTTATGTTCCCTACACATTTCGTTTAGACTATTCACGTGGTCTTGTAATTCAGCTTCTGATTTTTCTATTAGGAGTTCTCTAATGGTTAGATTTGCAGATGGTTCTTCTTCTGTGTTCTCGTCATGCGGTATTCTTGCTGTTTCTGCTTGGCTGGTTTCTTTACATATGTTGTCTATATATGTTATGAACAAGAGAGGGGACAGGACGCAACCTTGTCGTACTCCAGATCTTATGGTGAAGGGTTCTGAGTGTCCTCCAGTTGCTCTCACTATGCATTCACTGGTGTTGTATAAACTTCTACATAGGTTTGTTAGATGTGTACTCAGTCCATATGTTTAAGGATTTCCCACAGCTTGTTTCTATCTACCCTATCAAATGCCTTTTCTTGGTCGACAAAGGCTAAGTAGAGTGTTTCATTGAATTCGATTGATTTTTCTATAAGTTGTCTAAGAGCAAAAATGGCGTCTGTGCATCCTTTGTTTTTCCTAAATCCAAGTTGCGTTTCGCTTAGCTGGGGTTCTAATGTAGTTCGTAATCTTTTTTCAAGAATTTTGCAAACTATTTTCCCAGTATGACTCAACAGTGAAATGCCTCTGTATTGTGTGCAGTCTCTTTTGCTGTCTTTGTTTTTCCAAATTGGGATAATTATGGCATTTCCCCAGTCTCGTGGTGTCTGTTGTTCTACCCAAACATGGTTGAATAGTCTATGTAGCCAAGCTATTCCTATTTCTCTTGCTGCTTTAATTAGTTCATTTGGTATTTCATCCTGTCCCGGTGATTTGTTCAATGGGGCTAATCTGATGGCTTCTATAATTTCTTCTTTTAGTATGTCTGGTTCTAGTTCTTCGGTGACATCTGTGTAGGTCTCTTGAATTCCTGTGACATCTGATGGGATGTTGAGAAGTTGTTCGAAATACTGCTTCCATCTTATTAGGATCTGATTTTGTTCACTTATTGGTTCTCCATTTTCGCTGTTAATTATTTCAGTTGGGTCAAAGGGTTCTCCTCTGGTTCGCATTACACATATCTTTTTGTAGAAGTTTCTAGTTGCCTCCTTGTAGTTTTTATTTAGGGTTTCTCCATACTCTTCCCAGTCTTTTTGTTTTTCCCTCTTTACTATTCTACTCGCATGTCTTCTCGCTATTCTATATTCTCTGTGATCATATTCCTGTTTGCTCTTCAACCACTTTTTGTATTTTTCCTTTTTTTCTTTTACCGCTTTCTTTACTTCTGCATTCCACCAACTTGTTATTTTCTTTATCCGTGCTTTGCGTTTTTTCATGGTTCCGCATGTTATTTTTGCAGTATTTAAAATGCAAATGCTGTAAGTGGATTAATAGGTTCTTTTTATTTTTCCCTATTAATCCACTGACAGCCCTACGCGTGTCAGGCTTTCCTAGCAAGGATACAGATTCAGATAAGTACCTTTAATTAGTTTAATATTGTCGTAGTGTGTTTCATGTAGGTGTGTGTGGTTTGTATTTGTTTGTCCTGTGCTGACGAAGGCTTTGGCCGCAACGTCCAATTTGTCTCTTGTTGTCGTGTTTTAGTAAAGCTCACAATCTACTTCTCGTTTTTTGGGTGATTCATTCAAAGTTTTCTGGAAAGTTATGCTCTGAGAAATATGAGTCCATGAAACGTGGTTTAGAAACACAAAGAAATCTCTTCACAAAAAGGTTTGCTGAAAATGAACCTGGCACTCGTACAAGTTAAAAAATAATGTATAAGATGGCAGAACGAGGAAAACCGTTTACTGATGGCAACTTCATCAAAGAGTGGATGGCGGAAGCAGCAAATGACTTGTGTCCTGAGAAAGCCGATTTGTTTGGAACTATCAGCCTTTCGGCAAGTTCAGTTGTGCAAAGAACAGAAGAACTTGGAGATAACATAATGCTACAGATACGCGAGAAAACTAGGTATTCTCTGGGACTGGATGAGTCTACTGATCTCTCGAGTACATTAAAACTTCTCGTGTTCATTGGTGGTGTCAATTTGGACTTTCAGATAACGGAAGAGTTGGCATCCGTTTGCAGCATGCACGGAACAACAACTGGGAAAGTCATTTTCATGGAAGTGCAAACAGTTTTGCAAGACTACAACCTGCAGTGGAATCAGCTTCGATGTGTTACAGTTGATGGAGGAAAAAATATGGCTGGAGTGAGGAAGGGTCTGATGGGGCAGATTAGAGCTCATTTAGAAGATTTGCAAATTCCGGGCGCTCTCTTCATACATTGCATCATATATCATCAAGCACTCTGTGGGAAAGACATAGAATTTCTTGTGGACTGAAACCCGTCGTTTCTGCTGTGAACTTCATTCGGGGACATGCACTCAATCACCGTCAGTTCCAGGATTTTCTTGAAGAAATTGATTCTGAGTTCTGTGACTTGCCTTATCACACATCAGTGAGGTGGCTCATCTGTGGTAAAGTCCTGTTTCGGTTTTACAAGCTCCGAAACGAAATAGATGATTTATCACTGAAAAAGATAGAGCTGATCCACAGCTGTCAGATCCTACCTGGCTGTCAAAGTTTTCAATTTTGGTCAACATTACATTCCACATGAATGAACTGAATTTGAAACTTCAGGGAAAAGACAACCTCGTCTGTGATCTCTACAGAATCATCAGAGGATTTCGGAGAAAGTTGCCATTGTTTGAAGCACAGATGGAAGAAGAAAACTGTTCTCATTTTCACTGTTTCAAAGAGTTTTTCGCTACAATCGCCGAAGATGTCAACCTAGATTTTCTGGGGAAAAAATATTGTTGACTTGAAAAAGCATTTTTTGGAGAGATTTAAGATCTTGAAAGAATTGAAAGTGACATTCTTCTGTTCCAGAATCCGTTTGATTGTAACCTTGATGATGCACCAGTTGAACTAATGTTGGAGCTCGTTGATTTTTAAGCAAATGATTTGTTGAAAAAGAAGCACAGAGAAGGAAAACTTGTTGAATTTTACGGCTGCTTACTTGATGTTGAGTTTCCAAAACTGAAGAAATTTGCCGCTGGTGTGGTATCAGTGTTTGGAACAACTTATGTTTGTGAGCAAACATTATGTGAAGTCAACACATCGAATGAGATTGACTGATGAACATTTGAAGGCAATGCTCTTGATTGGATGCAGCAATTCCAAATCAAACATTGATGGTATCTTGAAAGCCAAATACCATTTCACAAATCTCACTAATCGTTTTTGCTGCTTAGTTTGTGAGATTCGGATATGTGCACACTACGTCTGATGTAACTATCTTTTTGCTAACGACGCCTTCTTTGATAACATTTTTCAGTAAATAAATATGTTGTGTGTGTGTGTGTGTGTGTGTGTGTGTGTGTGTGTGTGTGTGTGTGTGTGTGTGTGTGTGTGTGTGTGCATTGCACGCCATTCACCCATGATTAACTTAGTTTGTCGTCTTTTTTCCCCAGAGCTTTCGTTCTGGCTTGCAAGTATTGTTAAAGTTGGTTGCATATCCTTTATAGGACGTTTGCAGGCAACGCCAGAAGTTTTTGCTGTTGTTGATATCTTGGCAAGTTTTCGTTTAGTAGTTTGCCATTGCTTTCTGAACGACCGGCACCCATACCATAGCGGGAAAAAACCCAACGTAACGCGGTCTGCTACCAAATTGCGTGTAGCTGTTTTTCTAACGAGGGCATACGGGATTACGAACCTCGTCCGTAAGACCTTCGCCTCGGAGAAGTATTGTATAGAATGAGTATGCGGCCCGCGCACGTCATTTTGTCATTTATCCGGGCCACCGTGAAAAATGTTTGGTGACCCCTGCCTTAGCTGGATGAATACGTTGAGTTTAGGGACTGTAGTTTCGTCTGGTTTTGGTTTGGGCTGTTGGCAGTGGTGTTTTATAAGTCCTGTGGAGTACCAATTCCAGAGTTTTAAATTCCTCTGTCAGTGTGTCCTGGGTACATATTTTCCTAGCATGGTCAAACAGTACGTTTGTACTGGACAGGTGTGAAGCTCTGAAAATTTAAGTATTGGCCAGTCCATGTTTCCTTGCGGTATACCGATCTTTGAATTGTGCCGTCTGCTCTACGTCTCATTAGACACAGGCGATGGGAGCCTAATGGGGCCGACATACCGGAAGCTTCCCGATTCGTCAATTGATAGGCATGTACTGGAAAGCGGTCATGTGATTTATAGAGACAATGCCTTTCGGGTGTTGTTTAACACATAAAATACTCGCTTGTTAAAGTTTGCAGAAGCCATAATAATTAATCCACACAAGCCAGCTTTGTGCAAACAGAAAGACATGTTAATCAGTTTAAAATAACCGTGGTAGACAATTGACATTACTGTGCGAACATTTGTATATTTCAACTTGAAGGATTTATCTAGTTAATTTACTTTAGGTTGTGTTAATTCTGCAGTATATAACTGACGAGATGCAGCGAAATATGCCAGGCAATAAATAGTGCAATCTATTGTTTGTGTCTTCGTTATTCGATTTAGACGTAGTCAGTCAACATTTTGGAAATATTATGAGAAAAAAACAAATTAGAGAACTTGGTTACAACTGGTCATTAGTACTCTCCCGCTATTTATACTTCACCTCGACACCGCAAGGTACAAGAGGAACATGATAAGATGAGATGATGACATGGTGACAACTGGCAAAATCAAGGGGAAGAAAACAACGGAAAGGCAGAGAAGTAAGTACCTGGATGGCTTGACCACGTGGCATGGTCGAGACAAGAACACTAAGCTGATCCACGACTCTGGTAATCGAGTGAAATGGCATGACCGCCCACGCTTACCGGCATGGCACATGATGGATGAATGGATGTGTATGTGTTTATGCATGTGTATATGTGTACGTGTTTATATATGTATTTATGCGTATATATATATATATATATATATATATATATATATATATATAATATATATATGTTATTTGTATATGTGTATGTGCATGTGTGTGTGTATAGTGTGTGAGTGTGTGTGTGTGTGTCCAATTATCAAATAGACTATCCAATCCACATACTCAGAACAGGATGTTGTGGTCTCAGGGCACACCTCTAGGCAGGGCCTTACTGACTCTGCCTCTTGCAAATATGGGGCACTCAGGAAAACCGCGAATCATGAACTACAAGACAGCCCTGAGTTTGCCAACTGAGGGATAAACCTGGAACGACCCTGCGACACAAACTCTGGGGGAAAGGTGAAGATATCAAGCGGCCCGTTCTGTTTGTGACCCGTGCTGGAATAAACGCATAGTAAATTGTGTTCCACACCCCGTGGTAATTCCTTTATTGTGACCGCACTACTAACATTGGAATTTACATTTGCTGTCTCTAACAAACGTTGTGCTTGATATGATAAAATAAGGAATCACGCAAAATGGGCTGATGGAGCTCATAAACGCTGGAAGGAAATCCATCTACTTGAAGGACGCCCCGAATGCCCAACAATCACTGCCTTGTGGAAGTTCTTGTAAGAACAAAGGTTAGGGCAACAAAGCCTTATAGAAAATGTTGGCAGGCAGAACCCACAAGCCCGGGAAGGCAACCCGCCTACGGGAGGAGGGATCCAGAAAAGAAACTTCAATCGTCGAAGTGCGAAGATGTTGGCCTAAGTGGCACGTCACAAGAAAGCGGGACATCTACGCTCTACAATGGGTGATATGCACCACGCACAGCAAACTTTGATAGAAGAAGAAGAAGAAGAAGAAGAAGAAGAAGAAGAAGAAGAAGAAGAAGAAGAAGAAGAAGAAGAAGAAGAAGAAGAAACCACCAGGTCAGCATGCGGGTGTAGTTTATAGCCACTATGCTACCGAGGCTCCAAAAGCTCATAGAATGTAGAAGATTCTTTGACCTCGTGGAACCAGCTCAGGCTTTGAATGTTTCCGTTCTGAACAAGAGATCTCTTAAGCCGAACCACCCACTTCCCAGCCGGGGGAACGTGACAAAGAAACATACTATTTATCCATGTTCCAAGGATATGATGCTCCCCTGCGACAAGCATAAAAAGGGATATTGATCCGGCAGCAGACACGGCCCGCCGACAGCTCTCGTTCCTGCCCAGCAGCCGGCGAGATATTCCGAGAGCCAGCAATTCATGTCATTTACCAATAAATATGGCGGCTTTAACAACAACCGCCAAGTTTAGCGATACTTACGAACTCAAGGAGGAGTTGGGGAAGTAAGTCATCTCTCATTATTAATAATAATAGTAAATATCGTTTTAAGTGTATTTTTATGCTTGAATCATGCACAAAATAGATAACCCCGCACTCGTGAATTATATAGCCTCTCGCCACAACCCTCGGATTCTGTACACAATTCTATTGATACTCTCTCTACACTCCACGAGTGTTTTTAGCCTACCTGCATTTCCTCTTATCTAATTGTATCATTTGTTGTGTTCAGTGTGTTATTTAAATTGCAGTCACCTAGGACACGTACGAGAATAGCATCAATCCCCCCGGTGATCGAAAACACCTGAATTTAGGTGAAACCCCATTTCATCTACGTCGTGTCTCGCCTTCAGTGATCTCTGGTTAATTATTTCCCTTCCCACATCGAACCAGACCAGTCTTTTGGTTTGCACAATTCCTTGATTGTGTATGGCGTCTTATTGATTATGTTTTCTTGTTCAAATAGCCTTATTCTCAAAACATAACCTCTCTTTAAACAAGTCTGCTGGGATGTTTGTTTAGAGAAATGTTTACTGTTTAGGTTTATTGTTTAGTATTTCACAAAATTACTGTTTGTATTATATTCTTACTATCATCATGTGCCATGTAGGGCTGACCCGGCGAGCATGTTCCTCCACAGCCGTGTTTATGGTTTTGATAAGTTTGACAGGTGGTTGTCTACTGTGCCACTCTGTCAACCCATCCCACACTTTACTGTCTTATGTGCCACTCTATCAACTCAACCTGCACTTTAATGTCTTCTGTGCCACTCTGTCAACCCATCCACTACTTTACTGTCTTCTGTGCTACTCTGTCAACCAATCCAGTACTTTACTGTCTTCTGTGCTACTCTGTCAACCAATCCAGTAGTTTACTATCTTCTGTGCCACTCTGTCAACTCAACCTGCACTTTACTGTCTTCTGTGCCACTATGTCAACCAACACAGTACTTTACTATTTTCTGTGCCACTATGTCAACCCATCCACTACTTTACTGTCTTCTGTGCCACTATGTCAACCAATCCAGTACTTTACTGTCTTCTGTGCCACTATGTCAACCAATCCAGTACTTTACTATTTTCTGTGCCACTATGTCAACCCATCCACTACTTTACTGTCTTCTGTGCCACTATGTCAACCAATCCAGTACTTTACTGTCTTCTGTGCCACTATGTCAACCAACACAGTACTTTACTATTTTCTGTGCCACTATGTCAACCCATCCACTACTTTACTGTCTTCTGTGCCACTATGTCAACCAATCCAGTACTTTACTGTCTTCTGTGCCACTATGTCAACCAATCCAGTACTTTACTATTTTCTGTGCCACTCTGTCAACCAATCCAGTACTTTACTGTCTTCTGTGCTACTGTCAACTCAACCATCTCATTACTGTCTTCTGTGCCTCTCTGTCAACCCATCTACTACTTTACTGTCTTCTGTGCCACTCTGTCAACCATTCAAAAATGTACTGTCTTCTGTGCCACTCTGTCAACCCATCCACTACTTTACTTCTTCGTTGCCACTCTGTCAAAGAATCCAGTACTTTACTGTCTTTTGTGCCTCTCTGTCAACCCATCCACTACTTTACTGTCTTCTGTGCCACTATGTCAAGCTATCCAGTACTTTACAGTCT
Organism: Cepaea nemoralis; assembly: GCA_014155875.1. Lineage (NCBI taxonomy): Eukaryota > Metazoa > Mollusca > Gastropoda > Stylommatophora > Helicidae > Cepaea > Cepaea nemoralis. The sequence continues at coordinate 44,152 of JACEFZ010026090.1, forward strand.
TCTGTGCCACTCAGTCAGTCCATCCACTACTTTACTGTTTTCTGTGCCACTCTGTCAACCCATCCATTACCTTACTGTCTTCTGTGCCACTCTTTCAACACATCCACCACTTTACTGTCTTTTGGGCCTCTTTGTCAACCCATCCAGTAAATTACTGTCTTCTGTGCTACTCTGTAAATTCATCCACTTCTTTACTGTCTTCTGTGCCACTTTGTCAACCCATCCAGTACTTTTTCTTCTGTGCCACTCTGTCAACCCATCCAGTATTTTACTGTCTTCTGTGCTACTTTGTCAACCCATCCACTACTGTACTGTCTTCTGTGCTACTTTGTCAACCCATCCACTACTGTACTGTCTTCTGTGCTACTTTGTCAACCCATCCACTACTGTACTGTCTTCTGTGCTACTTTGTCAACCCATCCAGTACTTTACTGTCTTCTGTGCTACTTTGTCAACCCATCCACTACTGTACTGTCTTCTGTGCTACTTTGTCAACCCATCCACTACTGTACTGTCTTCTGTGCTACTTTGTCAACCCATCCAGTACTTTACGTCTTATGTGCCACTGTGTCAATTCTTCCAGTACTTTACTGTCTTCTGTGCCACTCTACCAACCCATCCACTACTGTACTGTCTTCTGTGCTACTTTGTCAACCCATCCAGTACTTTACTGTCTTCTGTGCCACTCTACCAACCCATCCACTACTGTACTGTCTTCTGTGCTACTTTGTCAACCCATCCAGTACTTTACTGTCTTCTGTGCTACTTTGTCAACCCATCCACTACTGTACTGTCTTCTGTGCTACTCTGTCAACCCATCCACTACTGTACTGTCTTCTGTGCTACTTTGTCAACCCATCCAGTACTTTACTGTCTTCTGTGCTACTTGTCAACCCATCCACTACTGTACTGTCTTCTGTGCTACTTTGTCAACCCATCCAGTACTTTACTGTCTTCTGTGCCACTTTGTCGACCTATCTAGTACTTTACTATTTTCTGTGCCATTCTGTCAACCCATCCAGTACTTTATTTTCTTCTGTGTTACTCTGTCAACCCATCCACTACTTTACTGTCTTCTGTGCTACTCTGTCAAACCCATCCAGTACTTTACTGTCTTCTGAGCTGCTCTGTCAACCCATCCAGTACATAGCTGTCTTCTGTGCCACTCTACCAACCCTTCCACTACTTTAGTGTCTTCTGTGCCACTCTGTCAAGCCATCCAGTACATTACTCTCTATTTTGCCACTCTGTCAAGCCATCCAGTACTCTACTGTCTTTTGTGCTACCCTGTCAACCAATCAAGTACTGTCTACTGTGCCACTCTGTCAAACCATCTGGTACTTTGCTGTGTGTGAAATGTGTGTGAGGTGGGTGTTATGTGTGTGAGGGTGAGTGTTATTTCTGTGAGGGTGGTTGTTATGTAGTTGAGGATGGTTGTTATGTGTGTGAGGGTGGGTGTTATTTGTGTGATGGTGGGTGTTATTTGTGTGAGGGTGGGTGTTATGTGTCTGAGGGTGGGTGTTATGTGTGTGAGGGTCGGTGTAATAAGACACAGATTATGGTCATCACTAGGAAGAAAGAAATACCGCAATGTAATATATGGGTAAATGGGAATATTCTTAAACAAGTGAATTGGTACAACTATCTCGAAACAGTCATAACATCTCATGGGAGGTGTCTTGATGAGATTAGAACAAGAATCACTATGGCAAAGGTTGCCTCTTGCAAAATGGAAAACATACTGACCAATAAAAATATATAAATTGCAATGAGAAAAAGAGCATTGAAGTGCTGCTTGTACTTTTGTATGGATGTGAAACATGGACAATGAGTGGACAAGCTGAAAAACATCTAATGGCTGTGGAAATGTGGTTTCTGAGGTAAATGCAAAGAATACGATAGACAGACAGAAAAACCAATAACCAAGCCCTACAAGAAACAAACGAAAATCGTAAACTGCTTAGAAACATTAGACGTAGACAGTCAACATTTTTTGGGCATGTTATGAGAAGAAATAAACTAGAGAACTTGGTGACAACTAGCAAGATTGAGGGTAAAAGAACATGAGGAAGACAAAGAAGTAAATTTCTAGATGGCTTGACCACATGACATAATTGAGATAAGAACACACAGCTGATCTACGACTCTGGTGATCATGTGAGACGGTGAAGCATGATCGACTACACTCATTGGCATAGCATATAATGATAGCTAAACAACATCATATAGCACAACTCATAACAATGCTTTATTTAGACCAACAAGCAGTGGTTAGAATAGATGGCGAGACATCAGATTGGTTTGACATCAAGCAAGGAGTCTGTCGGGGCAGTGTGTTGTCCCCTGTTTGTTTAACCTGTACGCTGAAAATATGAGAAATGTCAGATATGATATAACCAAGAAGCAATATGATGCCCTAAATATCAGTGATCATGAAATACCAGAGATTCGATATGCTGATGATACAGTATGAGTATCCACATCACAGAATGGTAAAGAAAAACTAGTAACCTCAACCCAAAAGAATAGTGAGAATCACAACTTGTATCTTAATATAGCAAAAACAAAGATAATGCATACAGATAAAACTAATATGGAGAAAGAAATATATGTTAATGAGGACAAATTGGAGGTGGTGGAAAATTTTGAATATCTTAAGTCATTAATTACCAACAATGGCAACAACAATGAAAGAATTTAAAAAAATGAATATCTATTGCTCTTCAGAAACTGAAACTAAATAAATTGTGGTGTGGGATAGCAGACCTACAAAATATTAGATTTTTAAGAGCATGCATCTTTCCCATTGCAACATATGCCTGTGAGGCCTGGAAAATTGCTCAACAAGCTGAACAGTGCATAAATGCCTTTGAGTATAAATGTTGTAGACAGGTTCTTCTAAGAATATCTTGGATACAGAAAAGAACAAACACATCCATACGACAGAATCTGAATATTGATGAAGGTTTGCTACTAACGACGATAAAACAATCAAATTTTAAATATTTTGGTCACTTGAAACATCATGAAAGTTTGGAGAGAAAAGTAATGGAGGGGTATATGCCCGAGAAGAGTGGAAGAGGAAGGCCAAAGTGAAGATGGGTGCAGGATGTGGCAGATGATCTCCAGATGGGTGTATCGGGCACACAACATCTTGATTATGATCGAGAGGTTTTCTGGAAGGATGTTATGGGAGGGAAGTTCTGCAAAGGACATGAATGAATGAATGAAATAGAACAGCAAAGGGCTCTTTGAAAATACACATCAAGGGTTATTTCATAATAACACCAGATCTGTGGGATGTTAATAACAGATAACACCTGACAGCAGGTGTGTGGATAACAACTTACAGATAACAACGAGTTACAGTTCGTGAGCTTGTTGGGTTGATTAAGTTTTGTCATTGTTGTAGTATGGTGTGTAAGAAGGGTGGGTGTTATGTGTGGAAGTGTAGGTGTGGTAGATGTGGTCTGGGAGGGTGGGTGTTATGTGTGGAAGTGTGGCAGTGTGGGTGTATTGGATGTTGTGTGGAAGGGTGAGTGTTATATGTGTGAGGGTGGGTGTTGTATGGAAGGTGGATGTTACAGTTCGTGAGCTTGTTGGGTTGATTAAGTTTTGTCATTGCTGTAGTATGGTGTGTAAGAAGGGTAGGTGTTATGTGTGGAAGTGTAGGTGTGGTAGATGTGGTCTGGGAGGGTGGGTGTTATGTGTGGAAGTGTGGGTGTATTGGATGTTGTGTGGAAGGGTGGGTGTTATGTCGGTGAGGGTGGGTGTTGTGTGGAAGGGTGGGTGTTGTGTGGAAGAGTGGGTGTTATGTGTGTGAGGGTGGGTATTGTGTGGAAGGGTGGGTGTTATGTGGAAGAGTGGGTGTTATGTGTGTGAGGGTGGGTATTGTGTGGAAGGGTGAGTGTTATGTGTGTGAGGGTGGGTGTTGTGTGTGTGAGGGTGGGTGTTGTATGGAAGGTGGATGTTATGTTGAGTTGAGTTAAGAACCAACATCACTGCACTCAGGACATTCCCATACAAGCTCTGCCCCCTTGTTCAACAGCCAGTGAAGAGTCACACTACTAATCGTTTCCACCGCTATCTGATTAAAAGTTCTCCTGGTCTTCCCTCTCAGTTTTGAGATTCTTCCAGAACCCCTGCCGTTCCCCCGCAATCTCATTCTTTCCACATGCACCCTCTGCCAATTATTTATGGCCGCCCTCTTTTCCCTCCATGAATTCTCCACCTCTGGTGTCCACCATATTGGTTGGGTGAAAATTCTTCTTGTTGGTTTAGATCTTCCCTGTGATCTAAGGCACCCCAAGAGCAAAGAGTGGTCACAATCATAACTGAATGCCCTGCGGGCTCTTATAGCAGTAACTGTGCTGGACTTAGGTATCAGCACAGAACAGGGGAGATGGTCACTTCCATGGTCTCCAAGGACGCTCCATTTTATGTCTGATACCGCCTCTTGGGATACAAGCGCCAGGTTGATGGCTGTGTCAGGGTCCCCCGGTCTCATTGCTAGCCTAGTGGGTGTCCTGTAATTTAGACAGACAACATCCGTCTCAAGCAGGGCCTCAGCAAGAGGTTCTCTCCCAACTTGTCCCATTCCTTGGCGTGGGTGTTGAATTCACCACATATCAGATACCTGGTACCTGGAGCATCCACTGAACCTTTCAACCAGTCCCAACTCTCTCTGCTTATGCAAGATTCCCCACTTACATATATATTTATCAGGTTCCAGCTGTATCGGCCGATTTGTATCCGCATTCCCTTCACCTCTTTACTCTCCTGACCCCACCCACTCATATCCAGTATTGAATGCTGTAAACCATCCTTGACCACCAGAGCCTGCCCATGTCTTCCCTGCCCGGTTAGGTTAATCTAACACGTATAGCCAGGGCATTTAAATGAGTTTGTATTCATTTCTTGTAGCATTAGGACATCAAAATCATAGACCAGTTTCTCCAGTATTGGTCCTCGTTGCTTTGCACTACGGCAATTCCAATACCCAACCCGTTCATTTTTGAGTCCCAAACGATCCGTTTTCCTTCTACCCCTTCTGGCTCCAGCCCTCTTCTTCCTTTTCCTTCTCCCCTGTCCCCTACCTCTTCTCCTCCGCTGCATTCTCTCCCTGCTAGCTGTTGTCAAAGGTATTGAGCACAAAGTAAGTACTTCGTTGCTTCGGTGATAATTCTTTGTATTTTCCATAGTTGGTTTGATATGAAGGTAGGATGTTGTGTGGAAGGGTGGGTGAGGGTGGGTGTTATGTGGGTGAGCGTGGGTGTTGTGTGGAATGGTGGGTGTGTGGAAGGGTGGGTGTTATGTGGGTGAGGGCGAGTGTTATGTGTGTGAGGGTGGGTGTTGTATGGAAGGTGGATGTGGGTGTTATGTCGGTGAGGGTGGGTGTGTTATGTGTGGAAGTGTAGGTGTGGTGGATGTTGTGTGGAAGGGTGGGTGTTATGTGTGGAAGTGTGGGTGTGAAGGATGTTGTGTGGAAGGGTGGGTGTTATGTCGGTGAGGGTGGGTGTTGTGTGGAAGGGTGGGTGTTATGTGGGTGAGGTGGGTGTTGACTGGAAGGGTGGGTGTTATGTGTGTGAGGGTGGGTGTTGTGTGGAAAGGTGGGTGTTATGTGGGTGAGGGTGGGTGTTGTGTGGAAGGTTGATGTTATGTGTAGGAGGGTGGGTGTTGTGTGGAAGAGTGGGTGTTATATGGGTGAGGGTGGGTGTTATGTACAACACAATGCTCCGGGTAACATAAATGGGGAGAGGAAGTGAGCAGCAAGGGCTCTTTTTCTGAATAATTGGCAATGATAGTAGATTAGATGTACAGCATTGTCCTCTAACATGGTAGTACAAGGTTCGAGCCCAGTTTGTGGTCAGTTATTTAAAACAAAATATGGAATCCTAGGAGTTTTCTTGTACATCTGATTAGAGCAGGATGCTCACTTGTTCAGATTTGACAGCTGGAAATTCTTGTAAAAACAGTCATTTGCGATTCTTGATGATGTGGATGAGGGAGAACTACACTATCTATCCAACAATCAGTTTTTATGATCAGGTGAAAATCTATAATGGTGCAGTGATGTGCTCAGAAAGCTCATACCAGTTTTTGGATTCAATAACTGGACACCTCCATCCAAAGTCATGTCTTATTGTGAGTTATTTAAATGACTAAGTGTGTGTGAAAATGTCATGCACCTTGAATATCTTGGCCCTTAGACTCACTACCAATGCGGACTGTTCAGAAGACATCAGACTTTGGCTGGCTGTTGCAAAGCAGACATTAAACAGCATTAGGGGCCTTTGGCATAACACCAGCAAGCAAGTTAGAGTCACCTTTGTCAGAACACCAGCAAGCAAGTTAGAGCAACCTTTGGCATAACACCAGCAAGCAAGTTAGAGTCACCTTTGTCAGAACACCAGCAAGCAAGTTAGAGAAACCTTTGGCATAACACCATCAAGCAAGTTAGAGTCACCTTTGTCAGAACACCAGCAAGCAAGTTAGAGCAACCTTTGGCATAACACCAGCAAGCAAGTTAGAGCAACCTTTGGCATAACACCAGCATGCAAGTTAGAGTAACCTTTGTCAGAACACCAGCAAGCAAGTTAGAGTAAGCTTTGGCATAACACCAGCAAGCAAGTTAGAGTAACCTTTGTCAGAACACCAGCAAGCAAGTTAGAGTCACCTTTGGCACAACACCAGCAAGCAAGTTAGAGCAACCTTTGGCATAACACCAGCAAGCAAGTTAGAGCAACCTTTGGCATAACACCAGCAAGCAAGTTAGAGCAACCTTTGGCATAACATCAGCAAGCAAGTTAGAGTAACCTTTGGCATAACACCAGCAAGCAAGTTAGAGCAACCTTTGGCATAACACCAGCAAGCAAGTTAGAGTAACCTTTGGCATAACACCAGCAAGCAAGTTAGAGCAACCTTTAGCATAACACCAGCAAGCAAGTTAGAGTAACCTTTGGCATAACACCAGCAAGCAAGTTAGAGCAACCTTTGGCATAACACCAGCAAGCAAGTTAGAGCAACCTTTGGCATAACACCAGCAAGCAAGTTAGAGTAACCTTTGGCATAACACCAGCAAGCAAGTTAGAGTAACCTTTGGCATAACACCAGCAAGCAAGTTAGAGCAACCTTTGGCATAACACCAGCAAGCAAGTTAGAGTAACCTTTGGCATAACACCAGCAAGCAAGTTAGAGCAACCTTTGGCATAACACCAACACGCAAGTTAGAGCAACCTTTGGCATAACACCAGCAAGCAATTTAGAGTAACCTTTGGCATAACACCAGCATGCAAGTTAGAGTAACCTTTGTCAGAACACCAGCAAGCAAGTTAGAGTAAGCTTTGGCATAACACCAGCAAGCAAGTTAGAGTAACCTTTGTCAGAACACCAGCAAGTAAGTTAGAGTCACCTTTGGCACAACACCAGCAAGCAAGTTAGAGCAACCTTTGGCATAACACCAGCAAGCAAGTTAGAGCAACCTTTGGCATAACACCAGCAGGCAAGTTAGAGCAACCTTTGGCATAACACCAGCAAGCAAGTTAGAGTAACCTTTGGCATAACACCAGCAAGCAAGTTAGAGCAACCTTTGGCATAACACCAGCAAGCAAGTTAGAGTAACCTTTGGCATAACACCAAGCAAGCAAGTTAGAGCAACCTTTGGCATAACACCAGCAAGCAAGTTAGAGTAACCTTTGGCATAACACCAGCAAGCAAGTTAGAGCAACCTTTGGCATAACACCAGCAAGCAAGTTAGAGCAACCTTTGGCATAACACCAGCAAGCAAGTTAGAGTAACCTTTGGCATAACACCAGCAGGCAAGTTAGAGTAACCTTTGTCAGAACATACACCTATACCAGGGGTGGGCAAACTTTTTGTGCGTTGGGCCACATTGACAAATCTAAAGCTAGTGGGGGAGGGGGGCATATATATATTATGTCTACTTTGTTTACAGCAATCTATCACAATAAGTAATTATGAATTATTTACAGGTTATTAAACAGTATAAATAACTAATTATTGCAATTTTATTTTACTTATACACTTATACATTATGTTGTACAATATGGACAAACACTTTTACTAATTTTTTAACAAGATAGTACACTTTTTCATTATAATGATTTTGTTTTTTATCTATCAATGGCTTTAATTTAGACAAACCGACTATATTGTCACTACAATTGTTAATTTCTAATGAGATGTATGTAAGAGCATTGCAATTGTTGACAATATTCTTGAAATCTGGAGCAAGTTTACTTGTTGAAATTCGCATGACAGCATGCAAATTGCAGCCGACAATAAAGACCTATTCTTAGATTTGTTGATCTTCAAGCACGAAAATGCTTGTTCGCAAATGTATGTTGATCCAAACAATGATAACAGTTTAGCTGCAAAGTTTCTCAAGTTGGGAAATGATTCTTGTGATAAAGATCCATAGAAATCCAGCAAACCATCTGACTTGAATTTCTTTTTCAGGTAATGCTTGTAAGTCAAGCAGCTCCAACTTTATGTCCTCTGTGGCTGTATCACCTTCTGCACTAAAAGGGGAACTGAGAATATTAAACTGTGGCTCCAAGTTCTAGAAATCTGGGAATCTCCATCCAAATTCTTCAGTCAGTCAAATAATTGGTCTTTGTACTTTTCAGTCATTTCACCAGAAATAGTTTCTTATTTCTTATTTTCAGCAAAGGGAAGTGACAAAACTCTTTTCACTTGCTTATCTGGAGAACAGTGAGAGTTTTGCCTGAAATGATTTTACATATACACACAATTCATGTGCAAACGCACAATTGCCCTGAAGTTTGACATTCAGTTCATTTACCTTTTCCATAATTTCAATGGCAAACATAAAGTCTAACTTCTACTCTTTATTGACAATGTTAGTATTAAAGTCACATTCAATGCCCTTCATCTCTAGTAATATCACTATTTCTTCTCTGAAGTCCCACGCCTCAACACCTTGCCGAGACTCAGCCATCGAACACTGGTGTGATACAGGACATCGGAATGTTCAGTTTCCAAATCTTCAAGTAATGCCTTGAACTGTCTGTGATTAAGTCCTCTTGATCTGATGAGGTTGATGACACTGACAACTAGGTCAATAACATGCTTGATATTCAAAACAGTTTTACACAGACTTTCTTGATGGATCACACAGTGAAGTGGTAATGATGTGTGGTCAGGATATTCTGCTTTAATCTTATCACTTATTAACTTTAATAGACCTACATTTTTCCCAGTCAAAGCATGAGCTCCGTCAGTTGTAACACTTGCCATCTTGTTCCAAACCAACCCAGTTCTGTCAATACAGTTATTAACAGCATTGAATATATCATGGCCTGTGGTTGTGTCTTTGAGTGATTCAACACTCAGTAACTCTTCAGTGGGTTTGAAAGAAGTGTTTATTCCAAGTATAAATATCAATAATTGGGCAGTATCATGTACATTGGTACTCTCATCCAATGCAAGAGAGTACCACAACATTTGTTTACTTGCATCTTGAAGTTTTTGCATCAAATTGTCACTTATCTTTTCCACACGTCTGACCACAGTTCTCCTGGATAAAGTAATGTCAAATATTTTTTTCTAAATGCCCTCGAGGGCCGCATAATATCAGTTGCCGGGCCACATGCGGCCCGCGGGCCGTAGTTTGCCCACCTCTGATCTATACTATCCATCTTTTGTGTGAAAATGAAGCAGTTGCAAAACATCACAACTGCCCGCCACCATTTTAACCAGAAGTTCCCAAACAGTACCACAATGAATATGCTCAAGAGTATAGAGATGAGTTGGATCCGAAGACAGTGGTTGTTGTCTCTGGAGCGGTCACTGCTGGCAAAGATTAATTTCATTTTTGTGTGTCAGGACATGCAGGCGTACAAGAAAATGAGCAGGCTGACAGGCTTGCAGGTAAGGCTACTGTGGAGGGTGGACAAGCCATGGACCAGGCTGATATACTGAATGCTCTACGAGAAGTAAGTCGTTTGCGAGAACCAAGTGATGACTGTGAATCTACAACCATGGTCAGACTCCAAGAACAGCAAGTTAAAAGAGGTGTTGCCAAACAAGAGCACCATGCAGGAAGCCAAAGAATATTATAAACCAACACAGAACTGGTGTCATGAGCCGCTACACACTGCAGAAATTACTGAAGAGGGCACGCATACCTTAGGTCCGGTATGACATCACATTGATGTTGGACAACAGGATGTATTCATCCGACATACTGGAGTTCACAGCCAGCGAACACAAGCAAGCAAGCAAGCACTGAAGAGGGAATCCAAGCACTTATGGACTGAATGGTTCGATGTGCAATGAGGATGATCTGTTGACTAACTATACATCTATACTATGGCAACAAAATGATGTGAATTGTGGACAATTTCACATTGGACATAAGGTTCCAGACCCATAATGTTAGAGAAATTAGACGTAGACTGTCAACATTTCTTGGACACATTATGAGAAAAAATAAATTTGAGAACTTGGTGACAACTGGCAAGATTAAGGTGAAAATAAAAAAGGGAAGGCAGAGAAGTAAATATCTGGATGGCTTGGCCACGTGGCATTTTGTTATTTCAGGAATTTAGCTTTTGTTACTTCCATGAATGAGCATTTGTTACGTTCAGTAATTTAGTTTTTGTTATTTCAGGGATTTAGTTTTTGTTACTTCAGTAATTTAGTTTTGTTACTTCAGTTATTTAGTTTTGTTACTTCTGTTATTTAGTTTTGTTACTTAAATTATTTAGTTTTGTTTCTTCACTTATTTAGATTTGGCACTTCAGTGATTTAGTTTTTCTTACTTCAGTGATTTAGTTTTTGTTATTTCAGTGATTTAGTTTTTGTTATTTCAGTGATTTAGTGTTTGTTAATTCAGAAATTTAGTTTTTCACTTAAGTGATTTAGTGTTGGTTAAGTTTGAGTTATTGTAGTGATTTAGTGTTTGTTACTTTCATAATTTAGCTTTTGCTACTTCAGTAATTTAGTTTTTGTTCTTCAGTAATTTAGTTTTTATTTAAGAGATTTAGCTTGTTTAATTCAGTGATTTAATTTTGGTCAAGATTGAGTTATTTTAGTGATTTAGTCTTTGTTACTTAAGTTATTTAGATTTGTTACTTCAGTTATTTAGTTTTGTTACTTCAGTTATATAGGTTTGCTACTTCAGTTATTTAGTTTACTTCAGTTATATAGTTTTGTTACTTCAGTTATTTAGTTTTGTTACTTCAGTTATATAGGTTTGTTACTTCAGTTATTTAGTTTTGTTATTTCAGTGATTTAGTTTTGTTACTTCATTTATATAGTTTTGTTACTTCAGTTAATTAGGTTTGCTACTTCAGTTATTTAGTTTACTTCAGTTATATAGTTTTGTTACTTCAGTTATTTAGTTTTGTTACTTCATTTATTTAGTTTTGTTACTTCACTAATTGATGTTTCTTCTTCACAGAGGAGCATTCTCAATTGTCAGGAGATGTGTACAAAAGATTACTGGATTAGAATTTGCTGCAAAAATTATCAACACCAAAAAGTTATCAGCCCGAGGTAATGTTTATGTGTTTCCTAATGCTCATCTTTCTGTCTCTTTGGTTATCTGTCTTTCTCTTTACTTATTTATCTTTCTCTTTACTGATGTCTTTCTGTTTAATTATTTGTCTGTCTCTTTACTTACCTGTCTACCTCTTTACTTTATGTTTTTCATTTTACTTATCTTTCCCAACTTACAAGTTTATTCTTATCTGCCCTATCATGCAAGACTTTTCTTATCTGTTTCATATTATAAAGGTGTTCTTACTCATATCATCTTGCAGTGTTTTTATTATGTTTCACCTAGTAGTTACTCTAAACTTTTTCAATTTCAAGCAGTGTTTTCAAGATGGGAATTTGAATAATGCCTCCCAAATTTCACTATATCTTGTAGATGCTTACTGCAGAAGAAAGTTCATCATATAATAAAGAAGCATAATGAATCCGTTCAATCGAAATAAATAAAACACATTGTCATATGTTTTAATGTCACCACAGTAGTTTTGAAAGACTATCATGTCCTGTTGTTTACATAGTTGTGGTTTTCCTGCGTGCAAAGCAAATGCTTCAGCATATATCACTAACTTTTGGATAAATGTAGTGAATGGCACACTGAAATCATATTTGTCCGCAATGAAGAAGATGGCTCCTTATAGATGCTAGTGTTAGTCATACTGTCAGAAATTTCCAGTTTTAGCTAACTTATCCATTTAGGGATGTGTGTGTGTGTGTGTTTTTTGTTTTGTTTTGCGTTCACCCACTTTGAACTCAAGTGTAGGGCATACATATGTTACTACTTCTAGTAGTTGCCACTACTGGGGAATTCACTAGATAAATGTTTGCATTTGGATTAGCTTATCTTATTACCAATGCCCCTCACTATCAGACGAACCCACTCTGAATTCTTCTTCTTTCATTCGCTTGAAATATGTCTGTAACTACAATGTTGTCCCTTTGATTAATTTAGCTGTCTATTTTAGTTCACTCAGCGGTCCATGGAGTTTATTTTCCACTCTCTTCTCTCTAGGCCAGAAGGTTTTCCTAGATATGTTGTAATTTGGGCAGTCTTAGAGTATGTGATTTAGTGTCTGCGATGCCAATCCATATTTGCACATAACTGATTCACCAATCTTGAATTTTGTATACATGTGGTTGTGTAATCTATTATGTCCTCTTCTGAGGTGCAGAATTACTTGTTCTGGTCTGTCCATAACGTGATAGTTGTTTTGAGCAGGTTTTGGTGGCTTTCTGACTGATTTGATCATTCTTTTCTTTTGATGGTATGTAATAGGCACATCAGGCTGTTCTTCTTTTGCGCCTTCCTTAGCCAATCGATCAGCTCTCTCGTTTCTGGGTACTCCACAATGAGATGGTATCCACTGTAAGGTGACCTTATTGCCATGAACCTAGGTCAGGTCATGGTCCACTCGGTACAGACAGTTTAGAGCTTCACGCAGTCCGGCATGAAGATGAGAAGATTGAGAATCATGCCTTGCATGAAAATAGTGAGGTGGGTTGCTGAGCAGGGGACAACGTCTCCTGGAGGCAATCAGTTGGGTTTAGCCACCGTCGAGTTAAGACGTTTTTCCTGGCTCAGTAGAACAGCCACAAAATGTGCCGCTACATCTGTGGTTAGGTTGTGTAGTTACTGTTTGAAATTATCGTAGACTATAGGTATCATCTTAAAGTAACTGATATGTGGTGTAAATGATATCATGTTTTGTTAAATGCCTGGAGTCAAAAAAAGGTGTAAATTTGAAATGTGTTCTGTTGTTCGATCAAGTAGCGATGGGTTAGCTTAAAAGAGTTAGCTGTTGTGAATTAAGCAGCACCGGTGGTCAGAGAACATTCATGACACACCAAAGAAATATATATGTGTCCGAGCGCTGCAACCAAAACCCAAAGCCACAAACATGCATAACAGATTGCCAGCAGCAAGTGTGATTGATTCACGAGCCTCAAAGTCAAAGGTCGCAAGCAACGTCATATTACAGCTCACCACATGCAAACAAACATGCACTCACCGGTAACATGGGGGTTCGTCCATTTCAAGGCATAGGGCCTGGCACTGCACCTATGTGGGGGTCCAAAGCAGGGCGAGCACCATAACGTTTTGCAGTAATTAATATATCTCATTGCGTAATTGCATGGCATCCTGATTTCTGTGGTGCGCCTCCTGGCTGGTTGCCTCCGTCTTCAACACCTTTCCTTTACTAGAGCAGACTGTGGCCTTACTTAAGTTTAGATGTGTAGGCACACACACACGCATCTGCGCATGCATGTACGTGCATACACATCTAGAGCATTCTAGTTATTTTTCTACGCCTGAGACGCAACACTGCCTCCTCTCCTGTTAGTTAAAACAGGTCCGCCACATTAAGACCAGGAGTTGGACTTTTGCTGTAGAGGTGATGAATGCATGAGCCATGGGGTATTTATTCAAGGTTGGGCGCTCACCCCAACTTTGAACCCCCGGCTACATAACAGCAACATTTGGAACCCAGTCTGAATTCTAAGAGAACTTGTAATTTACGACACCAAGTCAAGGACCAAAAGTCAGCATTGAAGTTCAGCTGACCAGTGTAGGGGTTGAACCCACTACCTTGGCATCAGCACACTAGAAATGTAAGAGCAAGAGTTCTTATTCATTCGGCCATGCTGACCTCCTAGGGATGTGTTATGTTATTCTACTTAGTAACTGTCGTTCCGTTCTGGAATTGGATGTGGCATATGATGGTACAGTTTCTTTTACTGACCGTGTTGGTATAAGGGTGGTTTTGTATCTCACAACTGGAACTGTGACATAGTAAGTTCTGCAAAACTTTTTATTCATCATCATCTTCCACTTTTGCCTTCAAGCATTGTGGGGAGGAATAATCGAGGGAAGAACATTGTACTCATAGTGACCATCAGGCATGCTGAAGGCCAGCCACGGTTGAATCTCTGGTTTCACTGGGACAGAACACATTTTAATAGAATTTGGGCATGTGCTGGACTGGTGGCATGTTCAAAACATGTTAAAAATAGACCTGGCCTACCAGGTCAAACCATCCTAAAATGGGACAATTTTCTGGAAAGTAAAGTTGACAGGCACGGCATTGTCCACATCATTGCCACCAGACTCCAACATAATGGCCAGAGAGAGAGAGAGAGCAATCCCATGAATAGCCAGAAAGCCTAAAATGGAGTACCACAAGAGGCAAATTCACAGAGATATGGGTTGAGCCAAGAACCAACACCACAGCACTCAAAACATTCCCATACATTCATCTTAAACAGCCAACGAAGAATCCCAATACTAAAGGTACCAGTAGCAGTCTGATTATGTGTCTCCTCGGAGTCCTGAATGCTGGCCGGATCTTCTGATCGCTCCCTGGAGCACCATTCTCTCCAGGTCGTGGTAATCTATTTGTTCTTCTGCAGGTGCCTCTTTCAGAGACGTTTGATTACTCACAGCAGGACAAGACAGTCATCAATGATCTAGACAGGATTGTGACATTTGGGCTGGTTGTGGGTGTTAAAGACAGCCACCTTTGACACTGATTAAAATATATATGTCACAAGAGTATTTTTAAATATGTCGTTGAAATACTGTTGCAAGATGGAAAACATACTGGCCAATAAAAAGATGTAAATTGCAATGAGAAAAAGAGTGTTTAAGTGCTACATGGAACCTGTACATTTGTATGGATGTGAAGCGTGGACAATGAGCAGACAAGCTGAAAAACGTCTAATGGCTGTGGAAATGTGGTTTCTGAGGAAAATGTAATGAATAAAATGGACAGACAGAAAAACCAATGAGCAAGTCCTACAAGAAGCAAATGAAAACTGTACATTGATTAGAGAAATTAGACGTGGGCAGTCAACATGTTTTGGACACGTTATGATAAGAAATACATAGAGAACTTGGTGACAACAGGGCGAGATTGAGGGAAAAAAAACAAGGGGAAGGCAGAGAAGTAAATATATGGATGGTTTGGCCACATGGCATGGTCAAGACAAGAACACGGAGCTGATCCATGACTCTGGTGATTGAGTGAGATGGTGAAACATGACCGCCCACACCTACCGGCATGGCACATGATATCATTGAAATACAGTTCACTGATTCAAGGAGTACAAGTATGTATATATTTACATATATTGTTGAGATAATGTTCCCTGTGACTCCAGGAGAATTTCTTTGTTAACACTATCTCCTTGATGTAAACATTGACAAAGTGTCTTTCTTTCATTGTTGGAGAAGTTATCTTCCTCTCATTGTTTGAGAAAGTTTTTTATCTCATTGTTGGAGAAGGTATTTTTCTCTCATTTTTGGAAAAAGTTTCCTTATCTCATTGTTGGAGAAGGTATATTTCTCTCACTGTTGGAGAAGTTATCTTTCTCGCATTGTTGGAAAATTTATCTTTCTCGCATTGTTGGAGAAGGTATCTTTCTCACATTGTTTGAGAAGTTATCTTTCTCTCATTGTTGTAGAAAGTATCTTTCTCTCATTGTTGGAGAAGGTATTTTTCTCTCACTTTTGGAGAAGTTATCTTTCTCTCATTGGAGCAGAAGTTATTTCTAACAAGTGTAAATCAATAGCCTTGAACTTACTTCCCACCCTTGTAAGGACTTTTGCTCTCCAAGGTGTCTACCCAGCATTCACCAGTGACCTTCTGGTGCCAGCGGCAAGGCGGACTACCACATGCAGTGTCTGGTGTACCGAAGGACGACGTTTGAATAATGAATGAGTTACCTCACGTTCCATAGACACTTTGACAGTCTGTTGTGTGGGCTGTCAGCGGTAGATAACTCTGCCACTTTGGTAATCAACAGCAGCAGCAACAACAGTTGTATATTGTTTACAAAACTTGGGGTGAGGTGGGTTTGAGACTTAGAGGTTGGAGTGTCTGCCTTGGGTACATAAGGCACAGAATTCCATCTCAGGATAGGGCAGGGATTTTTCCAAGACCTTTTGGTATTTATCTCCCTTGGATGCCAGAGTAATCTATCTGCCTTGGACTGCCAGAGTAACTAACAAATATTGCCTGAAAAAGGCTAATGAAAGCTGAACATTAAATACAAGGGGGCTTCAAATTAAGACCTTAAAAGTGTGCTAGAAATTAAAATAACCATGACATTGTCTTGTAAACCAATTGTGTTGTTAAGAATGTCAAGAGTGTTAAGCATATGACATCACGGTGCAGATGAACTTTGTGATATCATAAGGATAGTTTGAAGATGGCCACCCCACTTTTGATGCTCCAAAGAGGAGCAGCGCTCTGTTATACATTTGTTATAGTGAAGGGGTGAAACCTATAGAAATTCATTAGTGATTGAAGGTCCAATATGGAATGGCATGCCTGTCAGTTCAGCATGTATGTGAGTGGAGTAGGAAGTTTCAGAACAGCGTGACTTCTTTGAAAGACTGTTCACAGCCGAGTCAGGCACACTGAGTAGTGAACCAAGAGTGCTTACACATGCGACCAAGAGAATTTTTTTCTACAGAAATCCAAGAACTTTATTGGCGCTAGAGGACTTGCATTGGAACACAGAAGACATTGAACATATGATGAAGAACATAAGACAGTGTACATAAAACAATGAACATAAGACAATAGACATGACAATGAACATACAACAGTGGACATATGGCAATGGACATATGATGGTGAACATAAGACAATGAATATATGATGGTGAACATAAGACTATGAACATATGATGGTGAACATAAAACAATGATAAGATGGCGAACATAAGACAATAATTAGATGGTGAACATAATACAATGAATATATGATGGTGAACATAAGACTGTGAACATATGATGGTGAACATAAGACAATGAAAATATGATGGTGAACATAAGACTGTGAACATATGATGGTGAACATAAAACAATGATAAGATGGTGAACATAAGACAATGAATATATGATGAACATAAGACAATGATAAGATTGTGAGTGTATGATAGGGAAATGATAAATCAGTAAACATAATGGTGAATTAAGACAATGAGATGGTGAACATAAGACAATGAGTATATGATGGTGAACATAAGACAGTGAATATATGATGGTAAACATAAGACAATGATAAGACAGTGAATATATAATGGTGAACATAAGACAATGAACATATGATGGTGACCATAAGACAATGATAAGACATTGAATATATGATGGTGAACATAAGACAGTGAACATATGATGGTGAACATAAGACAATGATAAGACAGTGAATATATAATGGTGAACATAAGACAATGAACATATGATGGTGACCATAAGACAATGATAAGACGGTGAATATATAATGGTGAACATAAGACAATGAACATATGATGGTGAACATAAGACAGTGAATATATAATGGTGAACATAAGACAATGAACATATGATGGTGAACATAAGACAATGATAAGACAGTGACTATATAATGGTGAACATAAGACAATGATAAGACAGTGAATATATAATGGTGAACATAAGACAATGAACATATGATGGTGAACATAAGACAATGATAAGACAGTGAATATTTAATGGTGAACATAAGACAATGATAAGACAGTGAATATATAATGGTGAACATAAGACAATGAACATATGATGGTGAACATAAGACAATGATAAGACAGTGAATATATAATGGTGAACATAAGACAATGATAAGACAGTGGATATATAATGGTGAACATAAGACAGTGGATATATAATGGTGAACATAAGACAATGGATATATAATGGTGAACATAAGACAATGAGCATATAATGGTGAACATAAGACAATGAGCATATAATGGTGAACATAAGACAATGGACATAGGGCAATGAACATATGATGGTGAACATAAGACAATGAACATATGATAGTGAACATAAGACAATGAGCGTATGATAGTGAACATAAAACAATGAGCATATGATGGTGAACATAAGAAAATGGACATAGGACAATGATAAGAAAATGAACATATGATGGTGAACATAAGACAATGAGCATATGATAGTGAACATAAGACAATGAGCATATGATAGTGAACATAAAACAATGAGCATATGATGGTGAACATAAGAAAATGGACATAGGACAATGATAAGACAATGAACATATGATGGTGAACATAAGACAATGATAAGACAGTGGATATATAATGGTGAACATAAGACAGTGGATATATAATGGTGAACATAAGACAGTGGATATATAATGGTGAACATAAGACAATGGATATATAATGGTGAACATAAGACAATGAGCATATGATGGTGAACATAAAACAATGAGCATATGATGGTGAACATAAGACAATGAACATATAATGGTGAACATAAGACAATGGATATATAATGGTGAACATAAGACAGTGGATATATAATGGTGAACATAAGACAATGGATATATAATGGTGAACATAAGACAATGAGCATATAATGGTGAACATAAGACAATGGACATAGGACAATGAACATATGATGGTGAACTTAAGACAATGAGCATATGATGGTGAACATAAAACAATGAGCATATGATGGTGAACATAAGACAATGAACATATAATGGTGAACATAAGACAATGAGCATATGATAGTGACCATATGATAGTGAACATAAGACAATGAGCATATGATAGTGAACATAAGACAATGAGCATATGATGGTGAACATAAGACGATGGACATAGGACAATGATAAGACAATGAACATATGATGGTGAACATAAGACAATGAGCATATGATGGTGAACATAAGACAATGAGCATATGATGGTGAACATAAAACAATGAGCATATGATGGTGAACATAAGACAATGAACATATAATGGTGAACATAAGACAATGAGCATATGATAGTGACCATATGATAGTGAACATAAGACAATGAGCATATGATAGTGAACATAAGACAATGAGCATATGATGGTGAACATAAGACGATGGACATAGGACAATGATAAGACAATGAACATATGATGGTGAACATAAGACAATGAGCATATGATGGTGAACATAAGACAATGAGCATATGATGGTGAACATAAAACAATGAGCATATGATGGTGAACATAAGACAATGGACATAGGACAATGATAAGACAATGAACATATGATGGTGAACATAAGACAATGAGCATATGATGGTGAACATAAGACAATGAGCATATGATGGTGAACATAAGACAATGAGCATATGATGGTGAACATAAGACAATGGACATAGGACAATGATAAGACAATGAACATATGAAAGTGAACATTAGACAATGAGCATATGATAGTGAACATAAGACAATGAGCATATGATAGTGAACATAAGACAATGAGCATATGATAGTGAAAATAAGACAATGAACATAAGACAATGAGCATATGATAGTGAACATAAGACAATGGACATATGATGGTGAACATAAGACAATGAGCATATGATATGTAAATAAATAAAGGCCCTAAGGTACATTGGACCTATGGTGCTCAACCTATATTTATACTGACCAATCAGCTCTGGGTGGGTGACATTGTCATTACCACACTGACTGCCTTTACTTTCCAAAACATTTCTTGGCACCCATCTCAGGCTAGGTCTCAACCTGGCACCCATCTCAGGCTGGGTCTCAACCTGGCACCCATCTAAGGCTGGGTCTCAGGCTGGGTCTCAACCTGGCACCCATCTCAGGCTGGGTCTCAACCTAGTAACCATCTCAGGCTGGGTCTCAACCTAGTAACCATCTCAGGCTGGGTCTCAACCTGGCACCCATCTCAGGCTGGGTCTCAACCTGGTAGCCATCTCAGGTTGGGTCTCAACCTGGCACCCATCTCAGGCTGGGTCTCAACCTAGTAACCATCTCAGGCTGGGTCTCAACCTAGTAACCATCTCAGGCTGGGTCTCAACATAGTAACCATCTCAGGCTGGGTCTCAACCTGACACCCATCTCAGGCTGGGTCTCAACCTGGTAGCCATCTCAGGTTGGGTCTCAACCTGGCACCCATCTCAGGCTGGGTCTCAACCTAGTAACCATCTCAGGCTGGGTCTCAACCTAGTAACCATCTCAGGCTGGGTCTCAACCTAGTAACCATCTCAGGCTGGGTCTCAACCTGGCACCCATCTCAGGCTGGGTCTCAACCTGGCACCCATCTCAGGCTGGGTCTCAACCTGGCACCCATCTCAGGCTGGGTCTCAACCTGGCACCCATCTCAGGCCGGGTCTCAACCTAGTAACCATCTCAGGCTGGGTCTCAACCTGGCATCCATCTCAGGCTGGGTCTCAACCTTGTAACCATCTCAGGCTGGGTCTCAACCTGGCACCCATCTCAGGCTGGGTCTCAACCTGTTAGCCATCTCAGGTTGGGTTTCAACCTGGCACCCATCTCAGGCTGGGTCTCAACCTAGTAACCATCTCAGGCTGGGTCTCAACCTAGTAACGATCTCAGGCTGGGTCTCAACCTGGCACCCATCGCAGGCTGAGTCTCAACCTGGCACCCATCTCAGGCTGGGTCTCAACCTAGTAACCATCTCAGGCTGGGTCTCAACCTAGTAACCATCTCAGGCTGGGTCTCAACCTGGCACCCATCGCAGGCTGAGTCTCAACCTGGCTCCCATCTCAGGCTGGGTCTCAACCTGGTAGCCATTTCACTCAACCTGGTAACCATCTCAGGCTGGGTCTCAACCTGGTAATCATCTCAGACTGAGTCTCAACCTGGCACCCATCTCAGGCTGGGTCTCAACCTGGTAGCCATTTCACTCAACCTGGTAATCATCTCAGGCTGGGTCTCAACCTGGCACCCATCTCAGGCTGGGTCTCAACCTGGCACCCATCTCAGGCTGGATCTCAACCTGGTAGCCATTTCACTCAACCTGGTAACCAACTCAGGCTGGGTCACAACTTGGTAGCGCAGGTCAATGTAAATATTTTTCCCCAATGTAGATTCGAACCAGATGAATACATAACAAACACTTGGTAACATGCCATAGAGAGCTTCCAAGTAGGATTAAATAATCCCAAACAAGAACAGAAATCACTACATTAAGGTTCACACAGTGACAGCAAAATACTCATAATAATGAAGTCAGTCAGTTAGTCGACAGATCATCCTCATTGCACATGAAAACATTCATCCATAAGTGCTCGGATCCCCTCCTCAGTAAATCCCGCAGCGTGTAGCGCAGTGGTTCTCAACCGGTGAGGAATTCCCCCCCCCTCCCCAGGGGGAATTTTAGGGTTTCCAGGGGGGGGGGATGAAGATTATTTCAAGATCGCGTTAATACAAGAGCCGAATACTTGATATTGTTTTTCCCTTCATAGGTTAAGGTTCTGTACGTCTCACCCCTTCTAAAATTCATTTTATAAAGTAAGTAGACCCACAAATCACGTTTTATGTGGACGTCTAGACTTGTTTTGGTATGTGCTTCCATTATTACGTATACTGTGTAGGGGCAGGAGTGAGAGGGGGGATTTTAGGTAGGAACTGCGAAGGGGGGGGGGGTGACGTTGTGAAAATATGGTGAAGGGGGCACGGGCCAAAAAAGGTTGAGAACCAGTGGTGTAGCGGCTCACGACACCAGTTCTGCGTAGGTTTATTAATCTTCTCTGACTTTCTGCGTAGTGTTCTTGTCTGGCCACAGTATATCAGCCTGGTCCATGGCTCGACCGTTTTCCACAGTAGCCTTACCTGCAAGCCTGTCAACCTGCTCATTTCCTTGTACACTCGCATGCCCTGGCACGAAAATGAAACTAATCATTACCATCCGTGACCGCTCCAGAGACACCAACCACTATCTAATAATAATGACATTAGTTGCATGTACTTTACAGAACGTTGCATTCAACTCCAGCGCGCGCACACACACACACACACACACACACACACACCATATCGCAATCAGCACATTGCGGTCTGCTTCCAAATCGCTTGCGGCTGAGTTCAAACCCTCGATTTGGTGTACCGGGGGAATTATGCAACTGCGTGTGTCACATTTCCCAAAGATACATCCACTGATTTAAATTCTTATAGTTGCAAGTTATTGAAAAACAAACGTAATGTTAAAAAAAAAAAAAACGCGAATATGAAACCCACACGAAGTGACCCCGTTACGAATATGATTCTCGCCTACGTGATTGGCTGGGTATTCCCAAAATCACAACGCAATACAGGATATCCCGTCATATGCCCCGCCAGTTGGCGTAGGCGTTCACGTCTGTCCACAGATCTCGGGCTTTGCTGTTGTGTGTCAACTCTGCTGATGATATCTCTCCAAGCCACTCAGTCCATCCAGTATCATTTATTTTGGTCTGCGTCTGTCCCCACTGATCTTTCCAGTTATCGTCACGATGTTTTCCAATGCCTCTCTTTTCATTATTTGTTCAAAGAAAGTTGTTTGAATCTTTCTTATGGTTGTGTAACTCCTCCCCCCCCCCCCCCCCACCACTCGCTCGCTTTGAACGCTAGCGTAGTTCATACACACGCGCTACTACTAGTGCACTGGACTGAATGTTGCGTGTCCATTAGCTTTCTCTGTTACCAGTGACCCTCGCCATCAGGCGAACCCACTCCGGCTTCAGAGGTACTTGTAATTTACGTCCCCAAGTCAAGGACGAGAAGTCAACATTTTAGTCTATCTGACTTGTGTAGGGGTTGAACCCGCTACCTCGGTATCAGCACACCGGATGTTTAAGAGCAAGCGCACTTATCGATTCAGCCACGCTGACATTCTTTAACCTCTTTCGTGTAATCGTTGTTAGTTTCTCTGGCAGTCCAAGCTAATGACAGCATTCGTCTCAAGTATCACATCTCATTTGTATCCAATCTCGTCCTGTTTGTTCATTCACATTTTACGAATATTCACGATGAACTGTAATTTTCGTGGCGGATTGTTGTGTTGGCATTCTGGCAGCGGCCTTATGCGTGTACTTGCCTGTGCGTGCTATTGGGTTGTCGGTACTGCTGTCTGTTCCACTCTTCACACCGGGCAGTGAGGAGTACTTGGTGGGATATTCACTGCCATAGGAACGGAGCATTATCGGGGTGACACTTTGTCGTGAAGTTGGAACCGCGACTGACTGACGGACTAACATCGCGTCTTATGATTCGCTGCCATACAATAAAACAGGTTATATACATTATCTCAGAACTCTCTTTCTGACATTTAATGATAGTCACTTATTGCATAAGATAACTCTTCATTTTCTCAAATTCAGCCTTTGCTAAACCTGATAGGGTTTTTAATTTCTGTTGCACCTTCCATCGGATATTATGATTGCCTGAATGTATGTTCAGAAAGCAATGGCAAACTACTGAGCGTAATCTTGCCTAGTACATTGACAGCAGCTAAAAAATGCTGGCGTTGACTGCAACGTCCTGTACGGGATATGCAACATTTAAAAAAAAGCTGAAGGCAAGCGAGCAAGAGGTAGAAAGCGATACAATTGGGAAGATAACAATCAAAACGAGAGACTGTTGGAGATCCACTGCAACCAATCTTCATTATGTAGAAGGCACCTGATTGACTGATATGGATTGATTGGTTAATCGTTGCCCCTTCTGTTGTTATGTCACACTTTAATGTTAGTTTTAGTTTTATATGACTACTGTTTTTGTTTTCCTAATTTTTGTGGACATAAATGCGACATTAAATACCATAAATAGCAAACTATGGTATATAGCGCTGAAACTCATCGATAGTCAAATGTGTTGGATAGTCAAATGTGTTGGATAGTTAAATGTTTTGGATAGTGAGATGTATTGGATAGTCAAATGTGTTGGATAGTTAAATGTTTTGGATAGTGAGATGTTTTGGATTGTCAAATGTTTTGGATAGTGAGATGTTTTGGATAGTCAAATGTGTTGGATAGTCAAATGTGTTGGATAGTTAAATGTTTTGGATAGTTAAATGTTTTGGATAGTCAAATGTTTTGGATAGTGAGATGTATTGGATAGTCAGATGTATTGGATAGTCAGATGTATTGGATAGTCAGATGTATTGGATAGTCAGATGTATTGGATAGTCAGATGTATTGGATAGTCAGATGTATTGGATAGTCAGATGTATTGGATAGTCAGATGTATTGGATAGTCAGATGTATTGGATAGTGAGATGTATTGGATAGTCAAATGTATTGGATAGTCAAATGTTTTGGATAGTGAGATGTATTGGATAGTGAGATGTATGTAAGTGCATGCAATTGTTGACAATATTCTTGAAATCTGGAGCAAGTTTACTTGTTGAAATTCGCATGACAGCATGGAAGTTGCAGTCTGACAATAAAGACCTATTCTTAGATTTGTTGATCTTCAAGCAAGAAAATGCTTGTTCGCAAATGTATGTTGATCCAAACAATGATAAGAGTTTAGCTGCAAAGTTTCTCAAGTTGGGAAATGATTCTTGTGATAAAGATCCATAGAAATCCAGCAAACCATCTGACTTGAATTTCTCTTTCAGGTAATGCTTGTAAGTCAAGCAGCTCCAACTTTATGTCTTCTGTGGCTGTATCACCTTCTGCACTAAAAGGGGAACTGAGAATATTAAACTGTGGCTCCAAGTTCTAGAAATCTGGGAATCTCCATCCAAATTCTCCAGTCAGTCAAATAATTGGTCTTTGTACTTTTCAGTCATTTCACCAGAAATAGTTTCTTATTTCAGCAAAGGGAAGTGACAAAACTCTTTTCACTTGCTTGTCTGGAGAACAGTGAGAGTTTTGCCTGAAATGATTTCACATATACACACAATTCATGTGCAAACACACCATTGCCCTGAAGTGTGACATTCAGTTCATTTACTTTTTCCATAATTTCAATGGCAAACATAAAGTCTAACTTCCACTCTTTATTGACAATGTTAGTGTTAAAGTCACATTCAATGCCCTTCATCTCTAGTAATATCACTATTTCTTCTCTGAAATCCCACGCCTCAACACCTTGCCGAGACTCAGACACTGGTGTGATACAGGACATCGGAGTGTTCAGTTTCCAAATCGTCAAGTAATGCCTTGAACTGTGATTAAGTCCCATTGATCTGATGAGGTTGATGACACTGACAACTAGGTCAATAACATGCTTGATATTCAAAACAGTTTTACACAGTCTTTCTTGATGGATCACACAGTGAAGTGGTAATGATGTGTGGTCAGGATATTCTGCTTTAATCTTATCACTTATTAACTTTAACAGACCTACATTTTTCCCAGTCAAAGCACGAGCTCCGTCAGTTGTAACACTTGCCATCTTGTTCCAAACCAACCCAGTTCTGTCAATACAGTTATTAACAGCATTGAATATATCATGGCCTGTGGTTGTGTCTTTGAGTGATTCAACACTCAGTAACTCTTCAGTGAGTTTGAAAGAAGTGTTTATTCCACGTATAAATATCAACAATTGGGCAGTATCATGTACATCGGTACTCTCATCCAATGCAAGAGAATACCACAACAATTGTTTACTTGCATCTTGAAGTTTATGCATCAAATTGTCACTTATCTTGTCATGATCCTGGATAAAGTAATGTCAATCTTTTTTTCTTCTAAATGCCCTCGAGAGCCGCATAATATCAGTTGCCGGGCCGCATGCGGCCCGCGGGTCGTAGTTTTCCCACCTCTGGTCTATTGTATTAGATAGTCAAATGTTTTGAATAGTCAAATGTAGGTGATAATTAGATCTAGACGATAGTCAAATGCAGACAATAATTAGATGTAGCGGGTAGTCACATGTAGGCGACAGTAAAAGGGAGCCGATAGTCAAACGTAGGCAGTAGGCAAATATGGGACTCTTGAATGCAGTCGATAGTCGGGCATAGACAATAAATGTCCCAAGTTTCTGGTGCTCCATTTTACCAGGTCCAATCCAGAGTCACTCGGTAACGAAAAAAAAACAACTCCACCACAAGCGGGGTTTGACTCAGAACTACCAGACAGCTAGTACAGTACCAATAACGCCAAGGCCGCTTCATTGTCATTGTTTCTATTTATTCATACCCTAATGATGGAAAAAAGGGGAGCGGGGGGGGGGGGGAAGAGAGAGAGAGAGAGAGAGAACGATGAACGCGTTGAAGCTAGCTACTCACTCGACAGTTGCCCTCGACAGCCCGCCTCGTTCTGTTACAATGTCTGTAACTCTACACAGACGCGGTGATGATACAGGATTGCGATGATTACACTCGGGGGGCGTGAGCACCCAGAATGCCGGCCGAAGTATTGATTTGGTTCCGCGCTTGATGAAACGCTCATCTCGCTTCCGGTGTGTCGGGGGGGGGGGGGGGGGGGGGGGGGATATTGGCGGTAATGGAAGGGAGGGGGGGGGGGGGAATAACAGTGGTACATTTCCTATCTGCTGTCGTAAATGTGTTAATTGGGACAACCGGGTCAGTCTGGCGGGGCTGGCCTTATGTTGGAGACAACTGTTGCCGAGTGCTCAATCCAAGGATTGAATGGCTTAGAGGATTGGTGTCTGGCTTTAATCCCGGGGGAGCGGGGTTCCATCCGTCAACTGGGGATATAATTTATGAGGGGGGGGGGTGTTTTTACTCTCCCCCCCCCCAACTGATAGTTTGTAATGATATCATCATGTCTGCTTGTCTGTCTGCCATGTCTGCTTGTCTGTCTGTCATGTCTCTTGTCTGTCTGTCATGTCTGCTTGTCATGTCTGTCTACTTGTCTGTCTGTCATGTCTCTTGTCTGTCTGTCATGTCTGCTTGTCATGTCTGTCTGCTTGTCTGTCTGTCATGTCTACTTGTCTGTCTGTCATGTCTGCCATGTCTGCTTGTCTGTCATGTCTCTTGTCTGTCTGTCATGTCTACTTGTCTGTCTGTCATGTCTGCTTGTCTGTCATGTCTCTTGTCTGTCTGTCATGTCTACTTGTCTCTCTGTCATGTCTGCCATGTCTGCTTGTCATATCTGTCTGCTTGTCATATCTGTCTGCTTGTCTGTCTGTCATGACTGTCTGTTTGTCTATCATGTCTGCTTGTCTGTCTATCATATCTGCTTGTCTGTCATGTCTGCTTGTCTTTCTGTCATGTCTGTCTGAATGTTATTATCAACATCTTCTCGTCCTTGACTTGGGGACGTAAATTACAAGTACCTCTGAGGTCGGAGTATATTCGCCTGATGGCGAGGTACACTGGTAAAAGGGACAGCTAGTCCAGACGTAAATAATCAGTTCAGTGCACTGGAATTAGTTGCGTGTATATGAACTACGCTTGAGTTTAAAACGAGCGAACGCCAACAAAATCATCACGTGACTTGTCGACTGGCGTGAGCGAGATCTCCAACAGATTGTATCAGTTCGTGAGCTGACTCCATTCCGTGCCATGACACAAGACCTTTCTTTTATTACATCAACACTATATAGTCTGTTAGTTTGACTGTCCCGCCACTTGCACCTGATTACATCAACACGATATAGTCTGTTAGTTTGACTGTCCCGCCACTTGCACCTGATTACATCAACACGATATAGTCTGTTAGTTTGACTGTCCCGCCACTTGCACCTTATTACATCAACACTATATAGTCTGTTAGTTTGACTGTCCCGCCACTTGCACCTTATTACATCAACACTATATAGTCTGTTAGTTTGACTGTCCCGCCACTTTTACCTTATTCCAGAAACCAGGCCTTCTATTACTGCAGTCTCTAAACCACAGTTAAGTTAGCTGCATATCCTTTACAAGACTTCGCAGTCAACTTCAGCATTTTTTTGGGTGTTTGTGATTTCTTAGGAAATTTACGTTCAGTAGTTTGCCATTGCTTTCTGAATGATCGATGTAAATATCATTGTATGAAAATCTGCGCAAGGCTTTCTGCTTCCAAATCGCACGCAGCTGTGTTTCGAACACGGGTTCGGGATTACGAACTGCGTTCATGACTCCTTCGCCACTGGGGCGTTAAATATCTCCAGATTATTTCTGTGTCCCAGACTGGATGCTTTTTATGATCCAGTTGTCTTTGATGTTG
Organism: Cepaea nemoralis; assembly: GCA_014155875.1. NCBI lineage: Eukaryota > Metazoa > Mollusca > Gastropoda > Stylommatophora > Helicidae > Cepaea > Cepaea nemoralis. The sequence continues at coordinate 72,607 of JACEFZ010026090.1, forward strand.
AGACCTTGTAGAGCAGTGTTTCCCAACGTGGGGCCCACGCCCCACAGGGGGGCAATTCGATTGTTAAGGGGGGCAGTTCGAAAATGGAATAAATCGGCTGGATATAACAAAACGGGGAGACTTGAGACTGAAGTTAACTAAATTGGAACCTGACATAAAATCTCTTTGTAGCAAGCATCAAGCGCAAGAATCTCTTCTTCTTTTTAAGCATTCCGAGCCATTGAGGTTCTTTGCTGCAGATACAATCCGTCTCCATTCGTCTCTCTGGTGGACCTTCTCTTGCCAGTCACTGATTCCAAGTGCTTATAGGTATGTATGTATATTATCTCTTCACCGTCTTCTGGGTCTACCACGGGGTCTGCGGTCATTTATTTCCTGAGTGTAAGCGAGTTTTGTTTCCCTATTATCTTCCATTCTTTCTATATGCCCCAGCCATTGCAGTCTATTAGCCTTCATAATACCAAAGATTAGCGGGGACTTAATCAGATCATAAATGTCTTTGTTACTTCTTCTTTTCCACTCTCCACTTTGTGTATCCCTAATGAGCACAAAGATGCGTCTTAAGACTTTGTTCTCAAAGGTTTGTAACAAGGCTTCGTCTCCTTTAGTTGTACTCCATGTTTCAGAGCCTTACAGCACAAATGGTCTGATCAGTGTTTTGTATATTGTGATCTTGGTGTTACGAGATAGCGCATTTGATGTTAGCAGATGTTGTAGTTCATAATATATCTTATTTCCAGAATTGATTCTAGATGTTGGAGCAGTTGAAGATTGTACCCAGGTATTTGTATGTTTCCGTTCTTTTAATAGTCATATTATCTATTTGCATGTAACCAGAGTTTTTAGCCGTTCCTTCTCTTGAAATTGCCATATATTATGTCTTATCTTGGTTGATAACCAGCCCCATCTGTTTAGCTTTTTCCTTTAGGTGAGTCAATATTTTCAATGTCGTTTGTTCATTTTCCCCTATAATATCTATATCATCTGCATAACCAAGCAGTCTGGATATTCCTCCAATAGCACATTCCTCCTTTACCTTCCTTACAACTTTCTCTAGAGCCAGATTGAAAAGGAGCGGCGACAGTGCATCACCCTGTTTCAAGCCAGATGTTATTTGGAAAAGGTCTGATTTCCTGCCTTTATATGTTACTATATTATAAGTATCTTCCATGCATAGTCTGGTCATGTTGATTAACGTCCTTGGTATTCCAAATTCCTGCATAGCATTCCATAGACTATTCCTATGGAAACTATCATAAGTGTGACATGTTGTATATTGAGTTGCCAGAGGACCTAGTTGTAGTGTTCTCTGGAGATATATCTTGAATAATAACTACCAAGATAAAGGATATGATTTAGCACGTTTTGTCTAGAGGTCACTCAAATGAGCTAATCATTCCCGCAATAGCCTGTTTGGAGAACATTTTTCCTTGGCTCAAACCCCCACTGTGAGACTACTATGTATCTACACAGAAATTTATAAAGGAAGTAAAAGGTTCCCTTAAGGCCAGAAAAGATCTGAACTATTAGCGCCTGTACAACTGAGGATCCCTCTCACTCATTATAATGTTGCCAGTGTGCTGTTCGTCCGTCACCTAGATCTCTTCTTTCTTTATTTTGTCAGTATGACCTATATCAGTTCAAGTAGTCCTTCAATTTTTCAGACAAACAAACTTCAACAATAACTGTACATTACATCTGTTGGACAGGACATCTACATGACAGTTTCTTGACAAAAGTGGAACATACACTCACAAGGAATTGGTTTACATCACAAGTGTACAAGATAGACATCATGAGATACCTGACAACATCTATACAAGACTTTTCACAATATGTATAACCAACCACAGCACTTAAGACAGTCACCAGAGACAACACTTGACAGCAACTGTACAAGAAATTCACTGGGGACATGTACTTGAAACACTGGTTCAATCATACTGTTTATTGAGCTGATGGTGAGTCTAGTTATGACCATTGTTCATCCCATTTGTCATGTCAACACCTCAACAAGGTACATACAAAATGTACAAATATGCTAACATGCATGAAGATAACATGATACACCACTTCTCCTTACTCCACCAACTAATAACTCTTATCCACCTCTCCTCTCTAATCACCACTACACCATTCTGTTTACAGTATCTATCTCTATCCTCATCTCATGTCTCTTGGGAATTTAGGAAATCCTATCCATGGGCAACTCAAGGAAGAAACTACTGTTCTGGGTCTGTTGAATCCTTTTATCATCAGCATGGATGTTGGACCAGCTCCAGTTAGCAGCTTTCCCAAAATAAGCTTCATGGCAGATTCATTCCTCTTGAAGACAAGATTTGGTAGGATGATATGAGACTGTCTCTCCCCGTTGACCAGACTGTCTGTGAATGCTGGTACTGGGATACTTCAAAAGTTGAGGATAACACTCTCCTGACATTGGGAGATGTATACTCGGTACATGCAGAACATGACTTGCTGAAGAAACCCAGAGATAGGAACAAATTCCAATATACTGCAGCCCCTCAGTCAGTCCAATCTCACCTACACTTCAAGTCACATTCTTCACCACTGTGTGAGCACCAGGCTGGAGATTAACCAAGATAAGTCCTAGCTAAACAATCCATTGCACCAGTCATTTCACAAGTTGTCTTGAATGGGGTTAACAACCAGACTTGTTGTTTCATTCTCAGATGACATTTGATTAATGATCACTGTACTTCTTCAGAACTATTTTTCTCTCTTTCTTTTATATCCAGCTGTTTGAGAGCTGAGCTGAAAGTCTCTAGGAAATTCCCATGTTGTGGGTTCTAGCGGATTTCACTTATAGAGAGTTGGTTCTGGATTCTGGGACTACTGGTTAGTTTTCCCAGATGATATATGGATGCCTCTCCTCCATCCTCCTGTTCTCTGTGGATATATAGAATGGCACAACATCTCTTCACATGTGTTAAAAGATGATGTTATCATACATTAACATACACAGATGGAGATGGGGAAGGTTAGGGTTGATGATGTAGTGAATTTCACTCTGATGTACTGTGGTAATCACAAGACCATATGCTGAGACAGGGTAGTTTAACACAATTACAAGCATTTATGTGGTCTAAGTTCCACCATGTTTGAACCACAGTAGACCTGGGCACAAGGAGGACCAGACACAGTACAGCAATCATTGTGACATAGCAACATGGGACAGGCATTGTGAAGGGAAATGGAAAATAGGCATTTACAACTGCAATATGCATTATGTATTAACTAATGGCATTTACCCAATTAGCAGACCAGACATCCATTCCTATAGCTGTGATGTTGGTGCATGAATGTCTTATTCCATATTCACACAGCAATGCCAGACCTCACCCCTTTTTCACCAGACTTGTCTCACAGATACATCATCTTTATCATCATCATGTGCTCTCTCCCCACTGAGTAATGTCCACAGTAGGTAACAGAAGCTCAATTGCATAGCAATAGTTCACATATGCACCAAGCACATATGTGGAAAACATGTTTAGTCCTTGTAAGTTTGCATGAGCCATACATTATATTCAGCCAACTAAAACACAGGTTCACACACCTATGGTTCTCTTAGGAACTAGTTTATATGAACCATCCAACAGTAGAGGTAACAGTGTAATACTTCAAAGAGAAATTATAGTAATTCTCTTGAGTTTATAGCAACCAGGCATCACATGGACTTAGCAATTCTGGCGTGCCATCACCGTCCTGTTTACATATGGATATTTGAAGCATCTTTCTTTCTACTAATGTGAGAGGCTATTTATTAAATCACCACCTCACTCACTCCATCATTCTCTGCGTTTTACAAAGGAACTTGTACATGTTTCATCACTCATTCCCATTCAGACTGCCATTTGTTAACTCGCACGAGAGCAAAGGTACAGTTGATTTTAAGAATAAGTCATCCTAGGCATGTAGAATGCACAAGGGGTTTGGGTTTGCGAATCTGCATGAGTGTACTACATTCCTCAAGCATACACAACCAGTCACAACAAGGGATTGATATGCACTTGGAGTATACAGCGTGAAAGACGTGTCAAGGTTGAAGAAGCAATATTCAGAATTCTGGCGCACAGAAGTTAGGTTTTCCACTTTCACATATTATTCATAAAATACTCTTATATTCTTCTCTTTCGTACATTAGGTTTAGCCACAACATTAAAGTATGTTTTAAAGTGGTACCTGTTGTCCAGAGAACAATATATTGAATCTACAAGGGCATTGTTGGGTCATCACATCACACTAGCGACCGCTCCTGGTGAAATTCCCGCTCCTACTAATTAGATTTTAAAATATGGCCCAGGAATAGCGTGGGCTCATTATTTATGAACCAATCATAAGACAAGTGCATACCGCCGCCTCCCCCAACTCGTTCTGGAACCTTCGATCTAAGAATAGCCCTTATTTTGGGATGGTCCCTGTTAAGACTCAAAGTATATTTATGAAATGTGTCGGACTGGAAATGGGGATTCTGTTCCATCATGCTACAATAAGCCTTTTTAAAATCCACAAAAATGTTATGGAGATCTCTTTTATATTCCCATTTTTTCCCCGGCTATTTGTCGTAAGATAAATATCTGATCTATTGTTGATCTGTTTTGTCTAAAACCCGCCTAGTAGTCACCTGATATGTCTTCTGAATATGGTTTTAGTCTATTTAGTAATACCGCGGATAATTTCTTACAGCTTGTGGACAGTAGTGATATTCCTCTATAATTTTCACATTGGAACTTTTCTCCTTTCTTAAAGATAGGTATCAATAATGACTCTTTCCAGTCGTGGGGTAATTCTTCTGTCCTCCAGATTTTTATTATTAGTTCGTATAGCTTTAGATGTAATGCATGGGCACCTGCCTTTATGAATTCAGCAGCAATTCCATCAGCCCCAGTTGCTTTATTGTTTTTAAGTCGTGTTATTACATATAGGATTTCTTCAAATGTAGGTTCTTCAATTTGTGGTTCACACGTTAGAACCTCTTCCTGTGGGAAAGTGTTACTTGGAGCTTCACAATTTAGTAATTCAACATAGTATTCTTTCCATGTGTTACACATTTCCTCATTGGTATTTACCATATTCCAATTTTTTGTCTTTTAAACCATATGTGTTGTGTTGGTGCCCTCATATATTCTCGCTTCTGCCGCCGAACTATTTTTGTAGCCTCTTTACATTAAGTTCTATATTGCTCTTCATTTTGGATGTTATTGATGTCATTTAACCATAACTGTCAAGGCACTCTTTTTCCTAATGACTGCTTCTTCACATTTTTGATTGAACCATCTGTTCTTTCTATGCATAGTTAACACACCGAGACATTCTTCTGCGGTGGTTTGAATTGTATTCTTGATGTTCAGCCAAGTTTGGCCAGCGCTTTCCTCCAACGGGTTGTGTAGAGTTTCAAGTTTAAATTTTATTTCATCTGAAAATTTCTCTTTGACTGTAATTTCTTGTAGTTTTTCTCTATTATATGTTGGGTGTAACCTCTGCAGTTTGGTATAGAAAGCTCTTTCAAGTTTTATTTTAAATTTTGCCCCAACGAGGAAATGGTCGCTGTGACAAGGATCTCACTAAATTTATAAATAATAAAAAATTATTAATAATTAAAATAATATAGAAAAATCTTTCAATAAAATTATTTTGTACTTGAATTTCAGTTCTCCGTTATAATTTATATTTTTTGAAAATTTACTTACTGTGTTTGCTCAATAATTTTCTAGTGATTTCTTCCTAAAACCTATAAGTCAAGTTTCTTTAGTGAACATTTCAATTTTTGAATATTAAAAATTATGTATATGTTAAAGGGGAGGGGGGGGGGGGAATAAGAATTTTAGAAAGGCTTAGGTGGGGCATAGCACAAAAAAGGTTGGGCGTGGTGAGACAGGATCAGTCGTGTATGCTTGGGGTTGGGTGGCATGCGTCCTGTCAACACTATTAAATAGAGAGCAGCTGGATTTTGTTCCCATGACATACTGGTGTGGCGGGAAACGAGTAGTCGGACAGATTTGTGGGTCATGATGGTCGCCTGCTTTAGATCAGACACCCGAAGAAGAGGGGAAAGAAGAAGGAGAAAATAGAGGAGAAGATGAAGCAGAAAAAGGAGGAGGAGGAGGAGAAGAACAAAAACAACAAAGAAGAACACCTATGAAGGACGAAGAAGAAGAACAACACCAACAATAAATTAGAACACAGTACAATAATAAGAAAAAACAAAGAACACAGAAGAAGACGAAGAAGAGCCATATGAAACAAAAACGAGAAAAACAACATTATATCAGACATGTAGCTTATTATGTCACATGTGTGAAGTCGTACTTGCTCTAACCACGCATTCCACTAGATAGTGCAGCCACAGATAAGTTAGTAATTCTGCAATATAAACACACGCAAAAAAAACAAAAACACACACACACACAACGTCTCCTCAAAAGTCTTCTTCAAGTGAACACAACGCCAGTTGATAGCCAATAGAAATGAAGAGGGCGGATACGAACATGAAATGAACTAACATGAAAGGAACGTGAAAACCAATTAAACCAAGACAACAAATGTGTAATAATTTATTTAATGTGTAAACTTGACATTTATACAAACATTATAAACAAATGTTTGAAATAATGACTCTGGAAACAGAAACGAGACATACAAAATCGCTCTCAGCTGTGTTTCCATTTCTGTATGCGAGATTACAAATGTCGTTCTTAACCTCTTCACCGCAGCGCCGGCCTATCGTATGCACAATAGATAAGAAAAAAATCATCATTAAGTGCTCTGCCGACTGACTTGAGCAAAGTTGTTTCTCCACATCTTGCAATCTCCAAAAGCGTATGAGATCAGACTGCCAAGCGTTTTCTCTCGCTGTCTTCCTCTGTCTCTCTGCCCACACATCTTTGTAGATAGTCACATTGTGTTGTAGTTTTTGTCTTCTCATAAAGTAGCAAAACACGTTGACTTCCTCTTTCTGGTGTTTGTGACAAGTTGTTTTTGTGTCATAGAGTTGGTTGCATATTTACCGAACGTAAATCCCAGCATTGTTAGGGACTGTTGTGATTTATAAGGCAATGTATCCGTCCAATACCATCGAAATCAGCACAAGGCGGTCGCTTCGAAATGGTCTGTAGTTGGTTTCGAATCGCTCTCACTACCGACCCTTCGTTTCATAGCCTCTTTTTAAATGTTTACTCATTTTTGCTATCCGCGGCATTTCAACATTTATATGATGCTTCGAGGGATAAGAATACAAACTGAATGACTTAAAATTCAAATGGTTAAACTAGGCGACCGGGTGATTCCCAACGGAACAAATCCGATGGATGTCGGGATATATTTGGCAGAACTGACTGGGAGTGGGTCAAGGTGACGGAAGCGCCATGAAGGTCGATAGATAAACAAGGGAAAGGGAAGGGAAAACGTCATTTGACAAAGGGAAGACAGGGATAGACATGATTTGGGGAAGATAGATGGAAATGATTTTGGAAAGGCAGAGATGGGGATGATTTTAGGAAGGCAGAGTTGGAGATGATTTAGGGAAGGCAGAGATGGAGATGATTTTGGGAAGGCAGAGATGGGGATGATTTGGGGAAGGTAGATATGGAGAGGATTTGGGGAAGACCAAAACGTGAACAAAATTGGAAGGCAGTTGACTTGAATCAACAGCGAACAAGAATAGGAAGAAGAAGGATAAGCCAGACGAGGAGGAAGACGAAGAAGAGAAGGAGGAGGAGGGCGATGAAGAGAATAATAAGGAGGAGGAGGAAGAAGACAAGGAGAAGGAGGACAATGAAGAATAAGGGAGGGGGATTTGGGAAAGACCACCACATGAACAAAATTGGAAGGCAGTTGACTTGAATCAACAGCAAATAAGAGGAGGAAGAAGAAGGATGAGCTAGAGGAGGGGGAAGAAAAAGAAGAGTAGAAGGAGGGCGATGAAGACAAGAATAAAGTGGAGGAGGAAGACGAAGAGAAGGAGGACAATGAAGAATAAGGAGGAGGAAGACGAACAGAAGGAGGATGATGAAGAATAAGGAGGAGGAGGAAGCAGAAGAGAAGGAAGAAGAATCTGAGGAAGAAGGCGACGAGAGAAAAGGAGGAGAAGGAAAAGGGAGAAGAAGGCGAAGAATTGTATAGAAAAGAAGAGCAGCAACACTGGATGATACAGTGTGTATTGTTTATGACTGTGCAGTGTTTGAAAATATTGCCAGTCCTAGTTTTGTATTTACCTATTATGTTGCATGAACTTTACAGAGGGTGAATACAAAACATCGAGCGGCAATATTTGCAATCACTGTAGTCATTAAAAATACACCATATAGAAGGAGCCTCTTGTTCAGACTACAGGAGCTAGTTTAAGGAAGTCAGCGGTGTCACTAAAGTCATCGATTGTCAATACAAAACACAGGACCTATTTCCAGATACTGTGTGGTCCCATATTTTTATAAACCTTTGGGAACTCCGTGGATGAGGCGGTCAGTGGTATTCCGCCGGCTGCCTTTAGTTCCTGGAACATTTACTAGTACCCGTTTTTGTAAATGATTAGAACAATTAGACGCAGACAGTCAGGATTTTTGGGGCACGTTATGAGAAGAAATAAACTGAGAACTTGGTGACAACTGGCAAGATTCAGGGGAAAATAACAAGGGGAAGACAAAGAGGTAAATAGCTGGTTGGCTTGGTCACATGGCATAATCGAGGGGGAAAAACACCGAGCTGGTCCACGACTCTGGTGATCGTGTGAGATGGCGAAACATGACAGCCCACACTTATCGGCATGGCACATTATGATGATGGTTCTAGGCTATGTCGACCTGTTTGCACTGGTCAGTTTTAATTTTTTTTTAAAAAGCTCGGAAACAAGTCTGCCTCGACGCACGGACAACTAGACACCCCGGAACAGCGCTGACTTCATTAGCCAGGTCTATCATTAACGCCGTCGCGGGAACTACCGAGTTCTTTGACTACCCTGCAGAAAGAAATTGAGCCATATGGGATAAAATCTGGTGCAATGAATTTAATCCTTTTGCCTTTTAAATGCCTTTTTTTTTTTAAGTTCACCATCCGGAATTCGTAACAATAAAATATGGGCATAATTCGCACCCAGCCGTTGACGTGCTTTGCCTCTGAAAACTTGCCGGCCGTTGTTATCATAATTTGTTACTGTAGCCGCCTCAATCTCTACGCACCCGAACGGATCACAGTAAATCGTTCAATTTGAAATTCTTATTGATTTTTGTCGACTTGGAGTGTTTCGGATTTAACGCCATCAAGATAAGGGTAATGTATGTCTGGCAGTCACGCAATGCTGGCATGTGACTGTGTGTGTGTGTGTGTGCTTGCGTGCGGTGTGTGTGCGCGTTCGTGCGGATGTGTAATATTTTTCTGTTCGGTTAACACTTCATGGGCTCTCACACGTGTATGTAAAACGCCAAATTCGACAAATGACATGGGACAAAATAGCAGCAGAAGAACTGGCATATTAATTTGAGGGGCTGGTTTGCCACGGGCGGAGTTCAGTGAGACCAAGTCCTCTGATAACCTTGTGCGCGAAGGCTAGAGAGCTTAAATTGGAAGTCGTTTGAGCACCCACCTCACAACCCTGACCATACCTTGCGACTTTTATTCCTTGGGGCCTGTGAAGAAGCACCCATCTATTCGGAACCGACAACCAAGTCCAGCAAGCTGCAGTATCCTAGCTACAGGACGCCACTTACATTTCTTGTGTAAAGTAAAGGAATCGTTCACAATTCACACACATTTAGCATGGGGCATGTACAGGGGGATATGTTGCCAGACTTTCCTTTACATAGCAGGCGACAAGCCCAGGCGTTGAACTCTTGCCCGACTGTGCGTATGCCATTATCAGCCCAGCTCCCTGTCACTTTCGCTGACGTGTCAGATATAGGACACGCAATTATAGGGAGTCCGTCTCCGTGGCGAAGAAACGGACGTGATTTGTAATCCCGTATACCCGCGTTTGAAACACAACTGCGCGCGAATTGGCAGCAGACCGCGTTGCGTTGGTTTTTCGTTGGTATCGGTGCCGGTCGTTCAGAAAGCAATGGTAAACTACTGAACGTAAACTTGCCATGAGATCACAACGGCAGAAATGCTGATATTGACTGCGGTGTCCTATAAAGGAAATGAAAAAAGAAAAAAAAAATACAGGAAACAAAAGCACCGAACCAGAAACCAGCGATATGTCTGTGATGCGGTCAGACCGTGACGTTTTGTAGGACCGTCACATTTTGTATGCCAGTCACGTTTTGTAGGACCGTAACATTTTGTATGCCAGTCACGTTTTGTAGGACCGTAACATTTTGTATGCCAGTCACGTTTTGTAGGACCGTAACATTGTGTATGCCAGTCACGTTTTGTAGGACCGTAACATTGTGTATGCCAGCCACGTTTTGTAGGACCGTAACATTGTGTATGCCAGTCACGTTTTGTAGGACCGTCACATTTTGTATGCCAGTCAAGTTTTGTAGGACCGTATCATTTTGTATGACCGTCACGTTTTGTAGGACCGTAATATTTTGTATGACCGTCACGTTTTGTAGGACCGTAATATTTTATAGGACCCTCACGTTTTGTAGGGCAATCAGGTTTTGTAGGACCGTGACATTTTGTAGGACCGTAACATTTTATAGGACCGTAACATTTTGTAGGCCGGAGTGCACAGAGAATTAGGTAGTTACTCTCTCCCTCCCGGCTCCGTGGCGAATGGGCTACAGACAATTTCGCCTACCCGCGTTCGAAACACAGCTGTGTTGGTTTTTTATCAAATGATATGGGTACCGGTCGTTCAGAAAGCAATGGCAAACTACTGAAAGTAAATATGGCCAGAAATCACGAACAGCCAAAAATGCTGGGGTAGACTGCTACGTCATGTAAAGGACATGCAACCTACTCTCCCTCCTGTAGCCAGCGACAACCCGACCATCGAACCCGTGTCCATCCACCCTGATGCCAGTGTTAGGGCAGCTTCCTAACCGCCCCGCCAACTAGGTATTAACGTTAGACCCATATTTGTGTGCACACATCGGCATTACGGGGGTGACGTGGTCAGTAGCGCACCGGCCGCCTTGGCTTCTCGATGCATTTCCTGGTGTCCAGTTTAGGCTGGGTAAACCTGGGAGCTCGGGTATGTTTTCAAAACCCGTTTCAATGTGGATCCAAACCCCTGATTACCGGGCCGGAAGGCGAGCGTCTAGCCACTACGATACAGTGGTTGCCAATGTGTGGATGGCGTGATTGCTTACACAGTATATATAATTTGCAACGAGAAAAAGAGTGTTGAAGTGCTACATAGAACCTGTGCTTTTGTATGGATGTGAAGCGTGGACAATGAGCAGACAAGCTGAAAAATATCTGATGGCTGTGGAAATATGGTTTCTGAGAAAAATGCAAGAACATACTATGGGCATACAGAAAAAGCAAAGACCAAGTCCCACAAGAAACACATGAAAACCGTAAACTGATTAGAGAAATTAGACGTAGACAGTCACAATTTTCTGGACACGTTATGAGAAGACATAAATTGGAGAACTTGGTGACAACTGGCAAAATTGAAGGTATAAGAATAAGGGGAAGGCAGAGAAGTAAATACCTGTATGGCGTGCCAACGTGGCATGGTCGAAACAAGAACACAGAGCTGATCCACGACTCTGGTGATCGTGTGAGATGGCGAAACATGACTGCCCACGCTAATCGGCATGGCACATGATGATGATTAAAACATCGAGTATTGCGCGAGTGAATATTAACGCGAAAAGTGCGGCCTCGATAACTATGATAGCGTGAGAACCGCTGTGGGAGATTTATTAGGCTCTTAATGAAAGCGATATCCTCTGGTGAAATCCTTCTGTCACGGAACAGCGGAAGTGACGTAGTTGTTTAAGTAGAGTAGAGATTACTCTACGTGGGAACGCGTGATTCTATCAGATCCTTGGTGCCATGGGGGATCAATGTTGGGTGGATCTGCTTGTCGCTAGGTGCTGGGGTTAGCATATTGTCGCTAGGTGCTGGGGTTAGCATATTGTCGCTAGGTGCTGGGGTTAGCATATTTTAGAGGAGAGCAGCATGATCGAATAGATAAGATCGCTTGCTCTTAAACTTCCGGTGTGCTGATGCCGAGGTAGCGGTTCAACCCCTACACCGGTCAAATGGACTTAAATGTTGACTTCTCGTTCTTGACGCAAAAAAAAAAAAAAAATAATATGAAAGCTAATTCACACGCATTGAATGTAAGAAATAGAGTGATGAAGTGCTATATAGAACATGCTTTACTGTATAGCAGTGAATCTTGGAATGTCTCATCTCATCATCTCATCATGTTCCTCTTGTACCTTGCGGTGTCGAGGTGAAGTATAAACTTCGTGAGAGTGCCCGATTATGGGCTTCATATATCGACATTCCCATGGACTGCTATTCCCTCAGTCCAACGTTTACGTGGTCGGCCTCTTCCTCTGTTTCCATCTGGTCTGTACATCATTGCCTGCTGTGGTACGCTGTTGACTGGTAACCTACTTGCATGGCCAAACCATTTGACTTGCTGCTTTCTAATAAAATCTAGTGCTGCTTTAACCCCCACTTTAGTCCTGATTTCTTCTTTTCTGATCTTATCTCTTCTTGATACGTTGAGTATTCTTCTAAGAAACCTCATTTCTGTTGTTCTGATTTTTCTTTTCTCTTTTTCTGTCATTGTCCAGGTTTGGCATTGGTAGCATAGAGTTGGTAGGAAGATTGTGTTGTAAAGTGCTTTCTTAGTAGTTATTGATACATGTTTGTTCTTTAGTATCTTCTGATCTGCCATTTGATGATATTATACTTCCTAGGTACTTGAAACTCTTTTCTTGTTTCAAGGGATGTTCGTTTAGGTGAATTGTTGTTGTTTGTTCTTCTTTAGTTATAGTCATTACATCTGTTTTGCTTGTGCTAATTTTCATGTTATGTTCCCTACACATTTCGTTTAGACTATTCATTCTTGTAATTCAGCTTCTGATTTTGCTATTAGTGTTATTGCTATTAGTGTTTGGTCGTCCGCAAACAGGAGTTCTCTAATGGTTAGATTTGCAGATGGTTCTTTTTCTGTGTTCTCGTCATGCAGTATTCTTGCTGTCTCTGCTTGGCTGGTTTCTTTACATATGTTGTCTATATATGTTATGAACAAGAGAGGGGACAGGACACCACCTTGTCGTACTCCAGATCTTATGGTGAATTGTTCTGTGTGTCCTCCAGTTGCTCTCACTATGCATTTACTGTTGTATAAATTTCTACATAGGTTTGTTAGATGTGTACTCACTCCATATTGTTTAAGGATTTCCCACAGTTTGTTTCTGTCTACTCTGTCGAATGCCTTTTCTTGGTCGACAAAGGCTAAGTAGAGTGTTTCATTGAATTCGATTGATTTTTCTATAAGTTGCCTAAGAGCAAAAATGGCATCTGTGCATCCTTTGTTTTTCCTAAATCCAAGTTGTGTCTCGCTTAGCTGGGGCTTCTAAAGTAGTTCGTATTCTTTTTTCAAGAATTTTGCAAAATATTTTCCCAGTATGACTCAACAGTGAAATGCCTCTGTATTGTGTGCAGTCTCTTTTGCTGCCTTTGTTTTTCCAAATTGGGATAATTATGGCGTTTCCCCAGTCTCGTGGTGTCTGTTGTTCTACCCAAACGTGGTTGAATAGTCTATGTAGCTAAGCTGTTCCTACTTCTCTTGCTGCTTTAATTAGTTCATTTGGTATTTCATCCTGTCCCGGTGATTTGTTCAATGGGGCTAATCTGATGGCTTCTATAATTTCTTCTTTTAGTATGTCTGGTTCTAGTTCTTCGGTGACATCTGTGTAGGTCTCTTGAATTCCTGTGACATCTGATGGGATGTTGAGAAGTTGTTAGAAATACTGCTTCCATCTTATTAGGATTTGTTTTTGTTCACTTATTGGTTCTCCATTTTCGCTGTTAATTATTTCAGTAGGGTCAAAGGGTTCTCCTCTGGTTCACATTGCACCTATCTTTTTGTAGAAGTTTCTGGTTGCCTCCTTGTAGTTTTTATTTAGGGTTTCTCCATACTCTTCCCAGTCGTTTTGTTTTCCCCTCTTTACTATTCTACTCACATGTCTTCTCGCTATTCTATATTCTATGTAATCACATTCCTGTTTGCTCTTCAACCACTTTTTATAGTTTTCCTTTTTGTCTTTTACCGCTTTCTTTACTTCTGCTTTCCACCAACTTGTTATTTTCTGTATCCGTGTTTTGCGTTTTTTCATGGTTCCACATGTTATTTTTGCAGTATTTAAAATGCTTGATTTGAACATCTCCCATTCTTCTTCCACTGTTTTTCTTTCTGTATGTAATTTTACAAAGAGTTCAGTTAGTTTTTTCTCATAATCTTCCCTTACTGCCTCGTCTTTAAGGTTTTTTAAGTTTACTGATTCGCATGGCATGTATTTTCCTGCTCTTTATTTTCTTCTTCTGATGGTTCTTATTGTGGCAACGACTGCTTTATGATCTGTGTTTATACTGAAATTGGGCATTGCCCTTGCATCTAATATATTTCTCTTTCTGTTATTTCTTGTTAATATAAAATCAATTTGGCTTTTAGTATCTAGATCGTTCCATTTATACCAGGTGTATACTTGTGCATCTTTATGTTTATAGAATGTGTTTGTTATATAGAGGTCGTGTTGGCTGCAAAGCTCTATCAGTCTACTTCCTTTCATTTTGCTGATCTCCAAATGCTCCCAGATGTTTTTCTATGCCCACTCTGTTATGTCCTAGTCTTGCATTGAAGTCTCCCTTAACTATGTTGTTGTTCTGCTTATCTATTTTATTTAGCACGTCATGTATGTCTTCATAGAAGTCCTCGCATTCTTGCTCATTATTGTTTGCATTACATGGTGCGTATATCTGTACATAAGTTGTAATTGTTTGTTCTTTCATTCTCACTGTTATGATTCTTTCTGATATATATTTTATTTCTAGTATTCCTCTTGCAAGCCGTGGTTCGACGACTATTCCCACACCGTGTCTTGCCCTTTCTTGCTGTTCTACTCCAGAGTAAACAAACGTGTATCTGCGGTGGAGCTCCTTGCATCCTTTCCCCTTTGTTCTGGTGTCCGCTATTTCCATCAGTCCAATTTTCCTCTCTTCCACTGTTTCTATAAGCTCTTCTTCTTTACTATTGAAACCACAGACGTTCATTGTGCCTATTTTTTGAATCGCTGGTCTATCTCGTAGTCCATTAACATTGCCGGGTCGATAGCCGTTTGGGTCAGTCCGTTTATACTTCTTAGTTTTTCTACGAGCAGTATGAAGATCCCCTGCCGGCTTCCTAGGCCAGTCGCAGGTTTAGGACACTAATCTGACCACAGGGAGTCCATCCCCTATGGCGAGCCATAGCCCCGTTAGCCCATGACCTCGCGGTCATGGTTGCCCGGTCTGCACCACGTGGAGTTGGGGGTTGACTTGTGTAGTCTGCGGGTCATCGGCAGGCTACTAATTTTCGCTCTTCACCCCTCCTGGGAGAGGCTAGCCGATCCTAACCCTGCTGGCTGTAGGGCCAGGCGCATTCCACACCTTGCAGACCTCTTGGAATGTAAATGAACAAATTAGGAAGAACTTTCAAGCAACAGAGATGTGGTTTCTGAGACGAATGTTTGAGTTCCTTGGATTTCCAGAGTAACTAACAACGATTGTCTGAAAGAGGCTAATGAAACTAGACCACTATATACAGCAATAAGAAAGAGACATACAACTTTCTTTGGTCATGTGATGAGAAGAGAGGCATCGGAGAACACGGTGGCACCTGGAAAGATCAAGGGATAGAGAGGCAGAGGCAGACCAAGAGAAATGATGCTGGATGAATTGAGACGGTGGCATGGAGGGATGTCAGCAGAAGAGCTGGTTCGGAACACCAAAGACCGAGATCTGTGGAGAGACATGCACGCCTACGCCAGCTGGCAGGGCACTTGATGATGATGATGAATCCACATGCAAAAATCAGCCCTGGAAGTAGTAGCATGTGTATGGACTACGCTTGAGTTCAAAGCCAGCGAACGAAAAAAAGAGCACACAAAGATTGAAGAGAGAAATGGGGTCTAAATTTAGACTCAAAATATTATCAACCAAGATGGGCGTGTGGAAATAACTCACACGTACGGGCACACGTTTCCAAAACAGTCTTTTTCAGCGGACATAAAAAACACAATTATAACACAAGATGGCATAAATGAATTCGAATTCAAAACAGGGGTGAGATAGGGGTGCCTGTCGTCATCTCTCCTATATTTACTGATTATAGACTAGGTTATGAAGGCACTCTCTGACCAAGAGGTTGCGGACGCAATTTGTAATCCCGCATACCGCGGTCGAAACACAGCTACGGGCGATTTGGCAGCAGACCGCCTTGCGTTAGTTTTCATAACATGGTATGAGTGCCGGTCGTTCAGAAAGCAATGGTAAACTACTGAACGCAAACTTGCAAAGAAATGACAAACAGCCAAACAATGCTGGTGTTGACTGTGACGTCCTGTAAATGATATACAACTAACTAATTGGTCATGCGTGGAAGTACACTGTTTGTAGTTGTCGTCATTTGGAGGTGACAGGTTCGATTTCCAGTGGGGCGATTAGTTTTTTTTTTATAAACGTGTATGATGTCTAGTGTGTCCTCTAGTCTCTACTTGTCTCTTCTACTTCTATGAACGCCAAATAGTACTTGTGAATTAAAATTTATGGGCCTGTCTTAGTGGAAACCAAACGGTTTCCCAGTTGATGTGTCTGTGTATGACGTTTACAACAATCGTAAATGACGTTTACAGCAACCGCAAATGTTGAACGTTGAGCGCTAAAAGCGGTCCTTATAAAATCGATGAGTTAATTTATTCTCCGGTAAGACTGATTCATTGTTCGGCCACGTCCCTAGGGAAGGAGCGTTCACTTCTTCAATGTGAATGTAAGAGGATTACAAATGCGTTTAAAACGGTGCACAGAATGTAAACGGGTTATAAAGTTATCTATGCGGAAAAGATATCATTAGCGTTTAAATTTTAGAATATAGATTTTTCTGTTAACATTATTTAGATGTGCAGTTAGCTCCGGATAGAATATGATGGTTGGTTGGATTGTTGGTTGGTTGTGTGGTTGGATGGTTGGTTTGGTGGTTGGATGGGTGTTTGGTTGGTTGATTGGATGGTTGGTTGGTTCGTTGGATAGTTGGTTGGATGGTTGGTGGGGTGGGTGATTTTTTGGTTGGATTGATGGATTGTTGGTTGGATGAGTGGTTGGTTGCTTTAATGGTTGGTTGGTTTGTTGGGTGGTTGGATGGTTTGTTGGTTGGTTTGATGGTTGGTTAGTGGGATGGTTTGTTAGTAAGATGGTTGGTTGGAGGGTAGGTTGGTTGGTGGGATGGTTGGTTGGCTGGTTCGTTAGATAGTTGGTTGGTTTGATCGTTGGTTGGTTGGATGGCTGGTTAGTTTGATTGTTGGTTGGATGGATGGATAGTTGAATGGATGGATGGTAGGGTGGTTGGTTGTTTTGTTGGGTGGGTGGGTGGTTGGTTGGTTGGATAATTGAATGGTTGGTTGGAGGTTTGGATGGTTGGTGGCTGGTTGATTGTTAGGATGGGTGGTTTGTTAATTGGATGATTGGTTGGCTAGTTGGATGGTTAGTTGGTTAGCTGGATGGTTGGTTGGTTAGCTGGATGGTCTCTGGAAGAATGAGCCTTCATTTGAAGTCCGATGCGTTAACGTTCAGGCCGCATGAGCTACGAGAAGAGCTTGCATCTACTGGGTTGAGATTGAGAAGAGCTGAGTTAATTGAGTTGAGCTAAGAAGCGACATCACCTCACTCAGGAGATTCCCACATGTCCCCCGTCCGCAATTCCAACAGCCAGCGAAGAGTCATACAGCGAATGGTTCCAACTGCCATCTGATTGAAAGTTCTCCTGGTCTTCCCTCTCCGTTTTGAGATTTCGTCCAGAACCCCTGCCGACCACCCGCCATATTATTCTCTCCACATACGGGTTCTCAGTCTGTTCCATCGCTTTGTCCACGTGGGCCCACAGACGCCCGACCACCTCTGCCTTGTCCATAGGTAATCTACCACCAAGGATTACATTCCCTGCCAGCCTATCAGCCTGGGATGAGATTGGTATGGAGACACTGCTCCTGATTCGCTACCGAAGAATCATCTACACGGGGCACATGAAGGCAGAAAACGGGAATGCAAGGCCGCCAGTGGAACTTAACACCTCCGCGAGGCATGGCGATCTGTGGAATTTTCTGTAGATTAGAGACCCAGTCTGCGGACAGGCCCGACAACGGAGAAGTCTTTCAGGCTTGGCAAGAGCAGGTCCTGACCTTCTTGTTCCCGTCATCTGTACGGTCCAGGATGGTACGGCGTGATGACCACAAAAGAGCTCATAATGGACCTTGCTGGTATACAGGATTCCCCCACAGAGACAGGGCAGTTCAACGAATCCAGCGATAACCGTGAACTTGCAACCTTGACCATTCTGTACCAATATGAGGCCAAAATGGGTGAAGCCTGACAAGAGCGTTGTATGGCTCGGGGGGGGGGGGGGGGGGTGTTGTAAGCAGGACAGCGAGAACACAGAAGAACGTATGTGCGACGCTGAAATAACAAGGGGTGGGGGGCATGATAATATATGCAACATCAACTAGTAGAAGGAGGAGGTAAAGAGAGAACCAGGCTACTGCTGTCGCTGCTACTACTACTACTAGTACTGTTACTAGTACTATTAATACTACCTCAAATGCTACTACAGCCACGACTACTACTACTGCATGATGACAGAACAGAATGGACAGCAGGTCAGCAGTGTCGAATGGATAAGAACGTGTGTTCTTAAACATCCGCTGTGCTGATGCTGAGGTAAGGGGTTCAACCCCTACACCGGACAGCTGGACTAAAATGTTGATCTATCGTCCTTGACTTAGGGATGCTAATTACACGTACCTCAGAAGTCGGAGCGGGTTGGTTCGCCTGAAGGCGAGGGACACTGTTCATAGGGAAAGCTAATCCACGGACAAAATTCAGTCCAGCACTACTAGAAGTAGTGTGTATGGACTACGCTTGAGTTCTAAGCGAGCAAGCGCACAAGAAAAAGAAAAAAAGAAAGAAAAGAATGGACAGTCAATGCAGTTGGCACACTTGCAATCAAGTATTGCTGAAGACAGAAAGTCACTCAAGGGCGAGACTACGATATATACCCAGGCTTATTTGATTTAATTTTCTGTCTTTCCTCTTGTCCTTCACTGCCCTATGCTGTTAGGCATCGCCGGCTTAATAATTGGTCTCCGAACTCGTTCGGTGGCTTGGTATGCTGAGACGTGAGATTTTAGTGTGTTGATGACTCCGTCCGTCCATCTTTATCGCGATCTTCCCCTGCCTATGGATGTTTCCATGTTCATGTATGCTCTTGCTGCTGGTGACATTGGGTGTATTCTCACTAGGTGGCCGAACTAGTCAAGTCTTTATCTGATATATGCAATACAAGATACAGATATGCACGATATTTGACTTCAGTGCTCACTCTCCATTATTTATGCTTTCCATTTCAGATCACCAGAAGCTTGAGAGAGAGGCTAGAATATGCAGGTTACTCAAGCATCCTAATATAGGTCAGTGATCTCTGTGTGTGTGTGTGTGCGTGTGCGCGCGCGCGTGTGTGCGTGCTTGCGTGGTACGCTTAGTGTTATTTTGTTTGTTGAAACGTCGTTACTGATTAGTCTGTGCGTAATTTGTCAATCAACCAGGTGCCGTCTCCGCAATGAAGGTTGGCTGCAATGGATCTCCAACACTGACTGTCTCTCGCCTTGACTGTACATTCTGTCAGGCTGATGTTCGTCCATCTCTTGATGTTATCCTCCCACTTGTATCATTGTCTACCTCTTGCTCGCTTGCCCTCAACCTTGCCTTCCAGTATGGTTTTTATAAGAGCATCATGTCTTTTAACGTGGCCAAAATATTTCACAGGTCTCCTCTTTATTTCTTTCATCAACTCTCTCTTCATTCCCAGCGTATTTTGTATTCTTCTACTTATAGTCTGTGCCTTTCTCTTTGTGAGTTAACTTCTTTCAAAATATCTTCATTGCTCTTTCTATTAGTCCACGATCTTCTCATCATAAAAAATAAATAAATAAATAAAATCACAACTTCGCAGCTTCCACATATCTCTCCGCCCCCCCCCCCCACCCGGCCTGCTAATTATCCATGATTCTCTTCCATATATCAGGATTGGCTCATTAAAGCTATTAGGATCTTTTTTCCTTACCCCAGTTGACAAATATAAATTGCAGAATTAAATGCTGCCCTGCTTGGGATATCCTGCATTTAACTTCCTTATTAATGAATCTTCCATCTGCTATTATGGAAGACTTTTGTATTGTCCAATCAAATATTCCAATGTTAGTAAGTGCAGAATCAGCATCATCATCAAGTGGCGTCTCATGTTTCAAAATGTTCCCCTTATAACGTTCTTTTGAATTTTCTCTCTTTAATAATACAGATGTTATGTCTCTGTTGCTCATCATCATCATCATCATCATCATCATCATCATCATTATCATCATCATCATCATCATCATCAGCTTCCACTTTTGCCGTCAAGCGTCGTGGAGGAGAAGTAGTTGACGCTCCACACCCGATGGGTGTATTCCATGTGATGGTACACTGTCTTTGATGTCGTCAGTCCATTTTATTCTCGGGCATCCTCTCGCTCTCGTAGCTGATCTTCTTTGATGTAGCGACTGTGCAGATAGTGCCTCTGTTGTTGGCATGTATAAATTCTCGATTACCTGAGAATAGCTTAACGAGAAGGTGTTTTCTCTGTAGTTGAGTTGAGTTGTGTTAAGCTGAGCTTAGAAACGACATCACTGCACTCAACACATTGCCGCATGCACTCCGTCCCCTCGTTCAACAGCCAGCGAAGAATAATACTACTAATAGTTACAACTGCCATCTGATTGAAAATTCTCCTGTCTTCCCTCTCAGTTTTGAGATTCATCCAGAGCCCCTGCCGATCGCCCGCCATATCATTCTCTCCACATAGGGTTATCAGTCCCTTCCTCTGCCTTCTCCACCTGGTCCCACAGGCGCCCGACCACCTCTCCCTTGTCCATAGATAATCTGCCACTGAGAGGTGCATTCCCTGCCAACCTATCAGCCTGTTCATTACCCCGCACTCACTCATGACCAGGGCAGAAAATCCATACGATTCTCACAATCTGTGACCTATAAAGCAAGCTTTATTTTTTGTTAGGAGCCCACAGGGAAATCAGACTAGACATAAACACACACACATACACGCACACACCACACAGAGAGAGAGAGAGAGAGAGAGAGAGAGAGAGAGAGAGACAGACAGAGAGAGAGAGAGAGAGAGAGAGAGAGAGAGAGAGAGAGAGAGAGAGAGAATAATAAATAAAATATGAGGATGACGTTTATGGAGCTGCACCTACATATTGCAAGAATGGAGGAAGCAGTGGCAAAACAACACTAAAGGTAGACATGCGTACCAGATACTGGGCCAACCCAGTAACAAGCCACAAGTCAGCAACAATATAAAAGCACCAGCAAACAGAAAACTGTGGAAACTCAGACTGGGTACCTGGACAGGCACAAGAGATAACAATCTATGCATAGCATACCAGGTAGAAGACACCATTGAGCATTTTCTAATATCATGCAGCGAATACAATAACGAGCGAAGGGAGTTAAAAGATTACTTCCACAATACCAATTCACCAATGACAATGACAAAATGCCTGCATGTAGAGAGTAATGCAGAGATCCAGAGGCTGGTCAGGCAATACATATGCCGAACAGGGAAGGAAATATAACCTCAACCTAAGACAGAAGACAGAAACTAGGAGGAGGAGAGGACGTCATTCATGTCTGTATCGGTTCAATGTCAGTATGTACCTTTACGTCCCCGTTATATGTACCAATAAAAACAACACTATAAACATTTTTTATTATTATCATTATCATTATTATTATATTTTTTTTCGGAAATTCTTTTTCCTTTTTTTTTTTTTTCAGGACATCCATCTGTTTGGCATTGGATGGATGTCCTGGGAGTGGTCCTGGAAAGGAGCGTTATGCGGTGGCGGGCATGAGGGCTTATATTTGGCTCGTCTCTCCTTGAGGGGCCACTGGATGTGTCTGGGGTACTGATGGTGACAACTTGACGTGGTGAGCGCAGGCGCTGGAGGCAAACAGAGAGGGAAGGATGGAGTCGGGCAACGGATTTGAACTGACCTGGAGGTGCCAGCCTACACATACGACGAGTCCTTGTTAGGACTAACTAGATCGGGGATCAGTATCGGAGAGGACAACAACAGAAAATATAATACCTAATACTAGTTATTTTAATTTAAAAAAAAAAAAAAACTAGAACAAGGAAACACAGCATTGTCTGGATGATTGCAGAGCCGGACAAACCCGACCTTAGACTGCAATGTGTCAGGATCAACGAAAGTCAAGCCAACTCAACAACCAACCCGAGCGGGAGCTATAACCAGCACGAGCAAAAATAACTCGAAAGAGAGCACAAAGAGGAACAGTGTCAATACACACAAACTCACGGATCTCAACTCTAACCAACGCTGACGAAGCAGGTTGAAAGAGACCGAGATTGGAATTTTTGTTTTTGAAAATTGGAATTGGAATTGGAGCTGCATGGGATAGCCAGGAATAGAGTGGCGTGGGGTGAGTTAGTTGAAAGTCTATGCCCCAATGGGGAACAATTGAAAGTTTCTACATCATTCCCTTGGTACCAGATTGTGGGGACAGTTTCTACATCATTCCTTTGGTACCAGATTGTGGGGACAGTTTCTACATCATTCCCTAGGTACCAGATTGTGGGGACAGTTTCTACATCATTCCCTTGGTACCAGATTGTGGGGACAGTTTCTACATCATTCCCTTGGTACCAGATTGTGGGGACAGTTTCTACATCATTCCCTTGGTACCAGATTGTGGGGACAGTTTCTACATCATTCCCTTGGTACCAGATTGTGGGGACAGTTTCTACATCATTCCCTTGGTACCAGATTGTGGGGACAGTTTCTACATCATTCCCTTGATACCTGATTGTGTAGAAAGTTTCTAATCATTCCCTTGTTACCAGATTGTGGGGAACGTTTTTACATCATTCCCTTGGTATCAAGATTGTGGGGAAAGTTCTACATCATTCCCTTCATACCAGATGACCAGGAAAGTTTCTACACCAGTCTCTCGGTACCAGATTGCCAAGAAAGTTTCTACACCAATCTCTCGGTACCAGATTGTGAGGAATGTTTCTACACCAATCTCCCGGTATTGGATTGCCAGGAAAGTTTCTACACCAATCTTTGGGTACCGGTTTGCCACGAAAGTTTATACACCAATCTCACTATGATAGACGCAAGCCAGTGTCAGGACTCACACTGAAGACCAGTACATCTGTTAATCTTCTAGGGTCTAGACGCTTCTTCAATCAACCAACCAATCACCAACCTACTTAATCATTACTGTAAAGTAACAAATAGCTCTCAGGGAAACATGATTTAAAAGCAGTAAACCTTATTCTCTATATTTGTTTCCTCAAACTCGACCACACAATGACGGAAACGATCCCGTATTCGATTATGTACTTCAAATAGACATTTGTGGTAGGACCCTTGATATAACAGTACTTGTAAACAGCTTGAGCTGTTGGAACCAAACTTCTACCCGGGTAATTTCAATGTTACTGGTATTCTTCTGTAATTCGAGTCAATATTTGTGTCTGGCCCACGAGTGGGTTATCTTCTTCTTCTTCTTCTTCTACTTCTTCTTCTTCTTCTTCTTCTTCTTCTTCTTCTTCTTCTTCTTCTTCTTCTTCTTTTTCTTCTTCTTCTTCTTCTTCTTCTTCTTCTTCTTCTTCTTCTTCTTCTTCTTCTTCTTCTTCTTCTTCTTCTTCTTCTTCTGGTGGTGCTGCTGCTCCCTCTCCTCCTTTTCATCATCATCATCATCATCATCATCATCATCATCATCATCATCATCATCATCATCATCATCATCATCATCATCATCATCATCATCATCATCATCATCATCATCATCATCATATTCTTCTTCTTCTTCTTCTTCTTCTTCTTCTTCTTCTTCTTCTTCTTCTTCTTCTTCTTCTTCTTCTTCTTCTAGTCCTTGTTGTGTTGAGTTTGTCGTCATGTCTGCCCACAGCCGCCTGTCTTGGTGTCCTGCAAATAATATATGATACCGATCTCCCCTATGCCAAGATGTCAAACTGGCCAGCATCTTCTCTCTAGGTCTCCTCCTCCCGTCCTCTCACATTGGCCAGCATCTTCTCTCTAGGTCTCCTCCCCCCGTCCTCTCACACTGGCCAGCATCTTCTCTCTAGGTCTCCCCCCCCCCCCCCCCCCCCCGTCCTCTCACACTGGCCAGCATCTTCTCTCTAGGTCTCCTCCCCCTGTCCTCTCACACTCTAGGTCTCCTCCCTCCGTCTCCTGCCTCTTCTCCCCTCTAACTTTCCTGTTGTCACGTACTCCAGCTTTTCCCTTCTCGTGATATGCCCAAAGAATGTCGACTTTCTGCTTCTGACGCCAGTGACCAATTCTCTTTGTGAGTTAACTTCTTTCAAGATGGAACGACCTGTTGTGTGTGTGTGCGCGCGCACGCGTGTGTGTGTGTGTGTTCACAATGAAGATACATTGCACAGATTAAGGGCAAAATATGCCAACAAGAAGATGCTTTTCAGAATATGACAAGTATCTGAAGTAATAAATCAATCCCATTGAATGTCAGGCTCTGTGGAAATACTAGCAAGCACGAGTTGACTTCTGCTTTCTTGGATATATTTCTGTATGTGTACGAATAAGTACAAGGAGGAAAAGGAGTTGAAGAGAAAGAAGGAGGATGGGAAAAGTATTAGAGGGAGAGGGAGAATGGTGGGGGGGGGGGGTGGGAATAGAAGAAGAAGATCTAAAAGAAAGAGTAGGAGGGAAGAATAATAATATGAAGGAGAAGGAGGGAAGAAGAGGAAAGCAAAAGAATAGGCAGAACGAACGAACAAACTTTGGTTTTAAAGGGTCACAAGTTGTGCCCCCAGGCCCGCATTCAGCCCTTCCAATCACTTATTATTCGTACATCAGTCTATTGTGAATGTTATCTTCACATAGGAAAAAAATATATTGTCAAATGACATTTGTGAACATAATGAATATTACCAAGACAGGCAGGCAGCCAGACACGCATACACATGCACATGCATAAGATAAAGGAGAAGGAGGGGGACAAGAAGAAGAAGTAGAAGTGGTGGGGGTGAAGAAGAAGAAAGACAAGGAGGTAAGGTGAAGGAGGAAGAGAGGAGGAAAAGGGAATAAAAATGAGAGGTGAAGGAAAAGGAAGAAAATAAGAAGATGCGGAAGAAGGCGAAGGGAAGGAAAAGAAGAAGAAGGAGGCGGGAAGTGGAAGGAATAGGAGGGAAGAAGAAGAGGAAGAACTAATAATAATAAGGCGGCCGTGGGCGGACATTGATCCTCTATGAGAGGAAATGATTACCCGCCTGTTAAAATCGAAGTAAAGGGAGTTAATAAGGTACTTGATGCAGAAGACCTGTCTGACACACGTGCTCTCCAAAACCGGCGGGGACCTATAAATAAAACACAAATCTGTCTGCTCCTCCTTGTTATTTCCACTATCCTCATCCGGGGATTTCAGTGTTTCCTCCTATATTCGTTTCTTTTCTGAATTACAATTGTCCATTTTCTTTTCTTATCGTATTTCTCATCTCCCCAAATTTATGTAATGTTTCGGCTGCCAAAATGTTCGTGTCCGGCCGTTTGTCTTGTCATGTGATTCGGTCTGTAAGATTTCATCTTGTAACTTTCTCTTGGCTGGTACATATATTTCTCATATGTTCTTCCTCTTCTTCCTCCTTTCGCCTTTATAATTTTTATTTCCCACCCTCTTTCTCGCCCCCCCCCCCATCATCCCTCCTCCGTTTACTCTTCTTCTTCTTCTTCTTCTTCTTCTTCTTCTTCTTCTTCTTCTTCTTCTTCTTCTTCTTCTTCTTCTTCTTCTTCTTCTTCTTCTTCCTCTATCCTTCTCATCAACCGTTTTCTTTTTCCCTTTTACTCAACCTTTTTCCTTCTCCCTTCTACTTAACCTTCTCCTTCTTCTTTTTCCGTCGGCTCCTTCTGTTCCCTATCCTTCTTATCCTTGTTTCTCTCTCTCCCCCCCCCACCCCCCCTTCCCTTCTCACCCTTTTTCTTTTCCGATTCCGATTCCGATATGAAAAACAAAAATGACAAACTCGGTCTCCCTCAACCTGCTTCTTTCAGCGTTGGTTAGATAGTCGATCCGTGGGTTTGTGTGGGTCTTTTCACCCTGTTTTTTAATCTTGCTCTCTTTCGAGTGACGTCTGGTTCTTGTAGGTTTGTTTCCCTTTGCATTGCATCTCCTCAAATAGTTTGATTTGGTAGCATTGGCTTCTGGCTCTTCTTGTGATTTGTTTGGCTAGTGAAGGCTCCTGGCTCGTCTGGCTTGGCTGATTTCAGTCCTTAAAAGGACTTTTTATTTGGTGTTTTTGTGGCCATTTTTGTGCAGTGATCGTAGGAGTTTTTCGATGTTGTCTTTCTCTTCCTCCTTGCGTAGGTTTTCGAGAAATAGCTGATGTTTCTTTTCGCTGTCTTCCTCCATTGAGCTTCCACGGGATGATCTCTCCGTCCTCTATATAATAGTTGAATTCGCTCTCAGCGTCGTAGTATGTGTCTGGGTACACTACCGGTTTCCTGAGTTTCTTGGGCTTTTTCGCTTCTCTTTCTTCCCAGCGCCTTTTGTATTCCTGGTGAATGCGTTTCTCCCGTCTTGCACTTTCTCGAAGCTCCTCCAAGGTACTCACGCGCCCCACCCATTCATGTTCATCTCTGCTTTCTTCTGATGTCTGGTTAGCTTGTGATTCAGGCCCGGTGTCTTGGTTTTCATCTTGCGGTTTCTCTGCTAGCTCTTGTGTGGTTTCTGTTGGTTTGTTTTGGAATCGTTCCATTTCAGCTCTGTGCAATTCTCTTTCGGTTTTGATAATTTGTAAGATTTCTTCGTTCTCCTTCTTCAACTCGGCCATGCGCTCCATCTCTTGTTTGATGTTCTGCTGTATCTCCTTCATTTCAGCCAGCAGTTGTTCATTGTCGCTTGTTTGTGACGGTGTTAGGAGCAGCTTGATCTGTCTTTTTAGCTCGTCTATTTGGCTTTGCAGTTGGGCTCTTTCTGCTTGTGAGCAACCCGTTGCTGTCTCGCACCTCCGCATTGCTTCGTTATATGGTGTCCTTGTGGTTGTGGCTATCTTCAGGACGTCTCTGTGACGTTGCAGGTACGGACAGCCCAGGTATCTTGCCCCATGCTTGCCCAGGCAGTTGGCGCACTTCCTCTTGTTATTGGGTGCTCTGAAGTCGGTGTCCAGCTTGGCCAGCGGGCACTCCTTAAAGGCGTGATGGTCGGCGCAGTATCGGCAGATTTCCGTCTTGCTGCGGCAGATTGTTCGACTGTGGCCGGCCCTCTGGCATCTTGAGCATTGGTTGATTCTTGGTAGGAACCATTCAGGCTGTTGAGTTATATTGTTGATTGACACCAGGTGTGGAATCTCGTTGCCCTCAGTCGTCACCACCGCCAGTGTGGTTGGTATCTTCGAGTACGTCAGGATCCGCTGTGCCTTCAGGATTCTGATGTGGAGGTTTTCTTTCTGCAGCTGTTTCATGATTTCGTCGTCTGACAGCTCCCCCTGGACACGTTTTACAACCCATTTGGCTGTCTTGGAGTCGGTGTTGCCGCCTCTGGTGTCTTTCTCCTCCTTCTTCTCTGCTGACTTGGCTCTTGTCTGTGGTGGGCTGGTCTCGGTCTTGCTCGAGGTAGCTTCAGTTGAGTTGACTGTAGTTACGTGGTCATTGCTGCAGCTTACAGGTAGGTTCTCCACATTCGTCTTCTGTCCGGACTTGGCGGCTCTCACGCTGCCCATCTTGCTTGGCTGTGGTTTCCTCTGCTTTTTCTTCATAACCCTCCCCGTTGCTTGCCGACTAACACCAATAATTCTGTCACCCCACATCTTCCGCTCCCAACAGCTAGTTATCAGTTCCCGTAGCTTAATATCTCCCCATTTTGATACATACACTCTATATTTTATAATTGCAATAACCTCCTCTTTATTTACAAAAATCACAGTTCTGTTACATATGTATTGTGGTTGTGCTCTATTTACTATTTTCATTATGACTTCGTTGAAAACCTCCCCCTATAAATCTTCCGTCGGTGATAATCTCCCCCTATAAATCTTCCGTCGTTGATAATCTCCCCCTATAAATCTTCTTTCCAAACATCTGTGAAAGAAACGTGACCAAACTAGGGTTTATAGTCTATGTTTACTTTTGTCTGCCCCAATATAAAATTCCATATCTCAGTAACCAACTGAGGGAAAATGAGATTTACCATATAACCATATCATTATGTCCACCCAACAACAAATTTTTTGTTCTGGAGATTTTACAGCAGATTTCAAAGTTTGTTTGTATGCGGTATATAATTTACGGGTCAGAGATGAAGTGCACATTAATAAATGTATTACGTCTTTACACGGAAACATTACCGTTGAATAGTTAATTTCATCGTGGGACATGGGATTGGCCTTATGACAAGAGCCTCGCATAGTGGAACAGGGCATTTCTATAAAAACAAGTTTGTCAGCGAGAAATCACTAGTTTTTCACCAAAACATCAAAGAAATGTCGCCGCTTTCCATGATTTAAGATGCTTTTGGGCCTATCAAAGACATATTCCTTGGGTGGGGGTAAATATAAGACGGCAGGAAAAATGTCATAACGATGCAACAGACAGTTTTCAAAATAATTGACCGTGAATGAAGGCATTCATTTCTGGACAGACTATAACTCCGATAGTCCGTATGTCCTATGCCGAAACATGAGCTGGTTACATTCCAGTATATTTCTCCGCGGTTATGAAATGCCAGTAGCGGCCTTACACACCTTGCTAGTTTCTGAGGGAAACATCTCTACCTCACAGCCTCCAGGGACCAACCGCACCCTGATAGCTCGTGGCTTCTTCTCTGGGTTCAGGCGGCCTCGATGCCATTGGATTGGACTTAAAAACAGTTAAAACTCAGCTGTTCACAAGAACCACACAGTCCAGCAAAAACAACAACACAGCAAACAGTGAATATTAGGGCTACCGTGAACATTAGGATTACCGTGAACATTAGGGCCGCCGGAAGGACAATAAACAGTGCCGTGGCAGGGGCTTTGCTGTGGGTATGTGAAGTGCTGGGAACATCACAGTTTGTGTTGTTTGTCCATCAAGAATGATGATGACCATTCATTTCATCCAGTCGGGTTGAAAGTATGGAGCCGTGAGTTCTAAGATGGCTGATAAGGCCTATTTTGGCTCGAAATCTTCTTTGACAATGTGGACAAAGAATGCTTGACGTTTCCAGAGGATGATTTCCTGCAGTGGTTTTTCTTTTCTTCACAGCTCTTGCAGTCCTGGTTTCCTCATACGTGACTGCACCCTTGCGTAATGATGCACGCCACGAATTTTGGTCTCTGGCTGCAGTCTCCCAGGTGTCATGATGAATTCCAAAAGCATTCAGTTAGATTTTCAGAGTGTCTTTAAAGCGATTTTCAGAGTGTCTTTAAAGCGTTTCCTCTGGCCGCCTTGGGAGAGTTTACCACAACGCAACTCGCCGTAAAAAAATCGTTTAGGGAGCCTGTGATCCGGCATGCGAGTCAAGTGACCAGCCCAGCGAATCTGATTCTTCATTAGTATAGTGTGGATACTGGGCATGGACGCTCTTTCTGGACTTCAATGTCTGGAATTTTGTCTTGCCATTTAATCTGCAGTAGCTTCCTAAGGCAGACTGTGTGGAAGTGGTTTAATTTCCTAGCGTGTCGCTGATAAACAGTCCAGGTTTCACAAGCATATAGCAGTGTGGATAATACAACTGCTTTGTAGACTTTCAGCTTTGTTTGCAGGCTTATTCCATTTCTGTCCCATATACTCTCGTACAGTCTGCCAAAGGCCGCGATGGCCTTGGAGATTCTTGCATTCACTTCGTCATCAATTGTGGCAGCTTGTGACACAGTGCTGCCAAGATAGGTGAATTTGTCCACAACACTTAGTCTATGACCATTCACTTTGATATTCGGCGTAACTCCGATATCCACACAGTTTGTAGGCCTGGGTGCACGGGGGAATGGGAGACCAGTCTTTCTCTGTCGTAGTGAATGGCGAGAGCTGGTAGTGGACGCTGATCCGACCAGCATCATGCCTTTGTAACGCTGTAACCGTTACAGTATGGCATCACCAAGAAGAAGCTGACAATCATTGTGGGTCAACATGAGACGTGGATGGTTTTATGTGTATATATATTGGAGGAGAGAGAGACAGACAAAAAGACAGAGACGGAAACAGGCATAGACAGAGAGAGACACACATAGAGAGACAGACAGAACAGAGACAAACACAGAGAAACAGACAGACAGACAGAGATAGATAGATAGATAGATAGATAGATAGATAGATAGATAGATAGATAGATAGATAGATAAACAGACAGACAGACAGACAGACAGACAGACAGACAGACAGACAGACAGACAGACAGAGATAGATAGATAGATAGATAGATAGATAGATAGATAGATAGATAGATAGATAGATAGACAGACAGACAGACAGACATAGAGAGAGAGACAGACAGACAGACATAGAAAGATAGACACAGAGAGAGAGAGACAGGCAGACATAGACAGACAGATACAGAGACAGACTCAGAGATACAGGGTGACAGGCAACAGAGAGACAGAGACATATTGAGAGAGAGAGAGACAGAGACTACGTGGTCGCGGGGTTTAATGCGCTCGTGCTGACACTTCTGGTGCGCTGACGGCAGGGTACTAGATTCAACCCCCTACACCGGTTAGTTGAACATCAACGTTGACTTCTCATTCAGACTGAATGTAAAACAACCTAGAACATCTATTTGTACTTGGGGTCCATCGCAACGTCCTGCAAAGAAAATACGGCATTTTAGTACACAAACACATACACGCTGCGGTAGGGTCATCAAGGGCATCAGTCTCACTATCTAGCACTGGGTCAATAAAAATCTGCGAGGCGTAGATTCTGAATATTGTCTGTCATAGTTATCGATCTGGTGACGTAATCCGCCCTACCTACCATCAAACATGAAACCATGCACCATATACCAAATCACCTACACTGGGCAAATAAAGAGTCATCGGGGACAGAAAACTAGGACGCGATTCCATTACTGGATGAGGAATCGGAAAGTATATTTCATGTGGCGTTGTGAATTGACATAAGTCTAAACCAGCGGATCTAAAACTGTTGCCGCTCTTAGAATATCCCTAGCGTTTCTGTCGGGTGACAATATCATTAGCGTCTCTGTCCATACCATTAGCGTCTCTGACCATATCCCTAGCGTCTCTGTTGATGTGACCATGTCATTAGCGTCCATGTCCATATCCCTAGCGTATCTGAATCTCTGACCATATCCCTAGCCTTTCTCAGCATATCCCTAGCCTTTTTCAGCATATCCCTAGCCTTTTTCAGCATATCCCTAGCCTTTTTCAGCATATCCCTAGCCTTTGTAACCATATCTCTCACCTCTCTGACCATATCCCTAGCGTGTCTGAATATCTGACCATATGGCTACTAGCCTCTCTCATCATATCCCTAGCCTCTATACCACTCTACCCATATCCCTAGCCTCTATACCACTCTACCCATATCCCTAGCCTCCTTGATCAAACTGCTAGCGATTATACCTCTTTAGCGACATCTTATGTCTCTGTGCCCACTCTGTGCTTAAGGGGTTACGGATGCAGTTCGTAATCCCGCATACCGTGTTCGAAACACACTGCGGACGATTTGGCAGCAGACCGTATTGCGTTGGTTTTCATTCAATTCGGCATAAGCCTCGATCGTTCAGAAAGCAACGACAAACTACTGAACGTAAACTTGCCAAGAAATCACAAACAGCACAACAATGCTGTGGTTGGCTGCGCTGCGACGTCCTGTAAATAATATGCAACTAACTATGCATCTTAGGTACATCTTATCGTTCCTGAGTCTTAGACTACACCCACATCTCACCCTTTCTATTAGGTCACATGAACCTTTATGCGCCCGCCCGCGCACGTATACATACACACACACTCACGCACACGCACTCACGCGCAAGCGCGCGCGCACACACAAACACACACACACATAAGTACTA
Source organism: Cepaea nemoralis (assembly GCA_014155875.1). Classification (NCBI taxonomy): domain Eukaryota; kingdom Metazoa; phylum Mollusca; class Gastropoda; order Stylommatophora; family Helicidae; genus Cepaea; species Cepaea nemoralis. Next base: position 104,926 of record JACEFZ010026090.1, read on the forward strand.
AATAACTCATCTGTCTTGATATCAGGTTCAAAAGGCAATCAAAACCTCACCATCAGCTGGATCTTTCCATCTAAACCGCCAATTTTTGGGACCCGTTTATTCTAGATTGTATATTATGGGATACGCGAATAGCATTCATAGCCGTTTATTTGCAGCCTTAGATGAGTTAATTTACTAACGTCCATGGGTTCACGGGACGGGGCATGTGGGGATTGGGGGGGGGGGGGGGAATGGCTGCAGCGTTAGAGAAGTTGTTGGCAGATGTGGGGGTATAGGAATTGAAGTTGTCATTTCTCTGCAAAATGAGTTTGATTTCATGATGAAGTAGGGTGGGGTGGTTTGAGAGAGAGAGAGAGAGAGAGAGAGAGAGAGAGAGAGAGAGAGAGAGAGAGAGAGAGAGAGAGAGATTGATAAAGGGTGAGACTTTGTAAGAGAGAGAGGGAGTGATAAATAGAGTGAGTGTGTGTGAGGAAGAGAGACGAAGTGAGAGAGATAGAGAGAGAGAGAGAGAGAGAGAGAGAGAGAGAGAGAGAGAGAGATAAATAAAGAGAATGAGTGTGTGTGTGTGTGAGGGAGAGATACGAAATGAGAGAGAGAGAGAGAGAGTGTGTGATAAATAAGAGATTAAGAGTGTATGTGAGGTAGAGAGAGGAAGTGTGAGAGAGAGAGAGAGAGAGAGAGAGAGAGAGAGAGAGAGAGAGAGCATGTGTGTGTGTGTGTGAAGGAAAGAGAGGAAGCGAGAAAATGTGATAGATAAAGACAGTGTGTGAGGAAAGGAAAGGTGATAGAGAGGAAGTGAGAGAGAAGCAGTTACAGTGGGGGGGGGGGGGGGAGGGAAGTGGCAAATAGAGAGAGAGAGAGAGAGAGAGAGAGAGAGAGAGAGAGAGAGAGAGAGAGAGAGAGAGAGAGCCAGCCGTTCGCAACTAAAAAATGGAAGGGTTAACATCGTAACAACATATTATAACTGCGAGTAGATTTATTCTTCCCAACCACCGTCGCTGACCATCTAGGATGTGTCTCCCTCAGCAAGTGATAGAAGAGCGCATGTGTTCAAATCATCCCCAGAGTTCTGCCGATGTCACAGCCGGTAGTCTCCCATGTCGAACATGTGAAAGGATAGGAACCAGACCAAGGTAGATACAACCCTCTAGGTTAAAGTGGATAGCATTAACTTCATTGCAACGTGTGTTACCCCATCTAGCGAGGTCTCTCTCCGATGACGACACAAGAAAGAGATGTTAGGTTGTATAAGCCTCATTCACAGATACATATTGACTGTTGCTTCATAATTTGTTATGGATGTTCCTATTCAATTACTAAGCGACTTTCCTCACTTCAAAGACGGGCTGTGGGTTTAATGTATAATAAATATGAAACTGACAAAATCATTTTTATAAACGTCTTCATTTATTACAAACCCACAACCGCTTACTTTTTAATAAGCTCAAATTAATTAACAAAATCGTATATCGAAGTGTTTAAAATCTCATTGAGCCTTTGTTTGAATAAATAATAATGCAAGACATAGCAAATGAGTAAACATACTGAATTCCCCTAAGCATCATCATCATAAAGTGCTCTGCCAGCTGGCTTATGCGTTCATGTCTCTCCATAGATTTTGGTCTTTGATATTCTGGATCAACTCTGCTCTTGAAATTCCTCCATGCCACCGTCTCAGTCCTCTAGCATCATTTCTCTCAGTCTGCCTCTGCCTCACCTCCTCGTGATCTTTCCCTTCGCCTTGGATAGATTTATACAAAATAAGCTTAGCATACTCCGCAGCAAATCTGTGGAAGAATCCTCCACAACGAATCAGACACCTCCAACCCCTGTACATACAATCATAAGCTATTTAAGGACAATCTCCATATAGACTTCATGCCCGATTTAAAAAAAATAAAAATAGTATATTAGCTGATTGACAGCCAAACTTAACTCTAGATTTGGGCCAAACATGATACATCATAAAATGAACAAGTATTATACTGTAAATTTCCGTTCACTGAGCAGTAAGATACCGCGAAACGAAACAAATAACACAATGAGACTAGTGTGGCGATATATACTGAAGCACATTAAAAACGCACCACTCGTATATATACTGATGCCGAGCAGCAAGGGAAAACAGTGTGGGCATGGATTTTCCTTGTGTTTGTCATGAGGTAGAGAGTGATTAGCTTCTAGAATGGAAAGTGCACGAATTCAACCCACGGGTTTGTGTACAGACTACCTGAAAAGAATGAAAGTTACACATGCAGCACGATTTCCAATGACTATGATCTTGAAAATGTATATACGTTGTGGCAGTGTACTAGGTATAAAAAAGGCCATTGAGACAAAACACCCAGTACATGTGCTTGAAATGCCACGACTATCTGAAAACGCCCGCCAACGAGCCATTGGTACGTTGGAGACTGGAATGAGCTTGCGGGCCATTGCCATAAAAATGAATTTCCACCACAGCACTATTGAATGAACGTTACGGAACCACTCGCAGTACTAGGGATAAACTTCGGAGTGGCCAGCCACGAGTTACTACCTCTGCGCAAGATCGTCATATTGTGCTGATCACCCAAGGAATTGTTTCTCCCGGCAAGTCAAACAGCAACAGCAATAGTGGGTAGGTGTGGGCAAGTCTCTCGAATGACAGTTATACGACGACTCATAGATACAGGCCTTAATGCAAGACGACCTTCAATCAATCAATCAATCAATCAATCAATCAGTCAATCCATTAATCAATCAATCAGGTGCCGTCTCCACAATGAAGGTTGGCTGCAATGGATCTCCAACACTGTCTGTCTCTCGCCTTGACTGTACATTCTGTCAGGCTGATGTTCGTCCATCTCTTGATGTTATCTTCCCACTTGTATCGTTGTCTACCTCTTGCTCGCTTGTCATCAACCTTTCCCCCAAGTATGGTTTTTATAAGAGTATCATGTCTTTTAACGTGGTCGAAATATTTCACTTGGCTCCTTTTTATTTCTTTCATCAACTCTCTCTTCATTCCCAGTTTTTCTAGAACCTCTGCATTTGATTGTTTTTGTTTCCATGAAATACGACATATTCGTCTGCATATTCACATCTCCAGGGTTTCTATGCGACATTCGAGTTGCTTGTTCAATGTCCAGGCTTCTGAGACGACCTTATGTTTGGTCAATCTTGACTCGCAGATATCACCAGCGGCGCCTGCGATGGGCATATGGATTAGACTGCAGTGGAATGGTGTCCTATTCACAGACGAGAGCAGATTCCGTCAGCACAACCGATTTGGAAGTAGCAGTATTCACAAATTTGGAGGATTCAGTTTTCACCATCTCTTGCCTCTTCACGTCTTTCGTGGAAATGTTATTGCTGTGACATATCGAGATGAGGTTCTGGAATATTTGGTTGCTCCTGCGTTCACAAATTATCCAGACTTGCAGCTTCTCCAGCAATATAACGCACGTGCACACACTGCGTGCATTACGCAGCAATATCTACAGAAGCAGAACATTGTGACGATTGATTGGCCTGCCCTATCACCAGACATGTCCCCTATAGTCTACAGGCAAGGATCTGCTGCTAATCTGCAACAACTCGAAGCAGCGCTTAAACATGAATGGGACTTGATTCCCCGGAATTTCCTCACAGAATGCTATAAATTTCATAACAATCAAATGTATAAATTAATGACCAGCATGGATTCATAGGAAAATGAATAAAGACTCCAAATATGCAAAATGAATAAAGACTCCAAATATGTAAACTTGTAAATACTTATATTTACATTTCACACTCCGTTCCTGGATTACACAGACGTATATATTATATACGTCTTTAATGTGCTTCAGTATATTATCATTCGGCACTGAATCAAGCATTATCCTATATTGTATACAGTATATCATCATTAGCCTCTTACAACTGTCATATCAATAATTAGTATTGATGAGTTGTATTAAATTAAAAGACGAATATCTATTGCTCTTCAAAAACAAAGACAACTGAATAAATTGTGGCGTGGGACAGATAAACCTACAGAAAATTAGATTGTAAGAGCATGCACCTTTCCTGTTGCAACATAAGCATGCGGGACATGGACACTTACTAAACAAGCTGAACAGTGCATACATGCTTTTGAATATAAATGTTATAGACGAGTTCAAAGAATATTTTGAATACAGAAAAGAACAAATGCATCCATACGACAAGATCAGAGTATTGAAGAAGATTGGCTACTAAAGACGATAAAACAAACAAAAATTGAAATATTTTGATCACTGCAAACGTCATGGAAGTTTGGAGAGAACAATAATGGACGGGTGTGTGCCCTGGAAGAGAGGAAGAGGAAGGCCAAAGAGAAGATGGGTGCAGGACGTGGCAGATGATCTCCAGATGGGAGTATCGGATGTAGGGCATCTTGCTTATGACCGAGACGTTTTCCGGAAGGTTGTTATGGGAGCGAGGTTCTACAAAGGACATGCTACTGACTGAATAAAGGAATAAATTGAAATAAAGAATACCATGGACAGACAGAAAAACCAGTGACCAAGTCCTACAAGAAACAAATGAAAACCGTAAGCTGATTAGAGAAATTAGACGTAGACAGTCAAAATTTTGTGGCCACGTTATAAGAAGAAATAAATTGGAGAACTTGGTGACAACTGGCAAGACCGAGGGGAAAAGAACAGGGGAAGGCAGAGAAGTAAATACCTGGATGGCTTGGCCACGTGGTATGGTCGAGACAAGAACACAGAGCTGATCTACGACTCCTCTGATCGTGTGAGATAGCGAAACATGACCCGCCCACGCTTAACGGTGCTTAATGATGATGATGATTGAAATAATGTATGATTGAAATAATGTATGGTTGAAACAATGTATACAAGGAGAGAGGTTTAGATGGGCCTGTGTGCTTAATTCTGTGAAATTATAGTTCATTAGTTCGTTCCGCAGAACGGCATGTCGCCTGCCTAGAGCATCGTACAAAGGACGAACTTCGCAGCTCAAGCGATGGTCCCCAGGGGTGTTTGGAGTAGATGGATAGGGGGGGGGGGGGGGGGGGGGGGAGAGAAACTGCACTGATGGACAAAGATTTGATAAGTCTCCCTCCTCCTTCTCCCTCTTTCTCTCCCTCTATTTCTCTCTCTCTCTCTCTCTCTCTCTCTCTCTCTCTCTCTCTCTCTCTCTCTCTCTCTTTCCCTCTTTCTGTCTCTCTATTTCTCTCTCTTTCTCTCTCTCTGTCTTTCTTTCTCTCTTTATGTCTCCCTCTCGTTCTCTCTCTTTCCCTCTTTGTCTTTCTCTCCCTTTCCCTCTCTTTCTCTCTCCCTCTCTCTCTCTCTCTCTCTTTCTCTGTCTGTCTTTCTCTTTCTTTCTCTCTATCTCTCTCTTTTCTTGCTTTCTTTCTTTCTGCCTTTCTCTCTCCGTCTCTCTCTCTCTTTCTATCTCTTTCTATCTCTCTCCCTCCATCTCTCTTTCTCTCTCTCTTTCTCTCTCTCTTTCTCTCTCTCTTTCTCTCTCCTCTCTCTTTCTCCCTCTCTCTCTCTCTCTCTCTCTCTCTCTCTCTCTCTCTCTCTCTCTCTCTCTCTCTCTCTCTCTCCCTCCCTCCCTCCCTCCCCCTTTTTCTTGTCGGAATCGAAATATACTGAGTTATAGGCGTGGCAAAACATTGCATCGTGAATAGCTTTGTGACGAGAAATACGTAGAAACGACATATCACTTTAACAGTTTTTTTTTTAAATGTACTTTGGTAACAATTCTACTGTGTGCATATTTACAGCAAATTTATGTTCCAGAACTGGTCAGCTTAGCATGTTATCAGACACAATTATTGAGTTTTTAGAGTGGCCTGTTCGGCTTTCTGTTAAAATATCCACCAGATTTTGTATGTAGTGAGAATGTCAGACTGAATATAATCGATTATGGCCACTATCTTGTTATTACATTCAGGTGTGTTCTATTGCCTAGTCCCTGGCCAAGGTTATTATATTTTGGTTTATTCTCTTGCCTAGTCCTTGGCCAAGGTTATTATATTTTGGTTTATCCTATTGCCTAGTCCTTGGCCAAGGTTATTACATTCTGGTTTGTTATATTGCATAGTCCCTGACCAAGGTTATTATATTTTGGTTTATTCTCTTGCCTAGTCCTTGGCCAAGGTTATTATATTTTGGTTTATTCTATTGCCTAGTCCTTGACCAAGGTTATTATATTTTGGTTTATTCTATTGCCTAGTCCTTGACCAAGGTTATTATATTTTGGTTTGTTCTATTGCCTAGTCCTTGGATAGATACATAGATAGATACATAGATAGATACATAGACAGACAGACAGACAGATAGACAGACAGACAGATCCCCGCCAGGGACTGGGCGAAGCCGGGCCGGGTCAGACAGACAGACAGACAGACACAGTCGGGAACGGGAACTTATATGACTACTTATATGAATTAAATGAGATGCTCGCCACCAGGGACTGGGTGAAGCCGGGCCGGGTCAGACAGACAGACAGACAGACAGACAGACAGACAGACAGATCCCCGCCAGGGACTGGGCGAAACCGGGCCGGGTCAGACAGACAGACAGACAGACAGTAGGGAACGGGAACTTATATGACTACTTATATACATTAAATGAGATGTTCGCAAACGCATAAAGAACGGACGGACATAAATACATACATACATTGCATTTTATATATTAAGATAAATACAGTGTTTAATACTATTTTTCTGCCCCAGATTTGTCCGAACTCGCACCTTCGCGTGCCTAGTAACATTGTCTATGCCATTGCGCCACTTGAATTTTTTAAACCATTCTCTGCTGGCCTTAAAAACCCTAAGTGCACTATCCCTCGTCTCAAGCACTTTCTTAATGAGATCGGCATACAACAGTTTTTTTTTTTTTTTTACGTACATATGATTACCTCCGAAACAGAATCGCCATCTAGCTAGTTTTGATTTATTCAAATTAATTATAACTGTTCGGCATCTTCAGTTGTTTGCCATCTCTGTTTCGTTAGTACATTCATGTCTTTCGCTATATTATCTTTCTATATGTCTTCCTTTTTCGTCACAATGAAACTTATCGTGGGTGGCGATTTCCAGTAGGCCTACATGCGGCCGATTTCAGCAATCTTAATGTGGATCTTGTATTTTATTATTAGCAAGTAAAGCTCACACAACGAAAAACACCACCACCTGAGGAGAACACATGGGTTCCTTTATTATTGCAAAATTAGCAACAAGGTTATGTGGGCACGCCGACGAAATCAGAGGCCATCGACGAAAACCGAGACACATTTTCGCTAGGGAAAAATAGACGAAAACGAAGGCAACGAAAACCGAGGTTTTACTTTATCTTTGTGGGTTTTTTTCCCTTTCGTCTGGCTGCACGGCCGAACCCTGAACGCAAACCGTTAGCTTGGAAGGAAATTCTCTCTCTCTACCCATTACTATACCACCACTTACTGAGCGAGGAAGGGAAATAGAAAAGGGCTCATATATTCATGCCGAAAAATCAATTCTGACATCCCACAGGATGAAACGATTCTGTGCGTGGATGGATTACAGCGAGGAAAAGCTTGAATCCAAGATGCCAGTTTTTTTGCATTCTTGTGTCGAGAGCAGAAGAAATAGAACAAAAATTAGTTAATTATTGATGTTTTTTTTTTTTTTTGTTCAGCGGGAGAGATTCCTTGCCATTGCATTGGCTCTGCGTTGAATGTGAACTGGGGATGTTGCCTAAGCTTCTGTTTTTGTTGCTAACTAGATCATCTCTGGCGTCTTAGGAAGTCAGTACCTCCAAAATTGATCTCTAAGTGCTCTACTTTAAGACCTGGCCATTTGCCCGCGCTGCGCTTGTAATTTTAATTAGTAAACCGATATTTAATTTGGACGGGTTTGTAATCTTCATCATCAGCTACTATCTCTGCATTAATTATCATTTTCTTGTCCTTGACTTGGGGACGTAAATTAGAAGTGCCTCAGAAGTCGGAGTGGGTTCGCCTGGTGTCGAGGGACACTGGTAATAGGGAAAGTTAATCCATACGTAAAACTCAGACCAGTGCACTCCTTGGTAGTGCAACATATTAGTCAATATTTTAGTCCGTATGGCCAATATTGGGGTTGACCCGCTAACTCGACATCAACACACCGGAAGTTTAAGAGCGAGCGGTCTTATCCATTCGGCCATGCCGACCTCCACACGTGGTGATAAACTAAGTGATCATCTGGGACCCAGTGAACGGAGGCATACTTCCACAAGAAGTGCAGACAAGGTTACTTGCATATCTTTTACAGGACGTCGCAGTCAACCCCGGAATTTTTTAGCTGTTTGTGATTTACTAGGAAGTTTGTGTTCAGCTGGTTGCCATTGCTTTCTGAACGACCGGCTCTCATACCATTGTATGAAATACCAACGCAAGGCGGTCTGCTGTTAAAACGCCCGCAGCTGTGCTTCGAACGCGGTATGTTGAATTATGAACTGCGTCCGTAACGCCTTCGCCACGGAGCTGACAGATGTGACTGAATACGGCTATTATTGTTTGTAAAGTTGCATATCCCTTACAGGACGTTGCAGTCAACATCAGCATTTTGCAGCTTATGTTGATGTTCTTGACAAGATTACGCTCAGTAGTTTGCCGTTGCTTTCTGAGCGACCGGCTCACATACCCCCGTAAGTAATCAACACGACTCGATCCGCTACCGAATCTCGCGCAGCTGTGTTCCCCACGTGGATATACGGGATACGGAGAAAGTCGTTAATTCATTCGCCAGGAAGACCGGCTATTATTATTATTATTATTATTATTATATCGTTATTAGTATTCTCAATGCCGGGTCCGGCATCTGCTGCTAGCGATTTGGAAGCATTGGCCTGTCTAGCTTTATTTTCACAATAGTATGACCGTGGGTCATTCAGACAATAATGGAAACCAATTGAACGTTTAATTACCTAGAAAATCACGAACAAAAAAAAAAAAAAACAGAAAAAGATGTGCTTGATTGCGATTGTAAAGAACATGCAATGAACTCATGTTGTTGCCCTCGTTTCGTTCAGTTCTCTCCGGCAGTTATTGTCTTTCCTTTTTTCCTGTGTTTGGTTTTATTAAGACATTTATGTGTTCTGCCGAAATTATCTGCACATTGGCCGCGTCATGCGCAGAAACGTTACGATGTGTAAATCGTACAATAATTGATTCTGTGGCTATTTCAGGTATTCTACCATTTTTGGGGTCAGTATAACGATTGGAGATTGTTATCCTTGCACGGCCTCTATTCCTTTAGTCGGGTGTACCATTATTACATATTTGCTATTAGCGTATAAGAGACTCAATACTTAAATGGTTACCATGTTTTATTTAGCTCCCTATCTTTCGTGGCCTGGTTGTACCGGATGGCGGTATCGGTTTAACACACAAAGTGTAAATAGGTCATATCTTTGATAAGACATTTAAAAAAAAAAATATGAACCACCATGGAATCCGAGATAACGGAAATAAATTCTTTTACCCAAGTGTAGGTCAAATTCCCAGGTGGCGTGGTAGGTATATCCCCTATCAAAGTTGAAGTAATGTGCCTCTTTTCCTTAGCTAACCTTAGGACCTTAGGTCACCTTTGGGCAAGCTGGAGTACCCGTTTAACTCCCAGATCGAGGCGACGTGCAGCCAAGGGCAGGTAGTGGGTGTAGCTGGGAGCAGCCGACAGATAGATAGATGTTTGTCATGGCATGGTCTCAAGTTAGTCGCGGTTTCAACTTCACGACAATGGAGAAAAGAACCCCCTGTCTCGTTAAAGTTCTAAATAAATACATGTAGTGTTTGGCGCTCATATAGAAGTAAGAAGAAGGTTGGAAGAAGGACGCACTAAACAACAGAACAATTGAAAGCTATTATAGTTACCGACCGGGATTCGAACCTGTCACCTCCTAATGACAACGGCGTCTCGCTGCAGGAACAAGTGTACTTCCACGCATGACCGGCTAGACATCCCAGCCATGTACACCCTCATGAACCCACAACTATAGAATATGGACACTTCTTCTTTCGTTCGCTTGAAATATGTCTATAACTGCAATGTTGTCTCTTGTATGAATCTAACAACAGTCTTTTTTAGTTCACTCAGCGGTCCGTAGAGTTTATCTTCCACTGTTGTCTCTCTAGGCCAGAAGGTTCGCCTATATATGTTGTAGTTTGGGCAGTCCTGGAGTATGTGCTCTGCTGTCTGTGACGCCAAACCACACGTGCACATGGCTGAGTCACCAATCTTGAATTTTGTATACATGTGGTTGCATAATCTATTGTGTCCTGTTCTGAGGCGCAGAATAATGACCTGTTCTGGTCTGTTCATAACGTGGTAGTCGTCTTGAGTAGGGTTTGGTGGCCTTTTGACTGATTTGATCATTCTTTTCTTTTGGTGGAATGTAATGGGCACATCAGGATATTCTTCTTTAGCTCCTTCCTTAGCCAATCGATCAGCTCTGTCGTTTCCAGGGACTCCACAGTGGGATGGTATCCACTGTATAGTGATCTTATGCTGACTGCTAAGTTCAGAAAGTAGTGTCCTTAGAACTGGTAATTTCCCAGACAGAAGTGCCTCTATTACTGATTTTGCATCTGTCAATATCACCACAGGTTGTCTATAATGGCTGGTATTTTGTAATTTCTCTATTGCTATCTTGGACACAATTCGTATCTAATCATTGAAATAGCAAAATAAATAGTCCTCAGAATTGTATATTAAACCAGCATTGGTCAAATAACAAACACATAGGACCGTAATGCTGTGTCCAGTATATTGAGTTTGTCTATGCACGTCTAGACACAAGTATAACTGTAACACAAGGATCAGATGGGGACTTTTACAATGCCTTCGGTTCTCTAGTTAATAATATTGGGGGCGGGACAGGAAACCAGCAAAATGAAATGGCGATTTATTGGATTTCTAGATATTTATAGAAAATCACATTGTGTTATTTCTAGTTGATGAAAACACAGTGTGTATAGATTTTTTTTTTGTTTTTTGGCTCACATCATCTCGTAAATTCAGCTGCTGTTTTCTCTGACATTGGGCATGTTAGCAACGGAGACTTTTTTGCGTTTCTTTTTTATTTTTTGTTTTTGTTTCCTTTGTTGTTATAGTCTGTTGTACCAATAGCCTGCCATTGTAATTGAAAAGTTGCTCTTTCTATAGTTTGTTATTGTTCTGATAATTTGTTGTTGCTACTGTAGTCTGTTGATCTGGCTATACTCTGTTATTCTGGCTAAAGTCTGTTTTGTGGATTTTTTTTTTCTACAGGAAGTTGTTCTTTCTATATTCTGTTGTTCCAGATTAAATCTGTTTTTATTAAATTTGTTACTGTTATTATTTCTGTTATTGTTCCTTTAGTAAGTTGCTACTCCTGGTGTTAATGTAGCATGTTATTGTCCCTTTTTTCTGTTTTTGTTGCTGTAGTATAACCTGTCCTTGTTTCTATAGTCTGTTATTGTTCTTATGGGCAAAGAGACAATTCTAACCTGCACAGTTCGCGGCGACTGCACTAGCCAGGCGGCCTTAATTCCTCAGACTCAAAGACCCCTCTGCCATACACCGCAAGGTACTATGTTAGCAGTAAATGACAGTAAATGACAGTCTATTATTGTTCCTATAGTTTGTTTTTGTACTAAAGTCTGTTATTGTTCCTATCATTTGTTTTTGTACTAAAGTCTGTTATTGTTCCTATCATTTGTTTTTGTACTAAAGTCTGTTATAGTTATTGTTCCTATCGTTTGTTTTTGTATTAAAGTCGTTATTGAAATATTGAATTGTTCCTATAGTTTATTTTTGTACTAAAGTCTGTTATTGTTCCTATCGTTTGTTTTTGTATTAAAGTCGTTATTGTTCCTATAGTTTATTTTTGTACTAAAGTCTGTTATTGTTCCTATAGTTTGTTTTTGGACTAAAGTCTGTTATTGTTCCTAATGGCAATGCCTGTTATTGTTGTTGCTATATTCTGTTGCCTATAGATCTCCACTATCCCAATTAGATATCCACTTTCCCAGCTAGATATCAACTTTCCCAGCTAGATATCCACTTTCCCAGCTAGATATCCACTTTCCCAGTTAACCCCCATGCTCCAATATTTTTTAACATGTATATCACATTAACTTACCATGCACACTGTATCACATATAATTTATGTTTTGTTTTTAGTGTTTCTATAGTAGTTATCACTATATTAACTTACCATGTACTTTGTTCATGTTAACTACTAATATATAGTTGAATAGTTGAAGAATAATTAATGTACCGTTGATGTATACTTAATATACAACCAGAATATAATGAGATCTGTCAGAATAAACTTGGTGTAAAAGTTACAGGTCAAGATATGTCTATTGTGTGATATGTTAAAGACATGATGGTTAGAGTAAGAAATGACAATCAAATGCAAGAATTGATAGACATTGTAATCACTGGAAATGACAAGATGCTTAGCTTATCTCACACTCATCAGCATCAGTAAGCATAATCAACATCATAATTATAATCATAATCATCATAATTATAATAATTATAATCATAATTATAATTATAATCAAAATCATCATTATCATCATCATTATTATAATTATCATAATTATCATTATAATCATAATCACCACCGCCACCATCATCATCATCATCATCATCATCATCGTCATAACCATATTCATTAAACATAATCATCAGTATCATTTTATTTTTTTTTCCAGTACGATTGCATGACAGTATACAGGATGAAGGATTCCACTATCTTGTGTTCGATCTGTGAGTACTTACATTTGATTTTGTTGTTCCGTTCCTTTTGTTGCTTCTCTTCTGTCCTAAATCATAAATGGACATCAGACATTATCAACAATTTTAAGAGTTGGGCTGAAATGAGAAATTGCAGCTGAGTGAACAGTTAGAATCACAAGTGTGTTGCCAGTCCCATAAGGGAAGCAAAGATTAGTGACACTGGCTTTCCATACATGTCATAAGGGGTGACTAAAAGGCTTGGTCCTGGGGCTGGCTAACCCATTCATAGGAAACTTAGTTGCACATTCCAACCATCTATGGACATGTCTAATGATATGGAAACTTTCCCAGTTAGATATCCACTTCCCCAGTTAAGTATCCACCTTCCCAGTTAGATATCCACTTCCCCAGTTAGGTATCCACTTTCCCAGTTAGATATCCACTTTCCCACTTAGATATCCACTATCCCAGTTAGATATCCACTATGCCAGTTATATATCCACTATCCCAGTTAGATATCCTATTTCCCAGTTAGATATCCACTTTCCCAGTTAGATATTCACTTTCCCAGTTAGATATCCACTTTCCCAGTTAGACATCCACTTTCCCAGTTAGACATCCACTTTCCAAGTTAGACATCCACTATTCCAGTTAGATATCCCGTTAGATATCCACTTTTTCAGTTAGATATCCACTTTGTCAGTAAGACATCCACTATCCCAGTTACATATCCACTTTCCCAGTTAGATATCCGGTCTCCATGGCGGATGGGGTTACGGATGCAGTACGTATCCCCGCATACCAGGGTTCGAAACACAGTGGTGCTGGTTTTTGTTTTTTTTAAAAAGGTATAGGTGCTGGTCGTTCAGAAAGCATGGGCAAACTACTGAACTTAAAACTTACGCAGGAATCACGAACTGCCAAAATGCTGCTGTTGACTGCTACATTCTGTGAAGGACATGCAACTAAATTTTTTTTTAATCCACTGTCTCAGTTAGTTATCAACTGTCACAGTTAGATAACCACTAACTTAACTGGAACCCATGAGACAAACAAAATGGTGGCAGACCTAAAACGCACGAAGAAGAGGGTTACAGACAGAGATGAATAATGTTGCGAAGAACGAACGAACGAAGGAACAAACTTTATTTTCAAAGGGTCACAAATTGGGCACGCAGACCCATCTTACATTCAGCCCTTCTGTCACACGTCGTTCTTGATGATAAGTTCAATGTTCTTGATGATATTTGCGTGATATTGTCGTGTGATGGTCGTTGTCTAGGTAACGATGTTCATGGTGTGTCAATTGAGCTATCTAACTGTCTCTTAATCCAACTCACCCCAGAAGTGCACCTTCACCAGTCATGAAACAAGATTGAGTTGGCGCACATAATCATTTATTCCAGAAATAAGACGGACAGACAGAACATGTTTATACATCCAGAAATAATGTAATCCATAGAATATACATATCCTCCTCACAATTTAACCAGCACACATCACTGGCTTCTCATGGCCTGCTGAATCTCAAATTCACAAGACATTTAGTCCAGCTACTATCCATGGCTGGATCTCCCACAATACGACCCACCCACTGGGTCAGAGCCTCTGCTCTCTATGTAACCCACTCTGGTTTTAGGACTGCCTTCACAGCTCGGAGAATCCCACAACACAGTTCTCCGTCGACTACCGGATTCCCGACTCGTTCGGTGTCTAAAACTCAACTCCCCGAAGTCCCTTGACGTCAACACACAAATACCCTATCTCTCGCCCCATCCACCCTAGGGGTTTTTCCTCTACCCTCACTATTTTATTTCTCAGGACTGGCTGTTTTTTCCATAGCCAGGTCAGTCACTTTACTGTCTCCCACTTTCACCCATTCTTTCTCACTCACCTCATTGTCAATGACCCAGGCTTATGTCACCTTCCAATCACTCATCTTTCATTCATCAGTTGTGCATGTTACATTCACATAGGAAAGAAACATTGTCAAATGAATGTTGTAAACATAATGCATATTACCATGTTATGAGACAGGCAGACACATGCACACACACGCGCGCGTGCGCACGCACACGCACACACACACACACACACACACACACACACACACACACACATATATATATATATACACACCTGCATACATACTATTAAAATAGGTGTGAGACAGGGATGTGTTATGTCTCCAGATCTTTTTTTCCTGTACGGTGAAAATATTTTCAGAAATATAGAAGATATGGAAGGAATCAACATTGGGGAATGCTAGATCAATAACATTAGATATGCAGATGATACAGTCTTGATTGCAGACAATGTACAGGACCTGTAAAATTTAGTTTATGCGGTTGTTGCACACAGTGAACAACTAGGGTTAGAACTGAATATTAAGAAGACACAGATTATGGTCGTCACTGGGAAGAAGGAAATACCATAATGTGATATAAGAGTAAATGGGCATATTCTTAAGCAAGTGAATCGATACAGTTATCTCAGCACAGTCATATTATCTAATGGGAGATGCCTTGAAGAGATTAGAACAAGAATTGCCATTGCGAAGGTAGCCTTTTGATAGATGAAAAACATACTGACCAATAAAAAAAAATATCAATTGAAACAAGAAAAAGAGTGTTGAAGTGCTATATAGAACCCATACTTTTGTATAGGATGTGAAGCGTGGACAATAAGCAGTCAAGCTGAAAAACAGTTGATAGCTGTGGATATGTGGTTTCAGAGGAAAATGCAAAGAACACCATGGACAGACAGAAAAACCAATTAACAAGTCCTTCAAGAAACAAATGAAGATCGTAAAATGATTAGAATCATTAGACGTAGACAATCAAAAATTTTTGGGCATGTTATGAGAAGAAATGACTTGGAGAGCTTGGCGACGACTGGCAAGATCGAAGAGAGGAGACCAAGGGGAAGACCAAGAAGTAAATACCTTGATGGCTTGGCCACGTGGCATGGTCGAGACAGGAACATGGAGCTGATCCACGACTCTGGTGATCGAGTGAGATGACAGAACATGACCGCCCATGCTTATCGGCATGGCACATAATGGATGGATGGATGGATACATACTTACATCAGTTATGCACACACTCAATAACACACAAATACACACTGCCTCACATACACTGCATGCATGCATACCCACACATACCCACACATACCCACACATACCCACACATACCCACACAGAAGACAAGCAAGGAGCTGCAGGAGAGAGCAACAGATTGGACAGCTTGGCATGGTTTGGCTGAGGGCCTATGGACTTAGTTAAAATATTTTGGTCAAGTTATAAGAAGAAATAAATTGGAGACTTGATGACAACTGGCAAGATCAAGGGGAAGAGAACAAGGGTTAGGCAGAGAAGTAAATATTGTCATGGATTACCTTTAGTGTCGTCCCTGGAGTGAGGGGAATCAACACCCACATTATATTTTAACCCCTTATCATTATCCTGGAGAATCCACTAGATTCCATCCACCACACTCCCTCAGTTTATGGACACCTCTTTCTCTCTCTCTATCATCACTGGATCATGCCCCCTCTCATTCTTCCCCAACACAACATACTCAACAACTCTAGCTTCTAAAAATTAATAACAATTAATTTATTAAAAGAGAAGTGTAATGTATGTGAGAAGTGTATGCGAAGAATGTGTGTCGTATACTATAATTAGACCAGCAGATTAGGAGCCAAGTCAGATCATCCTAGCAAGGTTACACCACCGCACGTTAGCTCAGCACATAAAGACCTCACCGAGCGATGTGTCTCTCCTGGCAGTCGCTGACTTTCTCTGGTAGCTACTTGGTAATCCATATACATGATCATCCGAAATAGATACAGTCTATAGTTTAACACTGATCATGGATCGGTTACACACTGCATACTATAAGTCCCTATAGTTCTTAAATGTACCAATCCCTATACTGTGAAAATAGGTAACACTGTTATTGGTAACACACTTGATCCTATCTATTGTCTAGATTGTTACAAACACAATGTCCCTTGTAATATTCCAGTGGAATCTACAACTCCATGTGAATGCTACGTTTAGTGTTCCTTTTTAATCCCTAGTGTTCATTTGATATGTGGTGTAAAAACGAACATCACCCATCCTAGGTGAACCCTATCACACAGGAATCGTTTATATAGTTTTGCTCAACTGAGCCATGTTCTGGTGGACCCTCCTGATTATGGGCCCAGCATAAACAATATTGTATAACTTTCTTCTCTGAAGTTAGTCATCTTATTAAAACATTGACTGTTCATCTTGTGTTCTTCCTACCCGGAGTAGAACTTCATCAAAATCAGTGTAGAACTTCCTCGTAACTGGCGGGGAACCTGTTAGAGAAATAACACACCTGGTGAGAGCACTAGTCACTGACCTTACCAGCTGAGTGTAGGCCTACGGCCTCGCTCAGATATTTATCAGCGAACTAAACTCTGTCATGGAGCAGAGGAGCGCATCACCTTGGTCCGAATTAGGATAAGACAAGGAAAAACCAATAGACAGAGTGCAGAACCCCATTAGGCACCCCACTGGAAGATCCTACCATTGGACATTTCCCCTATCTCCCAACCCATCCTCAATCTCTCCAAATATCACCCCACTACACTATTCTCACTAGCAGAGCTAATTATCTCTTGTCCCTTCTCTAATTCCCTTTTATCTCTATGTTCCTACCGACTCCATGTGAGACTCTGACAGGGTTCCCCTCACCCGCTTCTATGGGTTAGCATATGGTAATTAGTCTGTACTAATTCTGTCATAGGATCACATGAAGTTGGTGTAGGTAGTTTTCTGGATGGGAACCTGGCCATCTATATACTTGCACTATTAACTCATGTATTTCCCAGTACAACAATTCAGGGTGATTGCTGAAGAGCTATTTCTTCCATATTCTTAAACATGCTTATCCGACCGAAGTTCCCTGATGCTTCTAGTTGTATTTGCAACCGCGCCCTTCTCAAGTATCCATATGATACCAGGATATTAAACTCTGTGTTAGAGAGTTTTAACAAGACAAATTGTCTTGGCTTATTTAAGAACACCTGCACTTCTTGTCCTGAATGTGTATTTTGATACACTTTTACTTCCGTATGTTTCATAATGCTCAATATACATATGTACTCTTGTTTTCTCCCAAGTAACTACTTATGTTCCTGTTTGCCTGTTAGTCTGTTTACTGCCTTGTAAATTAGTAATTTGTCACCGTAATTGTCCAGTCATGTCAATGTTAAATTTTATGAACATAGTTTTATTAAGTAATTTTCTAGAGGGACTACGATAGCTCATTAACAGATGATACGATAGTAGCTGCAAAGTTCAGACTTTGTCATGTATGACTGTTGATATATTTTACTTGGCAAAACCAAGAGCTGTCGGGAAAGTGAAGCTTGCGCTTGCCAAAACCGGCTTGGCCCCCAAATAGCCTGTCAACATCCTAGATACCTAGGGGAATGAAACTCGGGTTCATACAGGCAACAAACTCTGTTCTGATACTATCTGACATATTTTATTTACAGTAAGCTGGCGAAGAATGGTTTTCGCAGCCAGCTACATTTGAGTTGCATATCACAGGAGTTCATAACAAAGCAATCATACATGATCATTACAACAAACTCTATCATCTATCTATCTTATGAGTAACACCCCTAAATACACTTGGGTTCAATCTATCAAGTCCCCCTTAAGGTAAGCCCTGTTGCTTCTTCGATGTCCAGTCCGCGTCTGCCCTCTGACGTGTCTCGATCGGACACGGGCTGTAACTCTCCTCGGGCTTCTCGTGGAACAGGTCCTGGCACACGGTTAACGGGTTCCACCTGTGTCCATGGGGCTGTAGGCGAACTGACCTATCCTTCTCGAAGGCTCTAGATTGTTCGAGCATTCGAATGGGTCTCTTGTATTGGGGTTATGTCCCTTCTCTAATTCCCTTTTATCTCTATGTTCCTACCGACTCCATGTGAGACTCTGACACACCTCACTAGCTGGTTTTTACAATGCAGCTGCCTACAGTCGCCGACACTCTTTTACTGCCTAACCACAACGCAACACACTACGTTGAAGTCCTAAACTCTAGCTATCACCAGTCTATCATACATTAATTATACCTAAATACAATCTATGGAGTACCTTATGTAACACTGCTTTACTCCTGAATCACATGTACATTTTGCCATGACAGGCACGTGTATATTAAATTTAATTAATCCCGAACACGGTAGATGTTTTCCAAATTCATACAGAGCTAGCGAAACACCGTCCGTCTAGGCCAATTCTCTTGTTTACAATCGCTGCAACAAGTTAGGTTTTTCAAACAGTCTTGGATGTTCTAGTGACGTCCTTTGATGTCAACACCAGATGGTCCCAAGGGCAGACTATCCATTTCCCTAACATCACAAGAATTATTGTCTCCTTTATCTCAACTACAGCACCCGTCTTTCTTTTATCCTGCGAGTCGGCAAAATAACCTCGTCTGTCCCAGGGAATTCTCAAGAACGGCTGTACCGTTTGATCTCACCGCCGCCAGTAACAAACAACTTGCAGTCGTGAATCAGAGTGTCTCTGTTATTTGTATCATCTGATCGTTAACTTCAGTGGTTTTCGTGACAAATATGGATGGCTTGACCACGTGGCAGCTGATCCACGCCTCTGGCGATCGAGTGAGATGGCAAAACATGAATGCCCACTTTTATCAGCATGGCACATGATGAATGGATATGCCTAAATAGGGGATAAAGATAAAGGGCAGAATAATAATAATAATAATAATAATAATAATAATAATAATAATAATAATAATCCAACTTGTTTAAAAATGCTTTCTGTGTATATAAACTTTAAAAGGCTCAGAGACAGCATGCATCCCTGTCTTACTCCTCTTTTTATATGTGTACTATGAGTAATTATTTTCATATTGAACTGCTGCCTATTGTGTTGCTAATAAATAGATCTTTTCCATCTAATCCCATATCCTGAAGGCAATTAATTAGCTATTTTTGTTGTACTTGGTCTAAAGCTTTCTTGTAGTCTACAAAATGCACAACAGTATTTTTCTGTGCTGATGTATATTTTTCAGTCAACATCATTAAATAAATTATGATTTTTCTGGTGTCGCTGTTTTTATGGAATCTATATTGTTCTTCAGATACTTCTTTCTGTTTTATTTTGAATTCTTTTCACATATTATCTTGAGGAGTATCTTCGTTGTATTTCTCATTAAGATAACATTGGTTGTGCAATCTTCATAATAAACAGCTTTTGGTTTCTTGGGCAACGTGGTGAAGATGGATATTTTCAAATCCTTGGAGATGTATCCAGTATTATACATGCCATTGCACATTTCTGTGATTGTATAATGACAAACTTGGATAGAGATGTTATTATTCCATTGTTATTGTGTCAGAGTATACAGTTTTCCTTGTTTTACCCTGTTGTTAGCCTTCTGTAATTCAGCCTTAAGTTGGTTGTCACGAGTATAGCATAGCATAGCATAGTATAGTATAATATTGTATATCATTGGTGTCAGGTCTTAGTAAGATATGACTGAGCTATCGTATGACAAAAGACGGTATTGCCTGCTTTCTGTTAGCGCCAAATGTTGGGCGGCACTCACCAAAACATGACACCCCACATTGTGCCAACGGCTTCGGGCGGAGGAGTGCAATTGGAAGGGTACAAGCTTTACCCTAGTATTAGGAAATGCAACCTAAAGACTAATTGTCATGGCAGGGCAGACCAGGCCCTAAGCCTTGGTCAGTAACATCATTTCTTATTCTGTCTCAGATAGTTACGTTGACAGCTCTCGTCAAGCATCTCATCTCGCAGGTGTTGATTTTGCGTAAGTATGTTGCCTGACTAAGCATGTGAAAAATAAATTCAGCAGCTTGTGTGAGGACCACTGGTTGGTCAGCTCTCAGAAAGATTACTACCTGGGATGCTGTGTAGAGCACAGCAAGGCAAGACACAGATCATCTTCTTCATCCACTTCACCCTCACTTCTATGTCATCATCATGTGCCATGCTGGTAAGCGTGGGTGGTCATGTCTCACCATCTCACTCTATCACCAGAGTCGTGGATCAGTTCAATGTTCTTGTCTCAACCATGCCACATGGTCACGCCATTCAGGTATTTACTTCTCTGCCTTCCTCTTGTTCTTTTCCCCTCAATCTTGCCAGTTGTCACCAAGTTCTCCAATTTATCTCTTCTCATAACGTGACCAAAAAATGTTGATTGTCTACGCCTAATTTCTCTAATCAATTGATAGTTTTCATTTGTTTCTTGTAGAACTTGGTCACTGGTTTTTCTGTCTGTCCATGGTATTCTTTGCATTTTATTCAGAAACCACATTTCCACAGATATCAGATGTTTTTCAGCTTATCTGCTCACTGCCCTCGCTTCACATCCATACAAAAGTATAGGATCTATGTAACACTTCAACACTATTTTTCTTGTTGCAAATGACATCTTTTTATTGGTCAGTATGTTTTCCATCTTGCAAAAGGATACCTTCGCCATGGTGATTCTTGTTCTAATCTCTTCAATACTTCTATATCAGCCATCTCAAAACAATAGTCCTGTCTATGGCTGGGATTGAGCTTGGTCCACTGTCTAGATAGGCAAGAGATAAATATAGAGGTGAGTGAAACTGAAATTGATCAATCTTTGTTTATCATGATCTGATTAAATTTTCAGAGTTACTGGCGGAGAGTTGTTTGAAGATATTGTTGCCAGGGAATTTTACAGCGAAGCAGATGCCAGGTAGGCTTGTTGTCTGAATGTGGTGTATTTTATTATCTGTCTTTGTGGGTATGTGTCTGTGTATATCCATCCATCCATCTGCTTTTTTTTGTCTGTCTGTATCATGTTTTATCTGTGTCTGCCTTGTATCCTTTATGAACGCATATAGTAATCTGTCTAAATCTTTCTGCCTATCCAAACTCCATGTTTATAGGTTTGTCTGTCTCTGTGTTAATTCACTTCTCAACCTGTCTCTCTGTTTGATCAACCATGATTTTTCCTCTGTACATCCTTACATCTGTCTGTCTGTCTCCCCATCTGTATGTCTATGTGCCTGTTAGTCTGCCTTCTTGTTTGTCTGTTTTCCTGCCTGTACATCTGTCTTCCCACATGTCTGTCTGCTGTCTGTCTCTCCATCTATCTGCTTGTCAGTCCATCTGTCTGCTTGTCAGTCCATCTGTCTCCCTGTCCAACTGTCCACTTGTTCCCCCATGTGTCTCTCTATCTTTGTCCCCATCTATTTATTTGTCTCTCTCTCTCTTTGTCTCTATTTTCATCCTTGCTCTGCCTGTCTCTGTTGTCATTTTTGCTGTCTATATTTACATGTTGACTATAACTGTTTCAGCCACTGTATGCAGCAGATATTAGAGAGTGTCAGCTATTGCCATCAGCACGGAATCGTTCACCGAGATCTCAAGGTATGCATATCCACATTATCTTTGTCATCGTCTACAGATTTTAATACTGACCCAGTTTTGTCTCAGACCTACAGACATGGCAATCTAGGTCTCTGTGGTGGAGTCCTTAAGATGTCTGCCTCATGCTTAGATGTTTCTGGGGTTCATTTCCATCATTTAATTCATAAGTGCAGTTTTTTCCCCAGAGACCCTTGGGGGTGATCGCCGTAGCTACGGAGTTCGAACTCTCTGTGAGGCTTTCGGCAGCTGCTTTGTGGAGAGAGACTGAGCTGTATGGGATAAACACTAGTGCAAAGTAGTTGATGCTCTTGCCTATTTAAAACAACCACCACGTACACATGCAAACACACTAGCACATGCGCAACCATCCACCCACACCATTATAAAACTTATGTGAATATCCACAACACTGTTTTGTCATGATTACAGATATGAATATCCACATCATTATGTGTGTCTACAGATACAGATATCCACATCATTATGTGTGTCTACAGATACAAATATCCACATCATTATGTGTGTCTACAGAATCAAATATCCACATCATTATGTGTGTCTACAGAATCAAATATCCACATCATTATGTGTGTCTACAGAATCAAATATCCACATCATTATGTGTGTCTACAGAATCAAATATCCACATCATTATGTGTGTCTACAGATACAGATATCCACATCATATTTGTCATCGGGTGGGTGGGGAGATGTGTGTGGGTGGGTGGTGGGTGGGGGATGTATGTGGGTGAGGGATGTGTGTGTGGGGGGGGGGGGGGGGGGTTTGGGTGGATGGTAGGAAGTGTGTGGGTGTTGGTGGGTGGGGGGTTGTGTGGGTTGGTGGGTGGGGAATGTGTGTGTGGGTGCGGGGTGTGAGCGGTTGGGGGGATGAGTGTTTGGCTGGGTGGTTGGGGGTGTGTGGATATGGGTGGGTGGGTGTGTGTGGGCTGGGGGATGTGTGTTAATAGGCAAGGGTGGGTAGGTGGGTTTTTGGGTGGGGGTGTGTATGGCTGGGTGAGGCTGTGTGTGGGTGGGTGGGGTGGGTATGTGGGAGGGTGGGGTTGGTATGTGGGAGGGTGGGGTGGGTATGTGGGTGGGTGGGGTGTGTGTGGGTTGGTGGGTGTGGAATGTGGGTGTGGGGTGTGTGTGTGTGGTTGGGGGATGAGTATTTGGCTGGGTGGTTGGAGGTGTGTGGATATGGGTGGGTGGGTGGGGTGTGTGTGTGTTGGGAATGTGTATGTGGGTGGGGTGTGGGTGTGGTTGGGGGATGAGTGTTTGGCTGGGTGGTTGGAGGTGTGTGGATATGGGTGGGTGGGTGTGTGTGGGTGGGTGTGTGTATGGTTGGGGGATGAGTGTTTGGCGTGGTGGTTGGTGTGTGGATATGGGTGGGTGGGGAATGTGTATGTGGGTGCGGGGTGTGTGTGGTTGGGGGATGAGTGTTTGGCTTGGTGTTTGGAGGTGCGTGGATATGGGTGGGTGGGGTGTGTGTGGCTTGGTGGGTGGGGAATGTGTATGTGGGTGTGTGTGTGGTTGGGGGATGAGTATTTGGCTGGGTGGTTGGAGGTGTGTGGATATGGCTGGGTATGTGTGGACTGGGGGATGGGTGTATTGTGGGGAGATGTGTGTGTGGGGGGATGTGTGTTAAAAGGGAAGGATGGGTTGGTTGGTGTTTTGGGTTGGGGTGTGTGGGTGAGTGGTTGTGGTGTGTGTAGGGGTGTGTGTGGGTGGATGGATGGAGGGTGTGGGTGATATGTGTGGGTGGGGGTTGTATGTGGGAGGATGGGGATGTGTGTGGGTAGGTTTGGGTGTATGTGGGTGGAAAGAGGTTGTGTGAATGGGTGAGGGATGTGTCTCATAACATTGTAATATACATTGTTTATGTTTACAACATTAATTTGTTAATGCATTTTCCTATGTGAATGCATCATGCACTATTGATGAAGGGCCGGATGTAAGACGGGCCTGCGTGCCCAATTTGTAACCCTTTTAAAATAAAGTTGAATCGAATTGTGTCTACCTACATGAATATCGACATCACCTTTGCCTTGTATCTATTACTGTAAATACCCACATCACCTTTGCCTTGTGTCTAATTTGCCTAATGTGAATATCCACACCTGCCATTAATATTGGTGGGTCGCTAAGCTGACAATGTCAGACAATTGTTTGATACCAGCTCTCATCATCTGCTATGGGAGGGAAAGACTAACCACCAGTCCCTCCAGCACTCAGGCCTCACACTTTACATAGCCACAACAGGTTCCTGCTCTTGAGGTTCTTTTTTCTTAGGTACATAGATGATTAGGTGGTAGATGGGACAGTAAGTAGATGGGAAGGTAGATAGGTGGTTAGGTATGTAGAAAGGTGTGTAGGTAGGTAGATGTGTAGGAAGGTAGGTCATTAGGCAGACAGGAAGTTAGATAGGTGGCTAGATAGGTAGATAAGTTGGTAGGTAAGTAGATTAGATGTGGTAGGTACTTATGTAGGTAGATATGTGGCTAGTTAGATAATTGATTAGGTAGGTATTTGGTAGATGGGTAGATATGTTGTTGAGTAAATTGTTGGGTAAAAAGATAGTTGGATATGTACATAGGTGGTTGAGTAGGTGGATAGGTTGCTAGGTAGGTAGATAATTAAACCTCAAGATATTGCCAGTTTGACAGTCACTTGACTAGAAATTAACCAAGAAACCAGGCAGAAACAAGGAAGAACATTATCAGGGGAAAAATGAACGGCAGCCTGAGGTCAACTCTAACGAGCATAACGTCTTGAAACACTAAACAGCATTTTCTTTAGAGAGAAAGCGCTCAAAATCAATACTAATGGGGATCCACGTCAGGCAGAGAGTCTCGGAGGAAATGTCATTATAAAAACGGCACAGGCAGAAACAAAGCAGCGGAAATATGAAACATTACTACTAAACTTCATGCCAGGTCAGTGTGAACTGAATTCTCAAGGAATGACAGCTTTATAATTTCGGCCAGTCAAGCTCCTTCCCCATAAATAAATGGACTGGTAAATAGCTGGCCATTTATCAAAATACATTTGTTCCAACAGCAAGGCACTTTCATCAATCTGAGGAGATGGAGGTTAGCATGGCAGATTGGATAGGAATGCTCGTTTTTAAACTTCTGATGTGCAGATGCCGAGGTAGCAGGTCATTTGGACTAAAATGTTGACTTCTCGTCCTTGACTTGGGGACATAAATTACAAGTGCCTCAGAAGTTGGAGTGGGTTTGCCTGATGGTGAGGGACACTGATAATAGGGAAAGCTAATCCACATGCAAACATCACTCCATTGCACACTAGAAGTAGTAGCGTGTGTGTGCACAACACTTGAACTCAAAGCGAGCGAAACAACAAAATATCAGAGGAGACCAGTTCAAATTCTAGTCTAGTCCCTATAGTTTTCAATGTTTATGTTGTCTAGTGTGTCCTCTAATGTCTACTTTAACAGAGGAGACCAGTTCAAATTCCAGTGTAGTCCCTATAGTTTTCATTGTTTATGTTGTCTAGTGTGTCCTCTAATGTCTACTTTAACAGAGGAGACCAGTTCAAATTCTAGTCTAGTCCCTATAGTTTTCAATGTTTATGTTGTCTAGTGTGTCCTCTAATGTCTACTTTAACAGAGGAGACCAGTTCAAATTCCAGTGTAGTCCCTATAGTTTTCATTGTTTATGTTGTCTAGTGTGTCCTCTAATGTCTACTTTGTTCCTCTACTTGTATGAGTGCTAATCAATACCTGTATTTTTATTTCTCTTGCTATTTTAATGGTTGAAGGATTCCCCCATAAATTAATATTTCTGTATTACATTTACCACAGTGGAACCAACCAATCATGCCCCTCCTTTTAATATTCGTTTATGTACTGGACCCAGCATTATTGTCCAATGTGTTTGTGTGTTTATTATTTGAAATATTTTTTTGGTTGTTGTTGCATATCCCTTACAGGATGTTGCAGTCAACATCAGCATTTTTCAGCTGATGTTGTTGTACTATGTAAGATTACACTCAGTAGTTTGCCATTGCTTTCTGAGCGGCCAGCTCACATACCCCGTAAGTTACTAATGCAGCAAGAACTGCTATTGATTCTAGCGCAGGTTACTTTACTCATGAAAATATACAGGATTATGGAGAAAGACGTTAACTCCTAGGCCAGGGAGACCAGCATTAGTTAATATACATTTCTGAAACATGTGATGCTGCTTATAAATCTTGTGGCCTCATCAAACATTAATCAATCAAGCAGTCAATTAACAAATTCACAAATGTGTGTCATATTTCTCCAGCCTGAGAATCTTCTCCTGGCCAGTAAAGCCAAAGGTGCTGCAGTGAAATTGGCCGACTTTGGACTTGCGATAGAAGTGCAGGGCGACCAACAGGCCTGGTTTGGTAAGTTTTTCCTCCACTAGCTTTATTAATTGGGCAGCCAAAATGAGCAATCTTGATATTTTGAGGGAAGCTAAGTCACAAAGACAACTTATCACTAACATCAGAAAGAGGCAGTCACCGTGTTTTGGCCATGTTATAAGAAGACAAAAACTGGAACATTTCGTGACAATCACAAATATTTACAGAAAGAGAGATGGAAGAAGATAGCAAGAGAAGATTCTTAAGTCTTGTGTCATGGCGAAGTGGTCAACCTGTCTGACTCAGAAGGTTGTGGGTTTGATTCCAGGCCGCGTCCTTTGGTTCACAAATGCATTTTTTTTCTGAGACTCCTAGGGGTCATCGCTGGAGCTATGAAGTTCATGCTTTGTGTGACACCTGACTCTGGCTCTGAAGGTTGTGGGTTCGATTCCGGGTCCCGTCCTTCAGTTCATGAATGCATTTATTTATACTCCTGGAGGTCGTCGCTGGAGCTATGGAGTTTGTGCTTTGTGCGATGCTTTCCTCGCTGCAGGAAGAGACTGAGCCATATGGGATAAACCTGGTGCAATGAAGTAAATCATGTCGACTTTTAAGCGACTTCTTAAGTTGCTTTAAGCGACTTTTGTGTCATGGCATAGAAGGGAGTCAACAATCCATGCCGTTGTAGATCACAGTTTGTGGAGAGGCATGATCACTCACACCAGCCGCCAAGGCACTAGATGATGATAATGTTGATCTTTATGTTGTTGCATTTGAACATATTCTAAAGGTACACAAGTAAAGATAATCCCATTGCAGATATGAAATGGGGTGATTAGTTTCCTTCTTCACACCTTTCATTCCGAGGCAGTTCCATAACCATCCATCCATCATGTGCCATGCCGGTAAGTGTGGGCGGTCATGTTCTGCCATCTCACTCGATCACCAGAGTCGTGGATCAGCTCCGTGTTTCTGTCTCGACCATGCCACAAGGCCAAGACATCCAGGTATTTGCCTCTAGGTCTTCCCCTTGGTCTGTTCCCCTCGATCTTACTAGTTGTCACCAAGTTCTCCAATTCATTTCTTCTCATAACATGCCCAAAAAATTGTGACTGACTACGTCTAATGTCTCTAATCAGTTTACGATCTTCATTTGTTTCTTGAAGGACTTGTTCACTGGTCTTTCTGGCTGTTCATGGTATTCTCCATGGTGTTCCATAACAATTTATAAAATTCTGATAGCTCATTTTTATAAAGATAGGTTGACCCCAATTGGTGCAGATTTGAGCCTGTCCAGTGCCCAGCCACTACATTACAGCGGCTCCTATATAAATTTGTTCGAGGGGGCTTCAAATGACACTTTAAATATTTTTGTGTGTGTTAATATATTCTGAAAAAGTAAACAAATGTATTATTTTTTACGTAGTCACCAGCGTGTTCAATGCAAGTCCTCCAGCGCCGATAAAGTGAATGGATTTCTGTAGAAAAAATGCTCTGTGGTCACTACTCGTTGTGCCTGACCCGGTCGTGAACAGTCTGTCACAGAAGTCACACCATTTTGAAACTTCCTACTCCACCCATACACTTGCTGAACTGACAGACATGCATCAACATACTGGACCTTCATTTGCTGATGAAATTCTATAGGTTTCGCACCTTCACTGATAAAAAACGGATAACTTAATGCTGCTCTTCTTTTGTGCATGTCAATAGCGGGGTGGCCATTTTTAAACTGTCCTTATGACATCACCGTGGTCATCTGCACCATGATGCCACATGCACTCTTGACATCCTTAACAACACTATTGGCAAGCTACAAGACAATGGCATGGTTATTGTAATTTATATCACACTTTTAAAGTTTTGATTTAACATCGTATTTGACATAAAAAGGGCAATTGCTCTTTGTTCGCAGGCTTTGCTGGAACCCCAGGATATTTGTCTCCAGAAGTGCTCAGGAAGGATCCTTATGGAAAACCCGTGGACATCTGGGCTTGTGGTAGGTTTGTGAATGTTTTGTCTGTCATTAAGTGAATGTTTTGTCTGCTATTAAGTGAATGTTTTGTCTGTTATTAAGTGAATGTTTTGTCTGTCATTAAGTGGATGTTTTGTCTGCCATTATGTGTATTCAATGTATGCTGATGATACAGTGTTACTAGCAGAAAGCAAGCACGAATTACAAAATGTAGTGGAGTAAGTAAACAGTCATAGTGCAGAATGTGGCTTAGATATTAATTATCATCATAACTGACCCCCAAGTCAAGGAAGAGAAGTCAATATTTAAGTCCCACTGACCCCCAAGTCAAGAATGAGAAGTCAACATTTAAGTCCCACTGACCCCCAAGTCAAGAATGAGAAGTCAACATTTAAGTCCCACTGACCCCCAAGCCAATGATGAGAAGTCAACATTTAAGTCCCACTGACCCCCAAGTCAAGGACGAGAAGTCAACATTTAAGTCCAACTGTCCCCAAAGTCATGGACGAGAAGTCAGCATTTAAGTCCAAATAACCCCCAAGTCAAGAATGAGAAGTCAACATTTAAGTCCCACTGACCCCCAAGTCAAGGATGAGAAGTCAACATTTAAATCCAACTGTCCCCAAAGTCATGGACGAGAAGTCAGCATTTAAGTCCAACTGACCCCCAAGTCAAGGACGATAAGTCAACATTTAAGTCCAACTGACCCCCAAGTCAAGGATGAGAAGTCAACATTTAAGTCCAACTAACCCCCAAGTCAAGGACGAGAAGTCAACATTTAAGTCCCACTGACCCCCAAGTCAAGGATGAGAAGTCGACATTTAAGGCCAACTGACCCCCAAGTCAAGGACGAGAAGTCAACATTTAAGTCAAACTGACCCCCAAATCAAGGATGAGAAGTCAACATTTAAGTCCTACTGACCCCCAAGTCAAGGATAAGAAGTCAACATTTAAGTCCAGCTGACCGGTCTGTGTAATGAATCCACTACACCGCAGTTACTAGACTAAGTTTTAGTCCAAGCATGTTAAACCTTTCTTCTGTGCCAGCTTCCAGATTCAGTGTTCATTCATATGTTCTTTAGGTAAAATGTGGGATAGTGTGCATGTTAAACCTTTCTTCTGTGCCAGCTTCCAGATTCAGTGTTCATTCATATGTTGTTTAGGTAAAATGTGGGATAGTGTTTAATCCCACATTTATATGTTGTTTGGGTAGAGTATGGGATAGTGTTTATTCCACATTCATATGTTGTTTGGGTAAAGTGTGGGATAGTGTTTATTCCACATTCATATGTTGTTTGGGTAAAGTGTGGGATAGTGTTTATTCCCACATTCATGTTATTTGGGTAAAGTGTGGGATAGTGTTTAATCCCACATTTATATGTTGTTTGGGTAAAGTATGGGATAGTGTTTATTCCACATTCATATGTTGTTTGGGTAAAGTGTGGGATAGTGTTTATTCCCACATTCATATTTTGTTTGAGTAATGTGTGGGATAGTGTTTATTCCCACATTCATATGTTGTTTAAGCAGTGTGTGGGATAGTGTTTATTCCCACATTCATATGTTGTTTGGGTAAAGTGTGGGATAGTGTTTATTCCCACATTCATGTTATTTGGGTAAAGTGTGGGATAGTGTTTAATCCCACATTTATATGTTGTTTGGGTAAAGTATGGGATAGTGTTTATTCCACATTCATATGTTGTTTGGGTAAAGTGTGGGATAGTGTTTATTCCCACATTCATATTTTGTTTGAGTAATGTGTGGGATAGTGTTTATTCCCACATTCATATGTTGTTTAAGCAGTGTGTGGGATAGTGTTTATTCCCACATTCATATGTTGTTTGGGTAAAGTGTGGGATAGTGTTTATTCCCACATTTATATTATTTGGGTAAAGTGTGTAATAGTGTTTATTCCCACATTCATATGTTGTTTGGATAGTGTTTATTCCCACATTCATATGTTGTTTAGGTAGTGTATGGGATAGTGTTTATTCCCACATTCATATGTTGTTTGGGTAGTGTGTGGGATAGTGTTAATTCCCACATTCATATGTTGTTTGGGTAGTGTGTGGGATAGTGTTTATTCCCACATTCATATGTTGTTTGGGTAGTGTGTGGGATGGTGTTTATTCCCACATTCATATGTTATTTAGGTAGTGTGTGGGATAGTGTTTATTCCCACATTCATATGTTGTTTGGGTAAAGTGTGGGATAGTGTTTATTCCCACATTTATGTTATTTAGGTAAAGTGCGTAATAGTGTTTATTCCCACATTCATATTTTGTTTGAGTAAAGTGTGAGATAATGTTTATTCCTCCATTCTTGTTGTTTGGGTAAAGTGTAGGATAAAGTTTATTCCCACATTAATATGTTGTTTGAGTAAAGTGTGTGATAATGTTTATTCCCACATTCATGTTATTTGGGTAATGTTAGGGATATTATTTATTCCCACATTCATATGTTGTTTGAGTAAAGTGTGTGATAAAGTTTATTCCCACATTCTTGTTGTTTGGGTAAAGTGTAGGATAATGTTTATTCCCACATTCATGTTATTTATATAATGTTAGGGATATTATTTATTCCCACATTTATATGTTGTTTGAGTAAAGTGCTTGTTAGTGTTTATCCCCACATTCATATTTTGTTTGGGTAAGTGCTGGTTAGTGTTTAATCCCTTTTATCAGAGTTGTTTTATGCATCCTTGTCTTGTGTCCACATTTCAGGGGTTGTGCTGTACATTCTACTGGTGGGTTATCCCCCATTCTGGGATGAAGATCAACATCGACTGTATGCTCAGATCAAGGCTGGAGCATATGATGTAAGCAGTTGATTAAGTTTAATTTCTCTTTTCCATCTCTTTAATTTCTCTATTCCAACTCTTTAATTTCTCTATTCCATCTCTTTAATTTCTCTATTCCATCTCTTTAATTTCTCAATTCTATCTCTTTAATTTCTCAATTCTATCTCTTTAATTTCTCTATTCCATCTCTTTAATTTCTCTATTCCATCTCTTCTGTTGAGATATCTTATACATGTTAAGTGTCTTTTCTTAATTATTTTGATTTTCTGATGGCATCTGCAGATTTCAGTACCTCATCATTAGATTTCTTCTTTAACGATATTCACAATATTCTTCTCAAAAAAGCATATCTCTACAACCTCTGCCAATCCCACAATTCCATTACTCATTTTCTAAACTTCCCAGGAAGGCTAACCCAGTTAAAAAATGCCGGGAAGAAATCAAATGTGTCGGCTGAAAGACATACATTTTACAGCTCTGTTGTAAACAGGTACAAAATGATTATGTCTAAAGCAAAAATAGTTATGATACAAATGAAGAAGAAGAAGATTACTCATTGTCCATCATTTGCATCTGTACAAAAGAACAACACCCACACAGATTTTTTCAGGGTACTTCATTTTTAATTCACCGCAGACATTGGAATTCTGGGAGTTCCAAAGAAATCACGTGACATCAGGGTGATTCTATAGCGTTTGTAAGGGTGTGTTTATATACTGTGAAACTTGTTTATGGGGGTAGGGTCATTTGTGTTTTGTGAAAAACTCTATGCAATAAAGAACCATATAAATTGAATTTGTTGTCAGTTACTTCTGGTTGAGTGTGTGGTGGACTGCTAGACTGATCGATGGATGCAATAAATGTTTATAGGCCTGGAGGACCCTCACTGTCGTTGGAGTGTATATCCATATCTTGTGCTACTCATCTTATCTTGTGCATGTCCCATCTGTCTGTGCTCACCTTTTAATGTATCTGGGGGCCAGTTTGCGAAGACAATGACATGCGGTTTTGGGTACATCTTGCTGCAAACACATTTGTCGACTGACCACAAAGTCAGTCCAGATATCCCTATTCTGAAAATCGATGATCCCACCAGCTCTAGGTCAGTGCTAAAATTAACTGCGGTTTGTTTGTGGTGAATTAAAAATTAAGTACCCTTTTTAGTTAACAGAATTGGTGTTTGTTGTGATAAATTCATTGTTAACAATATTATTAACTATGTAACTGCTTGTCTGAAATACAACTTGGGTTATTTCTCCCCAGTATCCATCCCCGGAGTGGGACACCGTGACACCCGAAGCTAAGAACCTCATCAATAGCATGCTGAGTATTAACCCAGCCAAGAGAATCAATGCAGCAGAGGCTCTTAAACACCCGTGGATTTGTGTAAGTCCTGATGTTTACTTATCTATTATGTGCTCTTAGACATTCTAGTTGAGAATGGATGTAGAGACGGTCACTGCAGCATTCCGCTGGCTGTTGCTTTTTATCCATCAGAATGATGACGACCATTCATTTCATCCAGTGGGGTTGAAATTATGGACCTGAGTTCTAAGATGGCTGTGTGGAAGTGGTTTAATTTCCTAGCATGTCACTGATAAACAGTCCAGGTTTTACAAGCATATAGCAGTGTGGATAATACAACTGCTTTATAGACTTTCAGCTTTGCAGGCTTATTCCATTTCTGTCCCATACATTCTTGTACAGTCTGCAAAAGGCTGCGCTGGCCTTGGAGATTTTTGCATTCACTTCGTCATCAATTGATATTCGGCACAGTGTGATTATTCCCTAGCACTGGCTGGTACATTACTACAGTCTTCTCCAAGTTGATATTGAGCCCAAAGTTGACACAGGTATATGAGAAAGCTGAAACATTGTGTTGCATGTCTGCCTCTGAGTTGGCATATAGAGCACAATCATCAGCTAACAGGAGCTCTCTGACGGTGTCGCTATTAGTTTTGGTTTTAGCTTTCAGCCTTCTGAGATTGAACAACTTTCCATCCATGCAGTAGTTGATGTTTTTTTCAATATTGTTGTTCTTGAAGGCAATCGTCAGCATAGCTGAAACATTAGGCTAAACAGTGTTGGTGCCAGGACACATCCTTGCTTCACTCCATTGGTGACAGGAAAGGGCTCAGACAGTTCACCATTTTCCTGTACTCTTGCCTGCATACCATCATGAAATAGCCACACTATTTTGACAAACTTTCGTGGTCAGCCATATTTCGCCATAATCTTCCACAGTCCTTCTCTGCTGCCTGTATCAAAAGCCTTGGTAAGGTCAATGGAAGTGGAGAACATTTTGGAGTTCTGTTCCTGACATTTCTCTTGCAGTGAAAATCATGTCAATACTTCCTCGTTCTTTTCTGGAGCCACATTGACTCTCAGGAAGAAGACTTTGATCAAGATGGGCCTTGAGGCAATTGAGAAGAATTCTGGTAAGTGTCTTCCCTGCGATTGAGAGCAAGGAGATGCCTCGGTGGTTGTCACAGGATTGGAGGTTTTTTTCCTTTACCTTTGTAAAGGTGGACTATTGACGCATCCTTGAAATCTTGTGGCATGGTCTCGTTCACCCTATGTTTGTAAAGACTTGGTGAAGCTGCTCTATTAGAACCGGCCCACCTGCCTTGTATATCTCTGCTGGTATGGAGTCAGGACCAGTCGCCTTACCGCTGGAAAGTTGCTGAATGGCTTTGTTTACTTCCACTATGGTTGGCAGGTCATCAAGTGTATAATTAGTGGGCTCAGCATCAATTTGGAGAAGACGGTAGTTATGTACCAGCCAGCTCCAGGGAATAATCACACTGTGCCGAATATCAAAGTGAATGGTCATAGTCTAAGTGACCATAGAATCTGTCTGATGCTCAGTACTTTAAAGAAAGGTCACATAATCAGTCTGCAGCTGGTACCTTAGTATTTAAACTCTTCACTGGCTGTTGAAGGTGACAGAACTTGTATGGGAATGCCTTGAGTGCTGTGATGTTGGCTCTTGACTCAGCTAAACTCATGCTCTTAAACACTTGTGGATTTGTATAAGAACTCGTATGTGGAAAGAATGAGATTGTGGGGGATCGGCAGGGGTTCTGGGAGAATCTCAAAACAGAGAGGGAAGAACAGGAGAACTTTCAATCAGATGTCTGTAGGAACAATTAGTAGTGTGACTTTTCGCTGGCTGTTGAACGAGGGGACGGAGCACGTTTGGGAAAGTCCTGAGTGCAGTGATGTCGGTTTTTGGCTCAACTCAACTGTGAAAGTCCATATGTGTAGTTACCAAAATTATGGTTAGCCTGTCTCACAGGGTGTGTCTGCAAACCAAACTCATTCAATCTCAGAAGCTTTCGAAGCAAACACCCACAAGGGGAAATAACTATGTGAAAAATCAAGAGTGAATTACTTTAAGAGAGGTTAGATACACAGTAGACCAATGGGGAAGACAGATTTAGGTAGTATGTCATGAGAAATCATGCCAAATTGCCTGTGTGTTATTGGGGCATGCAAGGGAAGCAAGCAAAAGTAACACTGCACACAATCAGGGAGGTGATTGTGGAAGGGTTGTGCTTAGGGCGGGATGAACCATCATGTAAAAGTTCAGCCACAAAATCCAATCAGCCATGAATAGGTCATAAAAAGAAAAAAGAATTACTCAGCTATCCATGAGGGAAAAGAAGCTTTTCTGGAAGAGATATGAAACATTGTGGAGAAAGAGTACTTATTAAATTTTTTGGGGGAAAAACCGAGGAAAATCTCCAGGGTTGGCCCCTGAAATGTTAAAACTATGTATAAATTAGGAAGAAAATGAAATAGCAGGAAATCTAAAAACACACAGAGACTAGAGTTACAAACAGATATGAATAATACTGGAAGACAAAGAGGGAGCTGCAAGAGATAGCAGAAGATAGAATGGCTTAGTGTGGTTTAGTTGAGGGTCTATGCACCAATGGGTGATATAGGGCAGAAGAAGGATAATTACAAGTAAGAGAAGTTTTGCAGGGTATCTCTGATGTGGAAGCCACAAACACTAGCAGGTGACTCCGGCCCAACATGGCGAAAAGGCTGTTGAGTTGTTAAGGCCTCTGGAGTGTTTTTGCTTCTGGCTATGGTTTGCTGTGGCTAAGAGCTTGTGAACGCGGATTGTGAGCCCATATACCCAGGTTCGAAACACAGCGGTGCTGGTTTTTCGAAAAAGGTATAGGAGCCGGTCGTTCAGAAAGCAAACTACTGAACGTAAAATTTGCCTAGGAATCGTGAACAGTGAAAATGCTGGGGTTGACGGCTATGTCCTGTGAAGGACATGCAACTTAATTTCTTTTAAATTTATGGTTTGGTTACACATTTTCCTCATGTTGGACTGGTAGTACATGGTTCCATCACCAATCTACTGAGTTAAGTGGGTGATATTGTGAGCTGTGGATTTCATGTGGAATGCTTTTACATCTGTCCGCATTTGTTTTTATTGTCAACTTCATGTTCAGAAAAATGGCAGGTAGTCGGTTGCTGAAGTAGCTGGTTTTGGCTTTTGCAGTATTGTATGTGCAGTTGCTGGGTTTTAGTGACTGCCTCTTCTATTGATGATGAACTGTAATTTTAGTGGGAGACTGTTTTGTTGGAATTCTGGCAGTAGCCTTATGTGTGTATGCCTGTGCATGCTGTTGGTTTGTCGGGACTGCTGTCTGTACCACTTTTGACATGGGACAGTGATGAGCATTTTGTGTGACATTTACTGGCACAGGAATGGAGCATTATGGGGCGACCCTTTGCTGTGAAGTTGATACCACGACTAAAGACTATCTAACAACTACCTAACTTGAGGATACATTATTTGAAATCAACGAATCAAACATTGCATCAGGAGGTAAACAATGTGTACTGCCCTTACAGGTTGTATCCTGAGGAAAAGGGGTTCAGTTATAGAAGCAGCCGAAGACACCCATGGAAATGTGATTATAAAGAAGATGTGTAGAAATGTGATTATAAATAAGACACATAGACATATCATTCTAAAGAAATCTGTTGAAATGTCACTATAAAGAAGACATCTGTAGAATTTTGATTATAAAGAAGACATCCATACAAATATGATTATAAAGAAATCTGTAGAAATGTGATTATAAAGAAATCTGTAGAAATGTGACTATAAAGAAATCTGTAGCTATGTGACTATAAAGAAGACATCTGTAGATGTGACTATAAAGAAGACATCTGCAGAAATGTGATTATAAAGAAGACATCCATACAAATGTGATTATAAAGAAATCTGTAGAAATGTGATTATAAAGAAGACATCCGTATAATTGTGATTATAAAGAAGACATCCGTACAAATGTGATTATAAATGAAACTGAGGTGAAAACAGGAGCAAGAAACACTTACTTCTGCTACGGTGATGTGAGGAGAAAAGCGCAACCCTGACTGCGTAGGGCCAAAGAAGAAAATGAATAAAGAGAGAGAACCTCCTACCATCCTCGGTTAACAAGAACAGAAAAGAAATAAGGTTTAAGAAGATCCAGGAATGGGCCGACAGGGAATTGGAACAATATTCTCCAATTCCAGACAAAGAATTACTCCGAGGGCTGTTCTAACACCAATGACTATAATAAGAGTCTATCAACTAAACGACAAAGTAAGAATAGCACAAGCATCATTTGTTTATTGAAATTCTAAACTTCACAATAATATACAGACATGTAGCATCAACAAAGAAGTTAGGATACAGCAAAAATCAAACAGCAAAAACACTAATCCAACAAACAAAATTCCTATGAGTAGCAAAACCTTCTAAGTACAGGAAACACTTCTAAACCAGCAAAAACTCTCCAAGTCTACCAAAACCTAATCCACCAAAAACTTCTAGTCTACTAAAAACCCAGGAAAATCTAAAATCTAAAACTAGAATTCTGGCTTTTCCACTGCAAAACCTTTCAGGGTCTAACTAAACACACATTTGCAATAGGCATTGGCGCCTCGTCACTTGGTGTGGTGGACTACGGAAAGGCCGGTTCTACCTGCACAGGTGCCTTTTATACTGGGGTAATTCCGACTCCCAGAGTTCCAGACCAATCAGACAGTCCGCGCCCTCAGGCAGAATTCCACCATCATCGAGAGCCGAGTACATAAAGAAATCTGTAGAAATGTGATCATAAAGAAGACATCTGTAGAAATGTGATTATAAAGAAGACACCCGTACAAATGTGATTATAAAGAAATCCGTAGAAATGTGATTATAGATAAGACATCTGTAGAAATGTTATTATAAAGAAGACACCCGTACAAATGTGATTATAAAGAAATCTGTAGAAATGTGATCATAAAGAAGACATCTGTAGAAATGTGATTATAAAGAAATCTGTAGAAATGCGATTATAAAGAAGACATCTGTTGAAATGTGATTATAAAGAATATGTGTCTTCCCCTCTCCTACCCCCTCTCTACCTCCCACCTCTCACTCTATCTCTCCCCCTCCCCTGTCTCCATCTTTCTTTTGCCTCTCTTTCTCTCTCTCTCCTCCCACCCCTATCCCTCCCAGTACCATAATGAGGTTCTCAAAGAGCACAACTCATATCTTCCTATCCCATGTTTACCATGCAGAGTTAGTTTTTTTCCACCTCACTGTATGATTTTCTTTGATTTCCATAGCAACGAGAACGTGTGGCATCTGCTGTCCACAGACAAGAAACCGTGGACTGCTTGAAGAAGTTCAATGCCAGGAGAAAACTCAAGGTTGGTCTGACAGTTCCTCAACAATTACAGTTTATTCCTTTTTCTTTTGTCTTCCTCACTTTTGTCTTCCTCGCTTGTGTCTTCCTCGCTTGTGTCTTCCTCGCTTGTGTCTTCCTCACTTTTGTCTTCCTCGCTTGTGTCTTCCTCACTTTTGTCTTCCTCACTTTTGGCTTCCTCGCTTTTGTCTTCCACACTTTTTACCTCTTCAGTGTTGTCTTCCTCGTTGTTGTTTCCCTCACTTTTGTCTTCCTCGCTTTTATCTTCCTCACTTTTGTCTTCCTCGCTTGCGTCTTCCTCACTTTTGTCTTCCTCACTTTTGTCTTCCTCACTTTTTACTTCCGCGTTGTTGTTTCCCTCACTTTTGTCTTCCTTGCTTTTATCTTCCTCACTTTTTACTTCCTCGTTGTTGTTTCCCTCACTTTTGTCTTCCTTGCTTTTATCTTCCTCACTTTTTACTTCCTCACTTTTTACTTCCTCACTTTTGTCTTCCTCGTTGTTGTTTCCCTCACTTTTGTCTTCCTCATATTTGTCTTCCTCATGTTTGTCTTCCTCACTTGTCTTCATCCCTGATACACCTTATCCCTGATAATCTCATCCCTGATACATCTCATCCCTGATACACCTCTTTCCTTAGTTATATTTTTCCAGACATTCATGCCTTTTTATAGATCAGAGCACTTGTTCTTAAACATCCTGTGTGCTGATGCCGAGGTAGCATGTTCAACCCTTACACCGGTCAGTTGGACTAAAATGTTGACTTCTCGTCCTTAATTTGGGGACGTAAATTACAAGTACCTCTGAAGTTGGAGTGGGTTCGCCTGATGGCGAGGGACACTAGTAATAGGGAAAGCTAATCCATATGCAAACATCAGACCAGTGTACTAGAAGTAGTAGCACGTGTATGGACTACGCTTGAGTTAAAAGTGAGGGAACATAACCCAAACAATATCTTGTTATATTCCTAAAATATTTTCTGTGTTCTTATTAATTTCTTTAAATACTTTAGTTTTCTAGACATCTGTAAAGAAGGCATTCTGTCATGACTTTCCTTCTTGGCTGTGCCTGTAGCCATGTCTCTATAAAGAGATCTTCTGTCTACTATTATGACCTTGAGAACCTAACCAACAATTATCTATCCTTCCTGAGCTCTACCAGTCGGAAAAAAAAACTCGTGTCATTTCTGTGGATTGAACACTGCCTTGGTAAATAAGAGCACTAACCACTATGCTACCATGACTCCAGAAGATGTAGTTTGTCATGGAGTCAATATTTATTTGTTGGCTTCTCTAAAACTCTGTGCCCCACTTGCTCACGCAATATTTCAAGAATAGTAAAAGTATTTGGAACAATAAATCTTGGAAGCAACTCTTCATCCCATAATGAAAAGTTAGGAGTCCAGCTGGGATATTGGCTAGTGAGCTTGCCTGCCAAGATAATGGTGCAAGTTCTATCCCAAACAGAGGCGGGATGGTTGTTTCTGACCAGTATGTGGTCAAACAGAGGCAGGATGGTTGTTTCTGACCAGTATGTGGTCAAACAGAGGCAGGATGGTTGTTTCTGACCAGTATATGGTCAAACAGAGGCAGGATGGTTGTTTCTGACCAGTATGTGGTCAAACAGAGGCAGGATGGTTGTTTCTGACCAGTATGTGGTCAAACAGAGGCAGGATGGTTGTTTCTGACCAGTATGTGGTCAAACAGAGGCAGGATGGTTGTTTCTGACCAGTATGTGGTCAAACAGAGGCAGGATGGTTGTTTCTGACCAGTATGTGGTCAAACAGAGGCAGAGTGGTTGTGTCTGACCAGTATGAGGTCAAACAGAGGCAGGATGGTTGTTTCTGACCAGTATGTGGTCAAACAGAGGCAGGATGGTTGTTTCTGACCAGTATGTGGTCAAACAGAGGCAGGATGGTTGTTTCTGACCAGTATGTGGTCAAACAGAGGCAGGATGGTTGTTTCTGACACCCAACCTTGAAATGTGTACAAGAAGATTTTCTGAATTTTCTGGGTTTTGTCTAGAAATAAAAGGTGATGAGCAAAAGGACTGGCCATCCCACCTCATACAATATGCCTATAATATGTGAAGATATACCTACAATATGTGAAAATATACCTACAATATGTGAAAATATACCTACAATATGTGAAGATATGCCTACAGTATGTGAAGATATGCCTACATGTAATGATGTACCTACAATATGTGAAGATATACCTACAATATGTGAAGATATACCTACAATATGTGAAGATATACCTACAATATGTGAAGATATACCTACAATATGTGAAGGTTTAGCACTTCACATCCCACCTCATATGCCTACAATATGTGAAGGTTTAGCACTTCACAACCCACCTCATATGCCTACAATATGTGAAGGTTTAGCACTTCATATCCCACCTCATACAGTATGCCTACAATAAATGAAGGTTTAGCACTTCATACCCCAGTGGCGGTACCAGCTGTGGGACTGCCTTCACCTGTATTAATGAAACGTTCAGGAAAAAGTAAATCCTGCAGCACACATGGCCAAATTTACACAGCCTGTGAAAGTTATCACATCTTGATGTCTTCTCAGAGGAGACCCCCCCCCCCCCCCACTCCCTGGTGGCATACAGTTGGGATCGTAACCTCAGGGGTGTGCTGGTCCATAGCAGTCTACCCCAACCTTCTTGGTCTCTTTCTGGCATTGTAGCTTGTCTTCGACCTCATTGTAAGACCAGTCCACTTGTCCTTCAAACTCCGAGTCAGGTATTCCCTAAGACCACTTTTTACATCCGCGAGGTTTTCTTTGGCGTGATTGCAACATTATTGATGCTATCATCTGCATACATTTGGCATGAAATATATTTGGAACCAGGCCTACACTTGTCAATAGTGGCGCCATGAAACCGATATCCATACATTTCAACAGTTCTGACCACTGTGGTGTGACTGACATACAGCTATAAAATCTTGCGCATCTCATGAAGAAGATCGTAAGACATTGAAAGGCCTTCTCATTTTCCAGTTGGGTTCATTCTCTCCTCCCGGCCTATCTTCTTTCTCTATCTCTCACACTACTCTCTTCTCTCTGTCTCTCACATTACTCTCTACTCCCTTCTCTCCATCTCTCACACTAGTCTCTTCTCTCTCTGTCTCTCACACTACTCTCTTCTCTGTCTGTCTCTTACACTACTCTCTTCTCACTGTACCTCTTTTCTCTCGCCATAGCTTTTGTCCAGCCTCATGCACCATCACTAAATTCCCTGTTTTGTTTTCCCAGGGGGCTATTCTGACAACAATGATTGCAACCAGAAATTTTTCAAGTAAGTTGCTGACTATTTCTACTCCAATCCCTTTGTGTTTAAAACAACCAATCTGTGTCCATGTTAGTTGTGAAGCCATTGATAGTCTTTGTGTTCTGTTCTTTCTAGCCAGCAGGTGATAAGTTTATTATTTATATGTTTTATTGTGATGTGGAATCCTGTTGTTTACTATGATAACTGTAATATATATTGAGAAATTTCATAATTTCTTTCGCTTAGTATTTTGGTTTTTTTTTTTTTTTTAAATGCTTGCTTTCATTGTACATGGATACATCCATAAGACTCCTCCCACTCTCCTTTCTCCACCTGCTTATTCATCCATTCCATCCCCGCCCCGTCCAGCCGCTCCCTCTAATTCTTCCTCTCTATTTCCTCCCAATGTCTCTATCTCAATCATTCATTCTCTGTCTGTCTGTCTTTCTCTCGATCTCTCCCTCTTTCAGAACATTTCCCCCATGTCATCTTGTCTTTAGCTACTGTGGTTTTCTAGACATCCCTAAAGAAGTTAGTCTGTCATTGCTTTCCTTCTTGGCAGTGACCATACTGATCAGTAACCGTAACCATTGTCTCTATAGATATTCATTGCCTACCATCACAAACCTGAGACCTTATCCATCCGACAACTGTCTGCTGGCTGCTCTCAAGTTCAATTTGCCACATGCTTCCTTGGTGTCTCATTACATGTGGTGGTGGTGGGGGGAGGGGGGAGAAGAATACCCATACTCCACTTTGTCCAAAGATGTCTCAAAGGCTGTCAAATAAAATGAGGTGTCGTCTCCTTTGATAAGGGATACTCATATTTTGCTTCGGTCTCCTTCAGTAGATTTCCTAAGGAGTATCTCTGCCCACTACACTGACTTAGATGTGTGTGTATGTAAAAGAACCACAAATGCAATAAAAATTATGTTCTTGTGGTAAATTTTCTTATTTGAAATTTTGACTTGAGTAATTGCCTGTTAGCTTACTCTCTTCAATTTCCAACTGCCAAGGATTTGTAACATGCCCACGGTTCTCCAAATTTGTTTGTCCTTATCTGAAAAGATTATGACATTAAACCACTACAAAGGAATAAATGAGTAGAGAATGACACCCTTGATTCCTACCTTTTGCAAACATTCACAGCTGGGTTAAAACCCAGTCTCTCTTAGTCACTATGTGAGCATCATGACTTTAAGCTACACCCCCTCTCCAAAAAAACAGGTTTAAATTCATACTGTGAATTAAACATTGCTGTGAATTATACCCAGCAACCACATCAATCAATCAATCAATTAATCAGATGCCATCTCCACAATGATAGTCAGGTCTTAGTCAGATATGACTGAGCTACCGTATAACAGTAGACGGTACTACCTGGTTTCTGTTAGCGCCGAACGTTGGGCGGCGCTTACCAAACCCGACACCCCACATTGTGCCAACGGCTTCGGGCGGAAGAGCACAATTGGGAGGGTACAAGCCTTACCCTGGTGCGAGGAAATGCAAGCTAAAGACAAAATTGTCATGGCAGGGCAGACCAGGCCCTAAGCCTTGGTTGGCGACTGGTCTAGGATCGAAGCTCCGACAGGCGGACAGTTAGAGCATTGCTTTGCTGATCCGGCAGCTTCTGCAGCTTGTCTTGTTCCAGATGTAGGGGTGTTACCTTTCCTCTGGAGTGAACTAGGCAGGCCGAGAGAGGGATCATGCTGCATGGGCAACACATGATCTCTATATTTTAGCCCAGGCTTTGTGCTATGGAGAGGCAATAACTCCATCCCTGGTCTTAACTGGTCTCGGAATCAAAGCGAGAGGCAACTGTTACGGGTTATAAGTCCTTGTCAGTTGGCGTAGACATGGGGCGCCACGCGTTGCCTCTGACGGTGGGAGACACCTATAAGTGTCACTGATCAGCTACCGCCCGCCTCAAGCTGGGCAGCCCCCAGCCAATTAGGTGCTGATCCGCCACAGCCTGCCTGCTTCAATGGGTGCTTGGGGCTAGGACAAAATCTGAATCGCAGGCTGTAAAACCAATGCACCAGGTACAAACAAAAATAAAAATAGAAACCTCAAGCTACGGCTTGCAACCTGGAACGTGAGAACCATTTGTCCAGGATTTTCCACTGACTTGACCAATATTGACGATGTGAGAAAAACGGCTGTGATTGATGCCGAACTCAATCATCTTAACATTGATATTGCTGGCCTGCAGGAGACTCGCCTCGCTGAGGAAGGGTCACTCAGGGAAAACAACTACACCTTTTTTTGGAAGGGTAGAGGGCAGGCAGAAAAAAGGCAACACGGTGTGGGCTTTGCAGTGAAGAATTCGCTACTGGGAATGATTGAAATTCCAGCAGGAGGAAATGAAAGACTATTATCCCTGCGCTTGGCAACCTCTTGTGGGTTTGCCACCATTATTACTGCATATGCA
Source organism: Cepaea nemoralis (assembly GCA_014155875.1). Classification (NCBI taxonomy): domain Eukaryota; kingdom Metazoa; phylum Mollusca; class Gastropoda; order Stylommatophora; family Helicidae; genus Cepaea; species Cepaea nemoralis. Next base: position 148,670 of record JACEFZ010026090.1, read on the forward strand.
CCGACACTCGATTCCTCTGATGATGTGAAGGATTTGTTCTATGAGGAGTTAGACTCCGTGATCAAGGCAGTTCCAAAATCTGACTACATTTATATGCTCGGTGATTTCAATGCTCGTGTGGGCAAGGACTCGAGTTCATGGCCAGTGTCCCTTGGAAAATACAACATCGGTCGCATGAATGAAAATGGGCAAAGGCTGCTGGAGCATTGCACCAGTAATGACCTATGTATTACAAACTCTTTTTTTAAAACAAAAGAGATGCATAAGGTCACATGGAAACATCCAAGATCCGGCCATTGGCACCAGCTGGACTTCATCATCACACGGAGACAACATCTGAACCATATATCATTGACTCGTAGTTACCACAGTGCTGACTGTGATACAGATCATTCTTTGGTTGTTGCAAGAGTTAGACTGAGACCAAAGAGAATCTACACAGCTAAACACAAATCTAGCCCCAGGATTAATATTATTAACACTCATGATCCTGAAAAGTGCTTTCAGTTTCAACAGCAACTTGAAGACGCTTTCACTGATACACCAGAAAATTGTACAGTAAATGAAAAGTGGGGTCAAATTAAGGAAACTCTTTATAAAACTGCCGTAGGGGTTTACGGCACTGTGGATCATAAGAGGCAGGACTGGTTTGCGGCCAACAGCGAGACTCTGCAGCCCTTGATTGATAAGAAGAAGAAAGCTCTCTTAAGAAACAAGGAAAGACCAACGCGTAACACTCTGAGTGAGCTAAGGCAAGCTAGGAAGGATGTGCAAAAGGCTGCCAGGCAGTGTGCAAATGATTATTGGATCAAGTTATGTGAGTCCATTCAAATCGCAAGTGATAAGGGAGACATAAGAAGCATGTATGAAGGAATAAAGAAAGCCTGTGGTCCAGTGATCAAAAGAAGTGCACCGCTGAAAACCTTGACTGGAGAAGTCATCACTGATAAGAAACAGCAGATGGACAGATGGGTAGAGCACTATTTGGAGCTTTACTCAAGTGAGACCAAACTAGCGGATGATGCCCTTAACGCCATAGAGGCTCTACCAACTCTTGACCACCTGGACACACTTCCCACCATAACAGAAGTTAAGTGTGCTATAAATGAACTTGCATCTGGCAAGGCTCCAGGTAAGGATGGGATTCCAATAGAGGTTATCAGGAGTGGGCAAGACGCACTCACTCTACAGATCCACCAGCTAATAGAGCTATGCTGGCGTGAAGGACAAGTCCCACAGGATTTCAAAGATTCAAACATCATAACGCTGTACAAGAACAAGGGAGATCGGAGCGACTGCAACAACTATAGGGGTATCTCACTTCTGTGTATTGTTGGAAAAGTATTTGCCAGAATTGTTCTGCGCAGACTTCAAGTCCTAGGAGATCAAGTCTACCCCGAATCACAGTGTGGCTTTCGACAGAACCGGTCTACCACTGATATGATATTCTCATTGCGACAAATGCAAGAAAAATGCCGTGAACAGAATCAGCCACTGTTTATTGCCTTCATCGACCTCACAAAGGCATTTGATTTGGTCAGTCGTGAGGGTCTGTTCAAGGCACTAAAGAAGATTGGCTGCCCACCAACTCTTCTGTCCATTGTGGAATCGTTCCACACAGGCATGAGGGGTATAATCAAGTTTGATGGTGCAACTTCTGAAGAATTTGAAATCAAGAGTGGAGTTAAGCAAGGTTGTGTACTAGCTCCCACACTCTTTGGAATATACTTTTCACTTCTACTGAAATATGCATTTCGTGATCAGGATGGTGGTATATACATTCACTCACGCTCAGATGGCGGCCTCTACAATGCTCAGAGATTGAAGGCTAAGACCAAAATTAGGAGGGTACTGATCAGAGAGTTGCTTTTTGCAGATGATGCTGCAGTTACGACCCACTCTGAGGAAGAATTGCAATGTCTACTATCTGCATTCTCCAATGCTTGTTCTGAATTTGGTTTAACAATTAGCAAAAAGAAGACACAGATTATGTCACAAGGTGCACATGGGGTACCATCAATCTTTATTGACGACGCCGAACTAGAGATAGTAGACCATTTTACGTATCTAGGATCAGTGGTAAATAGCAAATTATCCCTAGATCAGGAAATCAACATCCGGATTGGTAAGGCAGCAACAACAATGAACAGGTTAAGAAAAAGAGTCTGGGAGAACAGGAAGCTTACTGCCAAAACAAAAGTCCTTGTCTATCAAGCCTGTGTCCTTAGTACTCTTCTCTATGGCAGTGAAACCTGGACAACTTACTCACACCAAGAGAACAATTTAAACAGCTTTCATATGCGGTGTCTGCGAAGAATTCTTGGTATTAAGTGGCAAGACAAGATCACAAATACTGAAGTATTGGAAAGATCAGGTTGTGTGACAGTTTATTCCATGCTCAGTCTTCGTAGACTTAGATGGATAGGACATCTTAGGAGGATGGATGATGGTAGAATACCAAAGGATATCTTTTTTGGTGAATTACAGATGGGTAAGAGATCTCAGGGTCGGCCTCTACTACGATACAAAGATGTGTGTAAGCGGGACATGATTGATACAGGCATTGATAATGCACATTGGGAGCAAGTCGCTGCTGAACGTGTTGCATGGAGGGCAAATATCAGAAATGGAATAAAGTCAAAGGAGAAAATTATTGCAGAAAAGTCACACACCAAGCGTTTGAGACGTAAGATGGTGCATGATGGTGGAAATGACCACGTGTTCACATGCACCCACTGTGAACGGACATTTACAGCGCAAATTGGCCTTATCAGTCACACTCGCTACCGCCATAGTTAAAAGTTATTATGCCTTTTTAGAGCACAAACTATCGTCTGTCAAGACGGCAAGGTGCCAATGATCTCCACAATGAAGGTTGGCTGCAATGGACCTTCAACACTGTACTTCTGTCAGACAGCTGTTTGTCCATCTCTTGATGTTATCTTCCCATTTCTATCATTGTCTACCTCTTGCTCACTTCAACCTTAGCCTCCAGTATAGTGTTATGTCTTTTAATGTGGCAAAAATATTTCACTTGCCTCTTTTTTTTTAAAATCTTTCATTAACTCTCTTGTCATTCCCAGTTTTTCTAGAACCACTGTGTTTGATTATTTTTATTTCCATGAAATTTGATATATTCTTCTGTATATCCACATTGCCAGGGCCTCTATTTGACTTTCTAATAGCTTGCTCATTGTCCAAGCTTCTGCGCCATATAGTAGTGTTGAATATACATAACATTTGACCATTATCATTTTTAATGCATTGTTAATCTCTCTAGATGTTAATACTGATTTCATGCTGTTGAAAGCATTTTTGGCCATTCCTATTCTCTTTTTGATTTCTGTTTCAATTCTGTTGTGAATCAGTTCCACTGATGATAATCCTCCATGTCACCTTCCAGTTGCATCCAGCACCATCTCTCTTGTCTACCCTTGCATTTTTTCCTACTGATCTCCCCAGTTGTCAGGATGTTTTTCAATATTTCTGTCTCATGATCTGACTAAAGAAGACTGTTTGCTGCCTCCTTACATTTAAACATAATGTTTTACTTTCCTTAGCCTTTTTCAGGCATTCATTAGTCACCCTGGCCATCCAAGGTATTCGCAACATTTGTTTCAGGAACCACGTCTCCATTTTCTCCAAGTTCTTCCTAACTTACTGAATGAATAGTTAAATTAGTTAGTTAGTTAGTCAACAGATCATCCTCATTGCTCAACAATTAGTAGATAAGTGCTCAGATCCTTGTCTCAATATCTCCCTGAGCTTGTAGTGACTGATGAAACCAGTTCTTTGTTTATTGACTCTCTCTGGCTCCCTTCATGGTGCTTTAGTCTAGCTTGATCCCTTCACCTGGATGTCTTGCAGTCTGGTTACAGTTACAGAATCACATCCATCCCTTGAGTCATTTACTCGCTCTGTGTCAGCTGGTCCATTGCTCGTCCACTCCCCACAGTAGCTAGGCCACAAACCTATCTGCTTCCTGTATGAGCAGTACAATGAAATAAATAAATAGAGTGATGTTTCAGAAAAAGTACCTGATTCATCATGACTTAAAAGTGATTATGAATCTGACGCGCTACCTACTGCGCTACCAAGACACATCATTGTGACTATAATGGCCAACATCGAACGATAAATATGTAATACAACATCACTGAACTTTTGTAAACACCCAAATCTAAAATCTCTCGGGTGCCGTGACTACAGTCGGGGGAAATTCACAGCACCACTGGATTTGTACCATAGCTATTATAGAATGTCCCATTTATAATTGTGTATGGCAATATTTCTCAATATATGTTACATTATTTTAATTTGTAGATGTAACAATAGTAAATATTTAATGTTACATAAAAGTTTTCAAGTTATTGTTAAAAGTGTGTACATTACATTTTTTGGTAAATTCTTAGTTCTTTTAAAATAAATGTATATTATTTATATCTATCACTTTGTGCAGCTTTGTTGCAGCCTATTTATTTCTGTCCTCTTGACGAAGTTCAGTCTTATTAAAATGCATCTGTATACAATATTTGTAATTTGCAACTATCATTTTACAATGTCCCTATCTTCTGCAAAACAGTCTGTTCCTGACTCCGTCATTACAAATTTACTTTGTAAAATTTTATATTGTATCTTAAAGTATGCTGCATTCTTTGTTAGGTGGCGTATTCAGTTTCAGGAACTAATATGATGAAATTGTTACTCAAACCAGTTTTTCTAATAAAAATTAAGTTTTCTCTTTTTTGTAAGCAACAAACAGTACCAAAAAAAATAGTACAATAAAAATTAAGTTTTCTCTTATCTGTAAGCAACAAACAGTAAAACAACTTTCGTCACTATGTTTATATTTAAAACGTTTCACAAATAATGTTTTATTGGTTAAGCCTGGAGGTATTTTTTACTTAGTCAGTGGTATCAAACAGATAAAGAGTTAATGCTATAGTCAGTGTTTATATTATGCCATTAGAAATGGTATTGCTGTGTGGGCTCCTGTGCAAAACTAAGACAACTAAAGAAGGTTTAAATAAGATGGCAGAAAAGGAGAATTACAAAATGAAATCATATGTAGACATTTTGGTCATATAAAAAGACACAATAGTGCTAAACTGTTTGTATGATCATCAAGTGCTTTGCTGACTGGTATGGGCGGTCATGCTTCTCCACATCTTGCAATTCCAATTGTAGCTTGTGTGCTGACATTGTTTGTTTTGCATCTTTTTACAATTTTGATTTTTTGTTAAAATATTGAAAATGTGTTGCCTTTTTCTAGGTGCACATTTAAGTTTTCTATAACTGTTACCATCATAATTTTACAAGTGCAAAACTAGTGTCATATTTTTTAATTAGCCAAAATCTAACATGGCCATTATTCTTTGGCAACCAGTGCTGCTGTGCACCAACCTCTGTACTGACCATGACAAATAAGCACCCACATTACCCTGGATAATTTAATGTCAGTAGTACCATTAGTTACAACCGTTGCCTTTTAGTACAACTCACTCTTGAGAAACAATTTGAAATCATGAAGTATAGATTAGAAATACAAAATTACAATGCAAAAAGGCGACAAACATTCATCAGCTTACAAAAAAAGGAAATAAACTGCTACAGCTCACACACAAATGGAAGTGACACTAAAACAATCACATTAAGACATGTTATTTATGGAACCACATGAAAAAACCATCATCATCATCAAGTGCCATGCCAGTTGACGTAGGCATTCATGGCTCTCCACAGATCTCGGTCTTTGGTTTTCTGGATCAACTCTGCTGCTGATATTCCTCCATGGCACCGTCTCAATCCAACCAGCATCATTTCTCTTGGTCAGCCTCTGCCTCTCTTCCCTTTGATCTTTTCAGTTGTCATAATGTTCTCCAATGCCTTTCTTCTCATCACATGACCAAAAAAAGCTATTTGTCTCTTTCTTATCGTTGTATATAATGTTCTGGTTTAATTAGCCTCTTTAAGGCACTTGTCATTAGTTACTCTGGCAGTCCAAAGAATTCACAACATTCTTCTTAGGAACCACATCTCTGTTGCTTCCATGTTCTTCCTAATTTGTTAATCTGCATTCCAAGATTCACTGCCATACAGCAAAACAGGTTCTATATAGCACTTCAGCACTCACAATACACAAGCAAAAATGAAATATGTGCTACTTAGCTCAGAAGTTGCAAATATTTTAAAATGTGCTTGCAAACAAATTTTACTCCTAAAAGCAAAGACCACAGAAAGATCTATTTGGAAACCGCTGTAATATTTATTTTGTTATAAACTGCATTGGAGCTGCACAATATGTGTTATTATCCCCAGCTTCTGAATTGCATGCTGTAAAACTGACCATTGCTTCCATTTGTTTTTGTGTGTATCTGTCATATGTGTCTGTATGCATCTGTGGCCATTTGACGTTTGTTGGTTAAGTTGAAACAACTTTGTATGTTAAATTAGTGTAGTTTTAGCCCCTAGAGGACAGAAATGCAGTATTTGTGGCTGATATTTGCAAGTTGTCAGTTTTAATTTGCAGAATGCATGGCCATGACCTTTTACCAAATGTTTATAAATAGGGTTTAAATTATAGTGTCTCAACTTTATTGCAGCGGGTTTGACCCCTTATTGCGGGGGATATTTCTAAACAGTGGCTTGCCAAATGGCTTGCTGCGAGTAGCAAGGAAAGATGGAGGAAAATATTAATGGAAAGCCAGCCAGAAATAATTAAAACAACTTTAACTTTATTCAGATATCAGATGGCACAGTCATCTGGAGAATTATGAAGGCCAATGTTTGCCCCAGAAAAGGCACTTGAAAAAGAAGACTCACACTGGCACCCTGCTGTCTTAACAGAAAATAGTTTGTTACATTGTGCTTCAAACAATATGATAACTACAACCCATGGCTAGGACCAGGGATGGAGTTATACCTCTTCCTAGGACAAAGCCTGGGCTGAATTGTAGATACCATTTGTTGCCCATGCAGCATGATCCCTCTCTTGACCTGCCTAGTTTACTCCAGAGGAAAGATAACACCAAAACATCTGGAACAAGAAAAGCTGCAGAACCTGCTGGATCAGCAAACCAATGCTCAAACTGTCCGCCTGTCAGAACTTTCATCCTAGTCCGGTTGTCAACCAAGGCTTAGGGCTAGGTCTACCCTGCCATGACATTTAGTCTTAGGTTGCATTTTCTCACACTAGAAAAAGGCTTGTACCAGCCCAGTTAACCAGCTGAAGCCGCTGGCACAATTTTCCAGGTTTTGTTAGCACCTCCCAACATTTAGCGCAAAGAGAAAGCAGATAGTATCACCTACTGTTATAGGGTAGCTCAGTCATGTCTAAGGCCTGACATAAATAAGAGGAAGATTCTGTCATATTTATATAGTAGAAAAATATCCTAATTCAGTACTCAAACTTGTATAATTGACACTGCACCCTAATTATCTAATTTTTCTGTACTTTTTAAATATTTTTTAAAAATATATTTAATATTTTTAATTTATCTGTACCCTAATTAACATCTTAATTATAGTATCGCCACTATATCTTAATTATATGATAGCCACTATATCTTAATTATGTAATAGACACTATATCTTAATTGTATAATAGACATTGTGTCTTAATTATATAATAGACACTATATCTTAATTATATAATAGACACTATATATCTTAAAACAATCCAGAAAGTTTGAGCATGAATATGATTTATTAAGAAGAAGAAATTACATCCCCTAAAATGTCAGAGATATTATTAAGCTTCAGTATCTGTCTTTTTCAAATTCTATATGCCAATAAAGCAGTTTTACTAATTTTGGCCCACATTTCAAAACATCTGGCCATAATCCTTATATAATAATAATAATAATATTTGTATGTTAATTTGATGTTTGTTATCATACATTACTATTGTCACAACAGTGCTTGTTCCTAAATGTATGTTTAAGCAGAGTTATTCTAACATAGTAACATATTTTCTCCCTGCTGTCTTTTCTGGTCACTTGTGTCTGCATTTTAAGTCAACAAGGGTAAGTTGCTTTCTAGGCCTCTAGATGCTTCTTGCTTTCCATAGTTGATTGTGTGTCTGGTCAGTGGGTTGGTTGTTTTGTTGCTTGTGAACTAACTCCCTGGAAGGCAGTGAAGTGAGTCTTAACAGATTCAGTGGCAAACAAAACATAGGTTTTGACCAAACAAAAGTGGATGCGGACAATAGGAAGAAGGAGCGTCTCACAGTTATTTCTTAAAAGCTGTCAATATGATAGCAGGCAAATTGTATCATAACGCAGTGACAACATTTCAGTGATACATAAGCCCATGGCAGATATGGGAATTCACTTAAGACGATTAATCATCCCATGGCATTTAATGTGTTAGCTCTTACAACTGATTCATCAGCAGTTGTGACAGTTAGACCCTGACAAGGGCTGGCATCTACGGGGAGATCAGGTTGGTGTAGAGACTACTTGCCTGACCCAGTAACAAGTTACCATCTCCATTGGGACTGCTGCAGAACGCCCCTTCCCCTCTCCAAGCCCAGAAACCAATGGGGTGTGCAAGACTGGTTCTGGAACTTCTCATCTCCAGAGAGGCATATTAGAATGTAACCAGGTCATGATTCAGCACAGCTGGGATTAGGTGGAGGTTGGTCTCCACTTGTTTAGGTCTTCCATTGTCAACAAACTCCCGCCCAGTGGCCAGGGGGAGTTGCTTTCCTTATATCTTAGACATGTTTTGCAATTTGGGCACATTTGTATTCAGCTTTTAGATGCTTCTGGCTTTCCATATATCTTAGACTTTGGCAACATCAGCACGTTTGTATTCATGCATTCTTAAATACTCTTTAATTTTTCAGTTTTTAAAGTAAGGTTTACTATTTTTAGCAGTATTATGAAAAATGAAAAAAAAAATGTTATTAAGCAGCTCACCAGAAGTATGGTTTAAAAACAGTAGCATGCTCTGACTTAAAAGACATGAAATCTATCACATGGGAAAACATAATTTTACTGACACAGAAGGAAGGAATCTAACACTGCAAAAACCTTGTACCTCACATATAACCAACGCCGTAAAGACAGATTAAACAAGGTGAAATTTTTTTGGTACATCTAATTGAATGACTTAATCCTAATTTACAGTCCAGGATGTTATTTGGCTTCCATCTCTTTACACAGCTCGTGTATGGCTCCACAAATGTTACTTGTGAACCGTGGTAGCCACATAAAGGTTTATAATAAGGGCACATTTGTATTTACGCGTCCTTAAATACTCTTTATAACTTCTCATTTGTTTATGTATGGTTTATCATACTGATCAACATTATAAAATGTGAATATAAAATGTTAGTTATTTATTTGGCAATTTTGCGTTCAGTAGTTTGCAGTTGCTTTCTGAATAAGAAGAATATTGAAGTCCAGCTGGCTGGTGTGGGGACCAAACTCACTACACTCCATCAGAAAAGAAAGTTTAAGCTTGTTAAACCTTTGCATCCATCCATCCATCCATCATGTGCCATGCCGGTAAGTGTGGGTGGTCATGTTAAACCTTTCACCAACATTAAAATCCATACTGGATTTTTAAAAAGTTGATTTGAACAAGATGTAAATAACGATACCAGTGGGAAGATAATATATGGATGAACAGCAGTCTGTTAGACTCAGTGCCACCAGAATGAGAGACAGAAGGTGTTGTTGGTACATTGCAGTCAGTGTAATGGAGATGACACTAGGCTGATGGATTTATATTTTCATCAGTGTATAAATAGAGATTATGGTCGTTGCTAAGAAGAAAGAAATACCACAGTGAAACATACAGGTAAATGGGAATATTCTTAAACAAGTGAATTGGTACAACTATTTCGAAACAGTCATAACATATGATGGGAGGTGCCTTGAAGAGATTAGAACAAGAATCACTGTGGCAATTGTAGCCTTTTGCAAGATGAAAAACATACAGATCAATAAAACAAATATGTCAATTGCAATGAGAAAAAGAGTGATGAGGTGCTACATAGAACCTGACAAGCTGAAAAACATCTAATGGCAGTAGAAATGTGGTTTCTGAGAAAAATGCAAAGAATACCATGGAGAGACAGAAAAACCAATGAGCAATTTCTACAAGAAACAAATTAAAATTGATTAGATAAATTAGATGTAGACAGTCAATATTTTTGTGCATGTTACGAGAAGAAATAAACTTGAGAATTTGGTGACAACTTACAAGATTCAGAGGAAAAGAACAAGGGGAAGTCAAAGAGGTAAATATCTGGAGGGCTTGGCCACATGGGATAATCAGAAACAAAATCACATAGCTGATGATCATGTGAGATGGTGAAACATTACCGCCCACACTTATTGTCATGGCAAATGATGATGATAATGATTTATCAACAAAAATGTAAGTATTGGGAATTTGCGACAACATGTAATATTCTGAGTAATGGGTGGAATGACTAGCCTCTTGGTTAAGAGCAATAATCATAGAGGACCCCTATGCATGTGAATAATCCCTCAGCAGTTGAGAATCATAAAGAGTAGGTCAGAGTTTGCCACCGCTTTGGCAAAAGTTCAAAATGTGGTGCTGGAAAGTCTGCTGTTCCTCCTCATGATGCTTGACACCAAAAATGGAAGAAGATAAAGATGATGATTTTATTATAATATTAAGCTGTGTTTGTGACATGTTTTTATTGAGTCTTCCATTCACTTTTTTAATGTTTGGTATATATTTTATTCCACTTCCACTACTCTTACCTTACATGATTTATTATCAGATGTAGTTTAGATGGCAGAAATACTGTTGCCACTAGACAAATTCACATTAATATCATTACTCTTTCTTAAACACTGCCATATTAATGTATGCATCTTTCTTCTTAAATTATGTAACATTCTTCTTAAATTACTTATGTCCATTTTTGTACACACGTGCCTTTAGTTTCAAACTTTTTAACTGGAAAATTGTGTATTCCGATAGCAGTTATGCTACATTTTAATTTTGTTGTTGTTGCTGCTGCTGCGTTTGCTCGCTTTGAACTCAAGCATAGTCCATACATATGATTCTACTTCTAGTCCGCTGGACCAATGTTTGTGTATGAATTAGCTTTCTCTATTATCAGTGTCCCTTGCAATCAGGTGAACCCACTCCGACTTCTGAGGTACTTGTAATTTACATCCCCAAATCATGGACGAGAAGTTTTTAGTTCAGCTGACCCATGTAGGAGTTGAACCCAATACCTTGGCATCAGCACACCAGATGTTTAAGAATGAGCACTATTATCCATTCAGCCATGCTGACCTCCACTTATATTGTGCTCTTTAGAATGATTTTGAGATGGAGAGTTTCATGTGGAGAAGGGCAACAGTCCACTGATTGTATTGTTCTGAGTATGTTCTCAGCTGTTTGTATTGTTCCTTGTATGTTCTCAGCTGTTTGTATTGTTCCTTGTATGTTCTCAACTGTTTGTATTGATCTCTGTGTGTTCTCAACCGTTTGTACTGTTCTATGTATGTTTTCAGCTGATTGTATTGCATTTTGTATGTTCTTAACTGTTTGTATTATGTTCTCAACTGTTTGTATTGTTCTGTGTATGTTCTCAACTGTTTGTAATGTTCCTTGTATATTCTCAACTGTTTGTGTTGTTCCTTGTATGTTCTCAACTGTTTGTGTTGCTCCTTGTATGCCCTCAGCTGTTTGTATTGTTCTTTGTATACCCTCATCTGTTTGTATTGTTCTTTGTATGTCCCTTCTGTCCACTGGAATCTGTTGAAATTTAAATACCCAACATCTGGCCAGGAGACATGACCAACAGGGTCTAACCGCTGCCAGTTTGTGTGTGCTGAATAATGGTATATAGCTGATATATACCATGATATATGCTCTGATATGCAGATGTAGAGTTCCGTTTCCACTGCTAATTTTATAGCTTGGAAAGGAGAAGAAGACCTCTGCAATATAGAACCCGTGGAGCTGGTACTTCGGTACTTAGTCAAGAGGAAGGTTTCTACACCAACCTCATTTTAATAATGCAAACCATTTTAAGGCTCAGATGATCTGAACACCTTGGCATTAGGCTAAAAACTCAAGTCTTCTAGAAGATTCTTAAGTGTCAATTCTTTTTTGCATTTGAGACGGAGACATTGTTAAAAATTGGGAATGCCCTGAAATTAAATTAACTTTGCTGTCGTGATCCTGTCTTATCAGAATCCTTTGAGTTTAGACTGAGAAAGCTGGGGTAATTACATGAATAATGAGAAAGGATTGAGTCATGAAGAATGTATGAAACATGGAACACGATAAATCAAGTGAAAGTGGTTTGTGAAGATACGGCAGTTGGGGGGTGATTGTCAAACTGGATGCATGGATTATTGAGTTCCAGATGGTTCTTATGGCAACCATAGTGGTTTAGTTTTTAATTATTGGTCAGTCAGCTATTGATAAGTTATCATGGTATGTTTTACTATGTGTAGTATGATCAGAGATGTTGCATTTGTGAGTTTTAAATGTGAAGTTTTGTGTGTGTTCTTTACAAAGCTTTAAAGTATCTTGACTTCCTATTTGACAACAATGTCTCTGATTCTGAGTAAGGCTGTTGCCTCATCCACGTCTTCAAAATCTGCAGGTATACTAAGATATTTTATGGTGACATTCATTGGACAGCCAAAGTGAGCAATCTGGACATTTTCAGGGGGGCTAAGTCGCAAAGACAACTTATCACAAACATCAAAAAGAGACAGTCATCATTTTTGGAGCCACATAATGAGAATGGCAAAAACTTAAACATGTGACAACTGGAAAAATTTGTGGAAAGAGAGATAGAGGAAGACAGCAAGAGAAAATTCTTGACAGTTGTGTGTCATGGCATTGATGGGAATCAACACATGAATTGATCCATGCCACTGGAGATCACAATGTATGGAGAGGCCCGTGCCAGCCAAAATTGAAGTTATAGTCCCAATCTTGGATTGATTCATCTTTCTGTGTATGAATGTATCCAGACATAATCTTCTTTTCCCATATCTCGCTGTTAATTATTGAAAAAAAAAATTTGTTTTTTCTATACATCAATGCAAAGCTTTGGCCTGTTTAGTCTCACCAATATGGTGGATAGGCTGTTGGGCTTTAAAGGCCTCTGGAGTCTTTTTTTCTTCTGGCTACTGTTTGCTTCTAGTGAGAGATATAGAGAGAGAGACAAATTGTACTTACAATCAATGAACTACTATACTCGGAAAATTAACAACCTAAAACAATTATTTATTTTGTTATTTCTAATGTCTTGATTGGCACAGTGGCAGATTTATTTTGTTTTTAACAAACTGGTTTTGTGTAGTATTAAAAATCATGAAGATTCTCAACTCCTTGTCAATGCTGTCTGGTTGGTTGGGCATTTCATTCCTCTGCTTATGGTTCTGATATTTAGGCAGTCAAGCAACTCCACCGGCTGGAAATGGGTCAGTGTCCGCTGTTATTTTGCCAGGTATGTTTTTGGCTCAGTGCAATGATGTTGCCAGATTTTGCTGACATGCCTCATTGGTGCATCTTCCTGTTATGTTTAATGTGCAATCAGTAGACACGTCTTTTCTTTTACCACAGTGTCATTCCATTAACTTCTCACATCTTTAACTCCCGGTGAATGTTATGTCGTTGGCCAGGTATACATTTTTCTTCCAACAGTTGAGTTCTTTTTAATGGCATGTACTTAAAATTCCTTCCTGTCTGTGTCTGTGGCTAAGGGTAGCAAACATTTTACAATCCTGTATACTGCACTCAAAATCAGCTGCATGCAATTTAGATGCAGGTCACCTTGCGTTAATTTTTAACAATGGTTTGTGAATCAAAGATTCAGAAAGCAATGGCGATCTACTGAACATAATATTGCCTTAAAAATCACAACTATTAAAACAAATGTATAATTTATATGGAATTTATTGCAGGTTTTAATTTAGAGTCTGAAATACTGGCACCTTGCCACCTTGACAGATGATAGTTTATTACGTTGTGCTTTAAAAAAAAAAAAACTCCTTTGGAGTAAACTAGGCAGGCTGAGAGAGAGACCATGCTGCATGGGCAACACATGGTCTCTACAAATCAGCCCAGGCTATGTGCAGTGGAGAGGTATAACTCAATCTCTGGCCTTACTGCATTGGGTTGTAATTATTATGCCTTTTTTTAGCACAATGTAACAAACAATCATCTGTCAAGACGGCAAGATGCCAGTGAGGGAAATAGAACTATCAATACAAACAGACATTCTTCCCAGCTGTATGGTTGGTTGGTTGACAACTTCATCATACTGAGTTGTTTAAGCCCAGTTAGCATTTCATACTTCTATTATAGTACATGTAGTCAGATTACCTTATTTGTTATCTTTTACCTCTGGAAAAACGTTTGCCTAGCTAAAACCTTTGTTAATATAATCGTATTGTTTGCCTAGCTAAAACCTTTGTTAACATAATCATATTAGGTTACAGTAACTTTACTGAGTGCTTGCCTGCTAGCCCAGAAGTTTTTGTTTTAAATGTGCATTGAGGCAGAAATGTGTGATGCTGATAAATGTGAGCGGTTATATTTTGCCATCTGACATGATTACCAGAGTCATGGATCAGCTCTGTGTTCTTGTCCCAACCATGCCACTTGGCCAAGCCATCCTGGTATTTACATCTCTGCCTTCCCCTTGTTCTTTTCCCCTCAATTTTGCCAGTCGTCACCAAGTTCTCCAGTCACATAGAGACTAAATTAGGTACTAGGAAATACCTTTGGAAGTAAATGCACTTGGTATGAAAATGACCACGTCACCTCTCGAGTGCTGATTAGTCTGTAAAAATGTGGGTCTAGCATATGCCAAATATGCCTCAAGACGTGCTAAAATGGTCCATTACTTTATTTACTAACTCTAACAGGGACACTTGAGTAAAGTTTTAGAACCACTGATTTTTGTTTCTTTGTTGGTCATTTGTCTGTAGAAAATAACCTCTTCTGGCAACTGCTAGCATGTTATTGTCACATTTCTTAACTGCTGATGCTTACAACACAACTGTACAATAGTTTTATAATACTCTAATTAACTCATACATGACTTGGGGATTTGGTGCAGGTGTTTTCTCTATAAGGACTTCACTTGATGTTAAAATTTAGGGTTAATTATTTTGAAGTTTTTATATATTTATCGCTGGCTCTGTGGGGAAGGGATTACGTATGCAATTCGTAATCTCCTATGCTGCGCTCGAAACACAGACGTGTGATTTGGCAGCAGTCTGCCTTGCATTATTTTCATTCAATTATATGTGTGACAGTTATTCAGAAAGCTATGGCAAACTACCAAACGTAAACTTGCCAAGAAATGCTGGGGTTGACTGACGTCCTGTAAAGGATAGGCAACTTACCTTTTTTTTAAAATACATATTTGAATAACGAAGACACAAACAATAGATTGCACGATTTATTGCCTGGCATATTTCGCTGCATCTCGTCAGGTACATACTGCAGAAATCACACAACTTACGTGAATTAACTAGATAAATCCTTCAAACTGAAATATACACATGTTCGCACAGTAATGTCGATTGTCTACCACGGTAATTTTAAACTGACTAACATGTCTTTCTGCTTGCACAAGGACGGCTTACGAATACATATTTATAGTTTTCAAAACTATATTGATATTAGTAGTAGTTTAGTTGGTTGGTTGGTTGATTTTTTAATTAGTTAGGTTATCGGCTGGCTGAGTGGCTAGAATGACAAGTTCTCCTTAAGGGGACCCGGGTTCGAATTCTCTGTAAGATTTTATTTTTTTCTGTCGGGGGCAAAAAGAAAACTAACCTGCACAGTTTGCAGTGACAGCATTAGCCAGGCAATTCATCAGGCCCACCTGTCCTACGCCACAAGCTACTAGGCAGTTGATGACAGTAAACAGTGACAGTTATTTAGGTAGGTAGTCAGTCAGTCAGTCAGTCAACAGATAATCCTCATTGTACATAAAATAAAAAGGCCCTTTAAATACCATCCCCGGAGAGCCATGCTGGCATGGTGGTTAGTACATGTGCCTGTCAGCCGGCTTGTCGTGCATTCAAATGTGCCTCGAGGTTGATTTTAACAATTGACCTATAAGTTGAGTTTAGTTGAGCTAATAACTGACATCACAGCACTTAGGACATTCCCATATGCGCTCCGTCCCCTCGTTCAACAGTCAGCGAAGAGTCACACTACTAATCATTTCTACTGCTATCTGATTGAAAGTTCTCCTGGTCTTCTCTCTGTTTTGAGAATCTACCAGAACCCCTGCCAATACCTCGCAATCTCATCCTTTCCACATCTGATTCTCAATCTGTTCCTCCACCTTCTCCACCTGGTCCCACAGGCGTGACCACCTCTCCCTCCCTTGTCCATAGGTAATCGACCACCAAGAGGTGCATTCCCTGCCAGCCTATCATTCTGTTCATTCCTCCGCACTCCCTGCATGGCCAGGGCAAAAAATCCATACAATTCTCACAATCTGTGACCTCTGAAGCGAGGTGAGCCATTCCAGATGTAACATTCCTTTCTTCACCTTACTAAGCATACTCCTTAAGTCCGTGATGAAGACAGTGTGTGTTGCAGTGATCTCCTCTAACCAACGGAATGCCGCTGTGACTGCTTCCACCTCCATTCTCATGCTGGAGGTCGTAGCCTGATATGCCATACTCTTTTTCAAGAATCGTCCATTTGCCTTCGCAATAAAACCCCAACCACCCCGTCTGTTTCTCACCATTGACCCATCAGTATAGATCACTATGTCACTTGATGTGTTTTACCCTCGATCAGTTGTTGCACCTCAAACTCAGTGCGGCCCGCTGCCCATTCTCTGCACTCACCATCCAGTGTTACTATTACATTGTGCCAGTCCTTCATGTCTGCCGGTACTTCAACCCACTCTGAAATGTCCTGGGAAGTCAATGTGATATTGACCACATCACCCACTAAGAGCCAAATGGTCTAAATACATGGATCTATCACCATGTACCTAATATGCAGCATATAAAAAGGGTCCTTCATATGCGCATTATGCCTGCTCACAAGCAACCCTGTCTGCCGGGAGGGGAATATCGTACACCCGGGGCTTCATGCCCTCATACATATCCTAGCACCTTCGGCTGTGAGAAACCAGCTTCTTCCCCTCACTTTTGTCATCGCCTCCACATTGATGGATGCACCAGTGGACATTATTGCCAAAATATTTTTTTAAATAAAAATTATTACTTATACTATCTATGGCAGTGGTTCTCAACCGGTGGGGAATTCCCCCCCAGGGGGGAATTTCAGGGTTTCCAGGGGGGGAATGAAGACCATTTCAAGATCGTGTTAATACAAGAACCGATTACTTGACATAGTTTTTCCCTTCATACTTTACAGTTATGTATGTCTTGTCCTTCTAAAATTCATTTTATAAAGTAAGTAGACCCACAAATCATGTTTTATGTGGATGTCTAGACTTGTTTTAGTATATTCTATTACATTTGCCTTCCACTTTTACGTATACTGTGTAGGGGTGAGGGGAATTTTAGATAGGAAATATGAAAGGGGGGGAATGACGTTCTGAAAATACGTTGAAGGGGGGAACGGGCCAAATTTTTGATAGGAAGGGGGGAAATGGCGTTCTGAAAATATGGTGAAGGGGGGAATGGGCCAAAAAAGGTTGAGAACCACTGATCTATGGGATCGTTATATTGTAAGAAATGTGCTTCATAAATTGTTCCCAGACTTCTTGGATCAGAGGCGGACATCTGTATCTGTTAGCTAGCTACTTCTCCCCCAATAATAAAATAGTAAAATTTGCATCTTGCAGTGACCAAAATAACACTTGTGCTTGGATCTGTGTTACTTTATGTGGATTACTATTAAGTTATGTTACATAATGTGGATTAGTACTACAATTATGTGACCATTATGCAAATTGCTTATTGTGTCAGCTGTTACTGTAAAACAGATTAGTAATACAATCATGTCACTGTTATCCAATTATAACTTCTCTTTTGAGGCTGAACGGGGTTGGGGTAATGGAGAAAAGAAAGGGAGTTATACAGTTATGTTACAATTAGGCAGAGTAGCGTAGCTGTTATGTTACCATTATATGGATTTGTATTTTAGTTACATTATGATTATGTGGATTAGTATTACACCTGTGTTATGAGTATGTAGAATATTACAACTGTGTGGGTGTGGATTGTTATTACTTTTTGTTACGAATTTGTGGATTATTATTACTTTTATGTTACCATTATATAGATTATTATTACTTTATGTTACCATTATGTGGATTATTATTTCTTTTATGTTATCATTATGTGGATTTTTCTTACTTTTATGTTATCGTTATGTGGATTTTTATTACTTTTATGTTACTATTATGTTGATTATTATTACTTTTATGTCATCATTAAGAGGATTATTATTACTTGTCGTTATCATTATGTGGATTACTATTACACTTATGTTCCCGTTATCTGAATTAGTATTACATTTATGTGGCCTTAGTGTAAATTACAGCATGATACTTACCACATCACCCACCGAGTGCTAATTGGTCTATACAAATATGGGTCAGGCACCATATATCCCATGTAAAAGGGTCCTTTACTTACTTATGTGGATTACTATTGTTACAGCTATGTTACCATTATGCAAATTAGCATTGCGTTTATGTTACAATTATGTGGATTATTATTACAGTTATGTTAGCATTTATAAAGTTACAGTTTCGTTGAATTAAGAATTACTTTATCTTGATAACAACATTGTGCCTTTTTAACTGCACTTCAGCCACATTGTTTTAAGTAATCTTTTATTTATTTGTTTCGTTTAATTTATATTATTTTTATCCATAATTTTATTTTGTGAACTTGTGTGAATCATACTTTTAAATATGATCCGACTAAGTGCTTTTAATTACTTTGTGAATACTATGCTGGACAGCTTGTAATTCCATTTTGTACTTCAAATCGTGTCTATTTGTTTTTTGTTTTTTTCATTTTATGTATAAAACAGTTGCAAAATGCCCATCTCATGCATATTACCTGGCATACATCACTGCATCCCATCAGGTACATTCTACAAATACACACTGAAAGGAATGTTATGCAATGTGTACAGCAAACGTTGCTTGCAGAAGAAGAAGAAGGCGTTCTTCATTATTCAAATTAACAAGTTTGTTGGTTTTGTACCAAAGGCTCTGAATACTTCACTTAATCTAAATCAAAGGTGGTATGTGAGTGGGTTAAAATCACAGCACTAAGAAACAGCTACAAAATCACAGCTATGGTATGGATGGCATACATGAAAAAACAACAAAGAAAACAACTTTTATGAAACCCACAGATGCCGTAATTTTATAAAATTTATTTTATGAACCCGTTTCTTCTATGGATGCTGTTTCATGCCATAGTAAAAGCAAAAATACATTTCATGAGGCTTGTTGGCCCCAAATATAAATTTGTTGAGTCGTGTTGAAGCCAGGAGACATATTGGTTGGAGAAAAGAATCCTTTTGCTGTCTAAGCTTGAACCCACCCTGCTGTTTTGATAAATGTATGTTATTACCATAATACCATGCAGTGCCCAACTGTTGTGGGATTTCTAATGTGTAGAGATTTGCTTTGGCAGGACGAAAATAAATACACACTCTTCGTAGACATCCCTGCCAGTCGAATTTACTGTGTTGTCACTACAGCATCTTTGTGTCAGTGCTAATCCTGATGTATTCATCATTATGTTAATTAGTCGACAGATTATCCTCCCCGCACATTGAATCATTCGGCCCACAAGTGCTCAGATCTCCCCCTCTGTATCCACGTCGTCATGTAGCAACTAACTACACCAGTGCTGTGTTGGCTAACTATTCTTTCACTCCCTCCATTGATCTCTTGTCAAGTATAACCCTTGACTTGATGTTATTACAGTCAGGTCATTATTTTGGCATCAAAGCTGTCTCCCAGAAGGCATTCAGGATGTCATCCTGGTCCTCGCTCGTCCGCTCCTGCAGTAGCCTGACCAGCAAGTATTGTTCATCATTATTCAGTGCCGAGGAGCGGCTGGCTGAGTGGATAGAACGCCGGACTCTCATTCGGGAGACCCGGGTTCGATCCCCGGTAAGGTGCGGGATTTTTTTCTGTCGGGGGCAAAAAGAAAATCCTAACCTGCACAGTTCGCGGCGACTGCACTAGCCAGGCGGCCTTTATTCCTCAGGCTCAAAGACCCCTCTGCCATACACCGCAAGGTACTCTATTGGCAGTAAATGACAGTTTTTTTTTATTCAGTGCCATCTCCAAGGTGAAGGTTGGCAGTTGTGAATCTCCAGAAATCAGTTGAGTTTAGCTGAGAAATGACATACTGCGAAGAACATACTGCTAATGGTTCCAACTACCATCTGATTGAAAGTTCTCCTAGTCTTCCCTCTTAGTTTTGAGATTAATTCAGAGCACCTGCTGATGTCCGCCATATCAGTCTTTCCACATATGGGTGCTCAGTCTGTTCCACCGCTTTCTCCACCTGGTCCCACAAGAATTCCTCTCCTGGGTCTTCACTGCACATTCTTCTAGTGTATATCCTGACTACACCTTGATGTTGTCTCTCCATTGACATCTTTGATATCCTCTAGCTCATTTGTCATTAACTTTTCTCTTCATTATTGTTTTCAGTAATTCATTATGCCATTTGTTGTGACCTAACTACCTTAATATTTCAGTTTTGTTTCTTTTTTATTACTTTTTTATGAATAACAAGAAAGTCTGGTTTTCTATGTGTTTTTTTTTTCTATCACAGGCCGAAGTCTGAACGTCAAGAAGAATGATGCAATAAAGGAATCCACCGAAAGCAATACCATCGAGGATGAAGATTCCAAAGGTGATTATGAATAGCATTTTTGTCCAGTTCTTTTTTGTTCACTAGAATTTCTGTTCATTTATATTATATACATTTGTCAAAAAACATGCACATTTTTTTAGGGTATCAAATAATATAATACTGAAACGTCCAAATATACCTTTGTCCACAAAATGACAGATAATAAATAGAATATTCATACCAGTTCTGTGCTACCAATGTCAAACTTCAACATTGTTAAAATCACACATATGCAAAACACCTGCACAATGAGATGCCTGTGAAGAACTGCCAATTTAATCATCCGAGACTGACTAAGAAATGATGCTGTTCAGTCTGGCATTGGGATGAACACCTTAGTGCCACATATACTGAAAGGCAGAAGATAAATGATTTGACCATCTCATTAGAATGCATCACCATCATTTACCTGCACTGGTGCTACACAAAGAAGATCTGCTACAAGAGCAAGAGGATGCCCGAGAAGAAAATGGATTGACAACATCAAAGACATTGAACAGTCACACGGAATGACACTATCCAAGGCCACCTTTCGAGTGCTGGAACGCCAACTATTCTTCCCCATGACACTTGACAGCAGAAGTGGGAGATGATACCGCATTGCATGGAAGTTAGAACTGTTAAAATGTTGCTTGTGTTAGGTGTAAAGCAATGGCAAACTACTGAATGTAAACTTGCCAAGATATCACAAACAGCCAAAAAATGCTGGGGTTAACTGTATCATCCTGCAAAGGATATGCAACTAACTTTATACAATTATTCACAGCCTGGCCACAAGTCCTCTCATGGTAGACAATTCAGAGTTAGCCAACATTGCCTCTCTTGGTACACATTTCAGAGTTAGCCAACATCACTTCTCATACACAAATGTGTGAAAACATCCCATTTTGAGATGCAGTAAATCTGGCAGTGATTCACTGGGCATGATCCCAAAGGTATTGTATGTAGACAGTGGACTGAATTGCCGCGGATGTCTATTGTTTGTAGTGTCACCTTCATCTTAGTTCCAGGGCCTGTAGGAGTTGAGAGAAATGAATGAGCTGATAAACTTGCTGGCTGTGCATCCCCTGCAGATGGCTAGCCCACGGATGGTACCGATGTTATTAATGCTCATAGACAGATGTGGAGAGCAGAGGACCTTAACGCCAGTGAATCCATATCGTTGTCTAGAATGAGAGGCTCAGGAGTAAGAATGGACACGGCCAGACATGAGAGGCACATTGGGAGAATGAGCGGAGCGACCTTGTCAACCAACAGAGAACTGGAACTATTAGCCGCCGAATGCTGATGCATATCTTGGGGAGAGGATCTGAGCACCTGTGGACTTGTCCAGGGTGCAAGGATGATACCCCAAGAGATAACAGAATATGGCATCTGGCATGGCTTGTAATCCTGCACATTTAACAATCTTCCAGCATGACCCACTTACCATCTGGTCATAACCGTAAAACATTAAATATGACGGGCGTTTTATAGTTTATGCATCGAGCTATGATTCTCCTAGTATAATCTGAAGGAGCATAATAGAGCACTGTACTAATGAAATTTCACTGTTTGATTGATAATTGGATCAATAATTTTCTTTGCAGGGCGCAAACAAGAAATCATTAAACTGACGGAACAGCTACTGCAGGCTATCACCAGTGGGGATTATGGGGAATATACGTAAGTACCCAAAGTAATTTATTCTGTAACTGTCATATTCCACTTACATTCTGCTGACATTTCACTTACATTATACTTTCCACTTATATTTCACTTGACTGTGACAGCCCCATGACTGTTCCATTCACATATCATCATCATGTGCCATGCTTATAACTGGGCGGTCATAGTTCACCACCTCACAAGGTCATGGAGCAGCTCGTGTGTTCTTGTCCTGATTACGCCATATGGCCATGTCATCCAGGTATTGATCTCTTTGCCTTCCCCCTTACTCTTTTCCCATCAAGTTGCCAGTTGTCAGTCAGTTTCAAGTTTATTTCTCCTTACAGCAAGCTCATAAAAATCGGAACTGTCTGTGCAAAATTTCTCTATTCATTGTAGTTTTAATTTGCTTCTTTAAGGTCATGTCATTTGTTTGTTTTTTTTTTTTTTTCTCCTTCCCTGGTATATGCATTTTTCATAGAAATCACAACATTTCTACTACCATTAGATGTTTTTCAGCTTGTCTGCTTTTTGTCCATGTTTCACACACGTACAACAGTATAGGCTTTATATAGCACTTTAACACTTTTTCTCATTGCAACTGACAACTATTTTATTGCTGACGATGTTTTCCAATTTACAAAATGCTACTTTTGCTGAGACAATTCTTTTTATAATCTCTACAAAACATCTTCCGTCAGATGTTATTACTGTTCAGAGATAGTTGTACCAGTTCGCTTGTTGAAGAATATTACGGACTATAAGACGCTACGGACTATAAGACGCACCTTAATTTTTAAGCAATTTTTAAAAAAAAACATTTAATTAATTTTGAGTATAAGACGCACCTGAATTTTGGAGGCAATTTTTTTAAGAAAAAAGTGCGTCTTATACTCCGTAAAATACGGTACCATTTACTTAGATGCTACATTGTGGTATATCTTTTTACTTGGAGATTACCAGATTTCATTTTATTTTATTCCAATGTAATTCATGTTGATTATTTTGTTCCATTCATTCGCTTTGAACTCAAGCATAGTCCATATACAGTTACTATATCTAATGTAAAAAGGTGGTTGTATCCTCCCCCTCCACGTCTTCCTCCTCCTCCTTTACAAAAAGTTAGTTGCATATCCCCTAGAAGACATGGCAGTCATTGTCAGTGTTTTTTGGCTGTTTGTGATTTCTTGGCAAGTTTATGTTCAGTAGTTTGCCATTGCTTTTCTAAATGACCGGCACTCATACCTTATTATGGGAACCAAGGCAAGGCAGTCTGCTTCCAAATCACCCACAACTGTGTTTCGAACGCGGTATGCGGGATTACAAAATGTATTCATATCTCCTTTGCCACGGATCCTGTCCTCCTCTACAGCCTCCTACATAAAGCCAGTTATTTTTTATTCAGATGTTCCTGTGTGTCATGGTGTTAAGCTGTTCATACTACATTACAACAGCATTGCTATCATTTTTACAGACAGATCACTGCACATGTTTCTGTATTATGTGTTCATATATGTATTTCAATGTTTTGTTTCATTATTTTCATAGCAATGCTTTTGTATTTAAACTTACAGGAAGCTAGTAGATCCCCAGCTGACATCGTTTGAGCCGGAAGCTTTAGGAAATCTGATCGTTGGTCTGGACTTCCACAAGTTTTACTTTGATCATGGTGAGTTGTGTCTGCTGCAGCACATTAGCCAAACTTATGTTAACCCTTTACAGGGCAGACGCTTGTCCGTTTTGTAGCCCTGAACGGGCAAGATTTTTTCAGGTTCTGTAAAAATTTCGGGTCGCCTTAGTAAAAACATCACAAATAAGGTGTTAGTCAACCGATTTTAGTTAAATAAACAACACAATGAAGGGAAAAGCTTGCAGAATATGTTACTCACGTGATTGTTGCCGGTAATCCATATATGAACACAAATATTTACGAAATACAGCATGTTGTTTGTGATTTTCCGTCATCTATACGGCAATTTACAAACACATTTTCAGAATCATAATCACTTTCTTTAAAGTCCGACTCACGACTGCTAATGCAAAGTAACGCTTTGCACTGATATCTAGCTCCGATTAATAATCAACTTCGTGCCCTTTAATGTCATTTAAATTGAACAGAGCGAAATCTCGGCTATCACTTGAAGAATAGCCGAAATCCATTTTGAAAAACAGCGTAAAACTCCCGAAAACTATCAAAACAAGTCCGTAAAAGTCTGTTCAAAGTCATTGTAGCGCGTTTACAAATGGCGGCCACGTTGTCAAGCTATAGGCGAAAGTGAAAGTAGCCGTCGGAAGTGTCGGAAAGCCGAGAGATCGCGTTTTTACAATGCATAATAGTATCGGCCGGAATCGGACGCTACGCTCGTATTTAGAGATCGGCCGGTAACGGACGCTATGCCTTGTAAAGGGTTAAATAACATTATTTTGTGGGGCTCACACCCTTTATATATCACTTCCTAATTTATTATTAATGTTTATTGTGTATAATTGTTGTTTTCTATTACATATGTGTTTATTTGTGCTGTCCCTGATAAATGTTGCAGCTGAAACATCGGACATTGTGACACGATTTACGCCTTTATTCTTACCTTCTTCTGCGTTTCAATATGTGTTTTGTAAATTTGTAAGACATGTTTTATGTTCATTGACTAGATTCCTTGTCTTGAAATGAGCTTTCACCGAGGGAGATTGGGTTATCATTTTCTTGGTTTATTCTCATTATCTCTGTCATTTCCCCTGTGAATGTTTAGACCTAATTGTTATGACTTCCCATCAGGTGTGTTTAGTTTTTCTGCTGTCTGATTCTGTATGTGGGACTGCAGGGCTATGTCATTAGTGAAGTTTAGATCATCAAGCTGCTCTGTCAGATTCCTTTGAATTCCATTTCTTATGGTACTTATTTTTAATATAATAGTCCCACCAGACCCTGTAGATGTGATTTTTAGAAGCTGAGAATTCATTGGACAGCCAAACTGAGCAATCTGGATATTTTGAGGAAATTTCAAAGACAATTTATCACAAACATAAGAAAGAAGCAATCATAATTTTTTACCACATTATGAGAAGACAAAAACTGGAACATGATGTGACTCCCAGAAAGTTTTGTAGAAAGAGTGAAAGAGGAAGACAGCAGGAGAAAATTCAGTCCTGTGTCATGGCATGGAAGCTAGTCAACACATAAATTGATCCATGCCGTCGTAAATCACAATTTGAAGAGAAACATGATCATCTACACCAGCTGTCAAGGCACTTGATAATGATGATGGTATTTGTTGTTTAATAATCCATTTAGAGTTGGTAAAACTAATCAAGCAAGGACCTGGACACTTACTAAACAAGCAGAACAGCGCATAAATGTCTTTGAATATAAATGTTATAGACGAGTTCTAAGAATATCTTGGACACAGAAAAGAACAAATGCATCCATACTTCAAGAGCTGAATATTGAAGAAGGTTGGCTTTTAAAGACGATAAAACAAAGAAAATTGAAATATTTTGGTCACTTGAAATGTCACGAAAGTTAAGAGAGAACAATAATGGAGGGGTATATGCCTGGGAAGAGAATAAGAGAATGGCCAAAGAGAAGATGGGTGGAGGATGATCTCCAGATGGGTGTATCGGATGTGGGACATCTTGCTTATGATTGAGAGATTTTCCAGAAGTTTGTTATGAGAGCGAGGTTCTGCAAAGGACATGCTACTGAATGAATGAATGACTCAAGGTGACAGTAGGCACCTCTCTAACACTCCTGTTCTTATTTCATCACTTGCCTCCCAACCCAGTTTGTCATCAGTTCAAATCCCCAAGTAGATGGATTTTTTAAATGACCAGAGCTGCCAGGTCGATCCCACATAAAATGGGTATGAGGAAATGTCATGGGAAGGAAAGACAGTCGGTGGGATGTTGACCATCAAGTGTCGATTAAAGTGCTGGCACCATTCACGTACTATCCCTCAAGGCTTGTAAATGGGTCTTTAACATTTTCTGGGTGGTCCAAATGATCTTGACCTCATCACCCAGCATGTTTTGGTTGGTGTATATAAATATAGCACTACCTCACTTTCTTTGATGGTTTATTATATGTTTTATATATTTTAGACATATTTTCTGTTCATTGATAAGGAGATCAGGTTATCATTTGTTCGATCAATTCTTTTGTCTATCCACTATGAATTTGAGACCTGATTGATGTGACCTCCCACAATATATGTTTAGTGTTTCTTCTATCTAATTTCATAATGTGGGACAGTCAGAATAATAAAGGTGACAAAGGGCATTCCTATTGTTTTGTAGGACTGCTGTCAGTTCCACTTTTCACCTGGGACAGTGGGGATCATTTTGTATGATATTCACTGTCACAGGAACAGAGCATTATGGGGTGACCCTTTGCCGAGAAGTAGGAACCGTGGCTAACGTCTAACGCCTGTTCTTATTTCATTGCTTACCTCATAGCCCACTAGTCATCTGTTTGAATTCCCATTGAGGTAGATTTATAACCTTGACCTGTGCTTCCAGGTAAACCCAACCTAGAATGGGAATGAGCAAATGTTCTGGGAAGTAACAACAGTCAGTGTGGTATTGACCCATCAAGTGCCAGTTCATTCATTCATTAATGTAACAATAATCAAGGGGGGTACGCTGAAATATTGTCACACGTATAACATTCTGGTCACTACCCCGGTGGAGTTGGTCCCCTGACCCCTCAGATGTCTGGACTCTGCTTGTTCTCCCTCTTACAACCTTGGTACCCTACCACTAGGGGCTCATACCATACAACAGACTCAACTCAAGTGCCGTCATCATAACAACATTTAATGTATAATACATCATAGTACAGGAGTGGATTAGAGGTAGGACAGTGATAAGATAGATATCGATAAGATAGATAAAGAAGGGTTATCAGATTCGGAGCTGAGCTGTCATCCTTGGGCAGCTCCCGGTTCGGCCGGACTGTCTTCGTTCTCTCACCCGGCATCCGAAGGGTCGTCCTCCAAGAGTGCCAACTCGTCAGGCGGATGAGTAATGATAGCAGTTCCTCCAGCGACGATCCCAAATTTCAGCTGTAGGCCAGGTGAATTGAGGCCATCCCTAACTTATGACAAATGTCCATGTATCAGAATTCCTTAATTCAATGAGGAGGTCATAATTGTCCGTGCATAAATGTCCTGACCTAAGACTGATGTAGGTGGTCCATTGAAGAAAACACAGTCTCTAGCAGCAATGTCTGTAGTCGATAGGACAACCACCGATTCACTGCAGTACAAAAAGTGGTTCACACAGTTGAACCATCCATCGGAGCACAGTAGCTCAGAAACAAGATGGAATTGTCCTCTTTGGCAGCATAATGGCCTGAAAACATCACAAGTGCCCTCACGGCATAACACTATACTGTACTTACGTGATGAAAGTGGGTTAGGCGGTTTCTGGGCCTGACCTTCAAGCTTGGTCGTACCGTCCAACACAGGGGAGTTCGCTTAATCACTGGCTTCAGGTACTGGCCTGACTCCACCTTTCCATCTTCAGCACAGACTGGGTTGATACGTCACACTCGAAGGCTGACCCTGTAAGGAGAGCAACTAGTGATAGAACTCTGTAACAACCCTGCGTACTTGACTTATACACGGGCCACTAGGCCCTCAGTAACTGGTATGCATATTGACGTCATACCAGCTAACACGGTTCATTCTATATAAGGAGAGTGTGTGTGAAAGAAGACAGGTGAAAGGGGCTCTTATGTGTCAGGTAACCCCTGAATCAGCTACATCTTGGAAGGCCAACGTTTCATAGTGTATAGGTCTGGTCTTCACAACACGGAGGACATCCGAAACCTATCAGTACACCCTTCTGTCTTTCTTCCTCTCTCCCTTCATTCAAGTAAGTTCTGCACTGGGTTCTCAGCCCCAGACCAAATAGCAACAGCCGACATCTCATCCAGCTCCTTCCCTTATTCGACCATGGCTGGAGAGTTCCCACTCACTTCTCCCCTCTTTAGTGCAAGGTAAAGAATAATACATCAACCTTTGGTTTCTCCCTTGTAACGGGTAGCTTCTATCTTTCCCCTCTCAGTGGAAGAAAATACCTCCGTGTTGTCTATACATAAAGTTAAATTAACTAGAAAAACAGGGAAGAGTATAGAGGAGGAGGTATATCCAGATTCTGACCGAAGCGGTCACTGTGACACAGAATCATCTCTCCTAACGTAGCATCCCTTCCTTTACGACACGACTGGGATTCGACCTCGCTCGCTGAATGTAACTGCGGAACCATGCATATCTGTGTCACTGCGTCGCTGATCGCTTACCCGAACGATTCCATCACGTAAATACGGCATATTTAGATTCATATAAAAGCGGAACACATGGTGAACTGAATACCGACAATGGTTAATCTCAGACAGATGCCAATAAACCATGCGTTGGGCATTTTACATACCTCGTACGACTTTCCAACACATTGCGGTGACCGCCCGATCGATCGCCACTAATTACCTATGCGTGACCTTGGCCTACGCGCAACACACGAACTCGGCACGCCTAACGTCGTTAAAACACGATGACACACAAATATAATTGACCATTACCTTGAGACAAGAAAACCTCCTTCTACTCGCCATAGGAATGTCTAGCGT
Organism: Cepaea nemoralis; assembly: GCA_014155875.1. Classification (NCBI taxonomy): domain Eukaryota; kingdom Metazoa; phylum Mollusca; class Gastropoda; order Stylommatophora; family Helicidae; genus Cepaea; species Cepaea nemoralis. The sequence continues at coordinate 177,806 of JACEFZ010026090.1, forward strand.
CTTTAACCGCTGTGTAGACAGTCTGGCCCTTTTACAACAGAACTCGATACAGGAATGTCTAGAGTTTACCACCTCTCTGTAGACAGCCTCGCCTTTCACAAATCTTCCTTCCAGTCAGAAACACAATCACATTCTGCCTTGGACCCCATAGTAAATCTCACAGTCCAAGAGAATTGCCACTTTTACGTGGGCCTTGAATTTCTCGGAGATTTCGTGATCTCCCCACGAGAAAGTTGAATGAATTCCTGTATTTCTAATCCTGTAAACTAGAAAAGAAATCCCTAGAACAGCCTTTCCAGAAGAGTTTCAAAGAATACAGAGAGGGGATCACCCTTCGGGGTTCCTCTGGCTAAAAATAGCTCAGCGATTCCCCGTACTAAATAAAAAGTGAGGCCAGCCTACCAGCGATCTCATGACTAGTAGCATATCCCTTGTAGAACCTCACTCACATAACATTAATTAATTCAGTAGCTTGTCCTTTGCAGAACCTCACTCACATAACATTCATTCATTCATTCAGTAGCTTGTCCTTTGCAGAACCTCACTTACATAACATTCATTCATTCAGTATCATGTCCTTGGCAGAATCTCGCTCCCATAACCTCTTGATCATAAGCAAGATGTCCTACGTACGATAACCCATCTGGAGATCATCCGCCACATCCTGCACTCATCTTCTCTTTGGTCTTCCTCTTCTTCTGTTCCCAGGCATACACCCCTCCATTATTATTCTCTCCAAACTTTCATGACGTTTCAAGTGACCAAATATTTCAATTTTCTTTGTTTTATCGTCTTTAATAGCCAACCTTCCTCAGTATTCAGATCTTGTTGTATGGATGCATTTGTTCTTTTTTGTATCCAAGATATTCTTAGAACCCATCTATAACATTTATATTCAAAGGCACTTATTTATGTGCTGTTCAGCTTGTTTAGTAAATGTCCAGATCTCACAGCTGTATGTTGCAATGGGAAAGATGCATGCTCTTAAAAATCTAATTTTTGTAGGTCTGTCTGTCCCACTCTACAATTTATTCAATTGTTTTAGTTTTTGAAAAGCAGTAGATACAGTTGAGTCCACTTAAGTTGAACTCGGATAACTAGAATTTCGCTTAAGTTGACGTTATTGGCATGGTCCCGGCCAAGATCCTTCTCTGTCTTTGTATAAAAATTCCTGATAAGTCGAATTTGGTTAACTCAAATTTTTGGATTAGTCGAACATAAAAATGAATACCGACTATATAAATGTCCAAGTTTAAGTCGAACAGTTCATTTCACACAGAGAGAGAGAGAAGAGAGAGAGAGAGAGAGAGAGAGAGAGAGAGAGAGAGAGAGAGAGAGAGAGAGAGAGAGAGAGAGAGAGAGAGAGAGAGAGAGAGACATTCACACATACACACACACACACACACACACACACACACACACCCCCACACACACACCCACACACACACACACAAAATTGTTTCGCGAAAGGATGAGTATTTTTAGTCAGCCCGGAGAACAATCTCACACATACAATATGTTGCTACATGTCAACAATGGCTGCTAGTGGACGAAAGCTTAAAACTTTGACTTTAAACAGAAAGATTGAACTGTTGGAAGAGGTTGAACATAGTGGGAAGAAGAAAGTGGATATAGCTAGAGAATTTGGTATTCCAACATCGACACTTTCCGGCATTTTAAAGCATAAAGACCGCTACAAACAATTGTTTTTCGAATGTCAAATCGACAGTGATAGGCAAAGAGCTAGAAGAACTGCTGCATGCGATTTTGTTGATGCTGCCCTTTTAAAATGGTTCACTGTGATTAGATTGGCAAGTGTACCAGTAAATGGGCCTTTACTTATTGCGAAAGCAGAAGAATTTGCACGTCTTGGAGGTCAGACAGACTGGAATTGTAGTGCTGGCTGGTTGGATCATTTCCAAAAACGACATTGCATCACTTACAAGAATGTGTGTGGAGAGAAACAGTCAGTCGATGAAGCAACGACTCACTCATGGATAGAAGACGTGCTCAGACCTGCTTTAGCTAAATATAATTCTGCAAGCAGTGAGAGCAATGTTACTGACATTTCAGTGGGGCCATTACTTGCTAGATTGTATAAAGAGCTGAAGATTGATCCAGAGGAGTTTGTGAACATTGACAATGATGTTTCTACTAGTGCCACTCTTTCAAGCACTGATATTATAGGGCTATGTATGCCAGTCATTCAACCAACAGACCCTTCCAGCCCTGACTCTGATGATGAGGATGACTGTGGGCTGCAAGCACAACCTGTATCGCATTCAGATATTTTGGCATCAATTGACAAAATTGACATTCACATAATGCAGAATGGATGTTCAGATGATGCAGTCTCACCATTTTGTTCCTTTAAACAGGGAAGATAAATCACAGGCTTTTTCTTTAATTAATTTGGACATTTTCAAAATTAAACATTTCAACATTTCTGATATTGTATTGCTATTTATTTGTTCACTGCCTGTGTTTCCTAAGTGGTACAATCATTTTACTCAATGCTACTGCATGGTATTAGTGTAAATTAGTGTTAATATGTGTGCAGTCTGGATAAGTAGAATTTAGGATAATCTGTATAGATTATCTTTGTTTTTGCTATGTTGAGATATAAGTGTCGATTGGTAAATTAAAATATGGGGCTGGCACCATTCATGTACTATCTTTCAAGGCTTGTAATAGAGTCCTTAATATTTGCTTTACAACCAAAGAAGTGGATGTTCATTTCATCAGTGTTCAGTTTTTGTTGTCCTCGTTACTGAAGAGTACCATGACATTGTCTTGTTGACATTCTGAAATCTTCTATCTGCTTTCTGCCAGTTCTGTCGAAAAACAACAAGCCAGTGAACACAAGTATACTCAACCCACATGTTCACCTCTTGGGGGAGGATGCCGCTTGCATCGCTTACGTAAGGCTGACACAGTCTATTGACAGGTTAGAGTCTCCAGTGTTTTCTCGTGATTTTGATATAGTTGCTGATGATGATATCCATATCAGGTTTATGTGTATGGGTCCAATTGATGTTATCTGTTTGTATAGTTGTGTGTCTGTATGGGTACAGTTCATGTTATCTGTTGACAGGTTTATGTGTATGGGTACAGTTTATGTCATCTGTTGACATAGTTTTGTCTGTGTGGGTACAACTGTTGTTATCTATTGGAATAGTTATGTATCTTTATGGGTACAGTTCATGTTATCTGTTGACAGGTTTATGTGTATGATTGGTTGGAGTTTTATTGCAAAGGCTAATGGACAAGTCTAGAAAAAGGAGTCTGGCATATGAGACCACGACCTCCAGCATGAGAATGGAGGTAGAGGCAGTAACAGCTGCATTCCATTGGCTAGAGGAGACTACTGCAACACACATTGTATTCATTACGGATTCAAAGAGTATGCTTAGTAAGGTGGAGACAAGAATGTTTTGTGTGGAATGGCTATCATCGCTTCAGAAGTCACATATTGTGAGAATTGTATGGATATTTTGCCCTGGCCGTGCGGGGGAATGAACAGGCTGATAGGCTAGCAGGGAATGCACCTCTTGGTGGTAGATTGCCTATGGACAAGGGGGAGGTGGTCGTGCGCTTGTGGGACCAGGTGGAAAAGGCGGAGGAACAGATTGAGAACCCATATGTGGAACGAATGAGATTGCGGGGGATCAGCAGGGGTTCTGGATGAATCTCAAACTGAGAAGGAAGACCAGGAGAACGTTTAATCAGATAGCGGTGGGAACGATTAGTAGTATGACTCTTCGCTGGCTGTTGAACGAGGGGGCGGAGCACGTATGGGAATGTCCTGAGTGCAGTGATGTCGGTTCTTAACTCAATTCAACTGTGTATGAGTACAGTTCATGTTAACTGCTGACATAGTTATGTGTCTGTGTGGGTACAACTGATGTTATCTGTTGGCATAGTTATGTGTCTGATTTGGTACAGTTGATGTTATCCATTGACAGGTTTATGTGTCTGGGTACAGTTGATGTTATTTGTGTTGACAGGTCACTGTGTCTGTATGGGTACAATTTATATTTTTTAATTGACAAGCTAATGTGTTTGTCTTTCCCACGTTTTTATATTGGGAAAGGTAATCTTGACAGATGAGTGTGTCTGTATAGGCACAGTTAATGATATCCATTGATATTATGTCTATATTTTCTTAGTGGCAAGAGAAGAAGAAGAATATTGATATCCATTGACAGGTTGGTGTGTCTGTCTTTCCCCATTTTTATATGGGTCATTATCCAATGAGCATATAACGTGTGTATCTTTCCCTGTTTTTATATGGGTCTTTATGTATGGAGCATATAATGTGTGTGTCTTTCCCTGTTTTTATATGGGTCTTTATATATGGAGCATCTAACGTGTGTTGTGTCTTTTCCTGTTTTTATATGGGTCTTTATGTATGGAGCATATAATGTGTGTGTCTTTCCCTGTTTTTATATGGGTCTTTATGTATGGAGCATATAATGTGTGTGTCTTTCCCTGTTTTTATATGGGTCTTTATGTATGGAGCATATAATGTGTGTGTCTTTCCCTGTTTTTATATGGGTCTTTATGTATGGAGCATCTAACGTGTGTGTCTTTTCCTGTACTTTTATATGTGTATACAGTTCAAATGATCCATTGGTTAACTAGTATGTTTGTCTTTCACCACAAATTGTGGTCATGTTTATACAGATGCTATTCTTTGACAAGGATCTGCAGCTTTTAGTAGATGTTATTGTACACAGTGAATAACTAAGATTATAATTGTAAGAAAACAGAGATTATGGCCGTCTTCAAGAAGAAAGAGATACCGCAATGTAACACCCAAGTAAATGAGGGAAATTCTTAAATATGTGAATCGGTGTACTATCTTGGAACAGACATAGCATCTGATGGAAGGTGGCTTGTAGAGATTAGAACAAGAATCGCGGTGCAAAGGTAGCCTTTTACAAGATAGAAAACATACTGACAAATAAAAATCTGTCATTTGCAATCAATAAAGGTGCTACATAGAACCTGTACTTTTGTATGGATTTGAAATTTGGACAAGCAGAAAAACTGAGAAACATTTTATTGCAGTGGAAATGTGATTTCTGAGGGAAATACAAAGAATACCATGTACAGACATAAAAACCAACGAGCAAGTTCTACAGGAAACAAATGAAACCAGTAAACTGATTCCAGAAATTAGATGTAGACAGTCAAGATTGTTTTATGCTCATTATTATAAGGAATAAAGTGGAAAATTTAGTAACAACTGGCAATACTGATGGAAAAAGAGCAAGAAAAGGCAATGAGATAAATATCTTAATTGCTTGGCCACATGACATAATCGAGATAAGAACACAGACCTAATCCATGACTTTGGTGATCATGTGAGAAGGCAAACCATGGCCGCCCACACTTGTCGGCATAGACCTTGATCATGATGATTATTTAACAGATTAATGTGATTTTTGTAGGAATAACAAATGTGTGTTTGTTCCCACAGAGATGGGCTGCCTGTTACCAGACATTCAGAAGAGACCAGAATTTGGCAGCGAAAGGACAGCAAGTGGCAGAATGTCCATTTCCACCAATCAGGAACCAACTCAACGGAATCTAGAAAATAACATTGGCAGTAGTGAAAACTAATAGTAATAACGAATGGCGTGATACTAATGTCTGTTAGATATTCAAGTAAGCAGTGATTGGTTACTGAGTGATGCATAATTAGTGTGATGATCCAATCAGATATGAGCTGATTTATTTAAGTTAGTTTTTTTTATTATTATGGTCACATAAGAGATGCTGTTCAACTCTTAGTATTTATGGCCATTTAATGATTGTCATGAAGATGATATTAACATTTTACACAGGAGGCATGGAACATGTTACAAATGATCAAATTTAACATAAAGTACTAAATTATCAAATTTAACCTTATGGAAGAAATGATAAAATTTAGCAGAATTTAACATTGTTTTACAATTGATGAAATTTAACAAAAACTACTTGGTGATCTCATAGCCCTTAGACTATTAAAATTTATACCAAAATCAAGATTAGCCATCCAAGATAGAAGGGTTAGAAAAATAAGATCAAATGTAACCAACCTGTGCTAAATGATCAATTTTTTCTTGTTGGTTTTATTTTGGATTATCATCAGTTTCTTGTAGGCTTGCATGACAATTTTTAAATTCAAAATCATTTGATAGAAGATTAAATTTAACATTATGTTACAGATAATCAGACACAACATGACATTTAGCAATAATCAAATTTAATGTTAAAAATTGAATTACATGTTGTAAGTGGTTACTTTTAAAACCATATTATAAATGATCGATAATAACATTATGTTACTCATAATCAGTTGTAAAGTTACATTATAAATGATCAAATTTAACATGTTAAAAATTGGCTAACATGTCGCAAGTGATGACCTTTAAAACCATATTATAAATAATCATTTATAAAATTATGATAAATGATCAGCTTTAAAGGTAAATACATATGATCAAATTTAACATGTTAAATATTCATTAAAATTAGTTTACAAATGATCATATGTAACATTGTGTTTGAAATAATCACACTTATTTTAAAATTGAACTACATTGTACTATGAATTATTGAAATATTATATTTGCTAGAAACAAATTTAACATAATTTCACCTGAGAACACATTTAACATTGAATAAATTACTTCATATACAAAGCAAATCTGATGTTTTAAAGCATAACAGGGGACAGTGGATAGAAGTTAAATTCATATAGTACATGATATATTGAGTGAATTTATCTTCACATTACAGATGGATGAATTTAACCATATGTTACAGACGTGTACATTATGATGCCATGTTGTTAAGAATCGATATTATGGTGATAATATGGATTTATACTTGATGCTGTACTTTGTATGGTTTCTACAAAACGTATTTTCGTATTTGCCATCTTCAACTGTCAGTCATACATGTATCTATGTTTTAATTTGTTTATTTATGCACTGGTGCTCTATGTACACCGAAAGCTTTTCACAATGAATTTCACGTTCATATTTTTTTTCCCAGTGAACTTTATCACTGTTATGTTCATTTATGTCTTCTCACATTGCCATGTCTTTGTGTTAACTTTTCCCCTGTGTTTGTCACTTGATTATATTCATTCTCAACCAAATTTGTCACAACGTTATGTTCACTTTTCAACCATATTTGTCATTTCTACAAAATAATTCTTTTACCCAGATTTTCATTGTGTGTGTGTTTTTCTTTTCTTTGTCAGGATGTGTTATGCATTGTTTATGCAACTCTTTGAATGTTATGAATATTTTCTGTTTTTTCATTGTGTTTATTCTACTGTTGTATTGTTCAGCACAGTATGGGTGTATTTACTTGTATGTATAGTATATATATATATATATATATATATATATATATATATATATATATATATATATATATATATATATATATATATATATATGTTTCAAAATCATGGTTCTTAGTTTTAAAATCTTTACTCTTGCACTCTGGGTAAAACAATAGATGCTTGGTCTCTTTCAGCAAATGTCACAGGATGTATATGGTGATCATTTCAGTAACATCCTGGAAGGCTAATCCAGTCAACAAATGCCTGAAGAAGTTAGATGTGACAGCTGAAAGGCAAAAATATCGCAGCTTCGCTTTAGACAGGCACAATGCAAATATGTCCAAAACAAACATTTCGGATGAAGAAAGAAGAATGATTTGAGTAACACGCTCGCAGTCCATCAAGTAGTTTTAAATAAGTCTCTGTGGTTACAAGAAAAGCTTCTTCTTCTTCAGGAGACAGCTCTGGAGCAAGCATTGCCGATCACTGACCTCATCTGTGCTATATATAGTTTGTTTGTGTTTGCTCGCTTTGAACTCAAATGTAGCGCATGCGCATGCTACTACTTCTAGTGCACTGGACTGATTTTTGCGTGTAGATTAGCTTTCCCTTTTACCAGTGTCCCACGGCATCTGGCAAACCCACTCCGGCTTCTGAAGTATTTGTAATTTATCTCCCCACATTAAGGGTGAGAAGTCAACATTTTAGGCTAACTGACCAGTATAGGGGTTGAATTCACTACTTCGGCATCAGCACAACGGAAGCTTATGAGTGAAAACGCTTATCTATTCGGCCATGCTGACCTCATATCTGCCATATATTTCTGAAGCTGATTGCTTGAATATTTTATTTCTTTTGCTGCTGCTTAAGCCTTCTACGTATATGATTGTAAGGCATTAAACATTTTCAACCTGTGATATTGATAATACATGGTTCCTGGACAAAGGGGCAGAGGTCAGCCAGTACAAAGATGGATGCAGGACATTGCAGACACTTGGACATGGGAGTACTTGAAGCGGGAGAACATGATCAAGAGGCTTGTGTTGAGAGCCACTTTCTGCAAATGATCTGCTACATGATAATGATAAATGTTTGTCATAATTTGTTTGGTGGAGCTGCAGTGGCATAGTGGTTAGGTCACTTGCTTGTGAAAGCAGTGGTCTGAGTTTGAACCTCAGCAACAGCAGAATTCTTCTTTCCCACCAGTAGTATGACTCCACCCAGCTTCATAAAAGTCGGCAGTGAATCATTTTCTAAATTAGCTGGAAAGGGGCTGGTCATCCCAGCTGCACCTAGAATATGTGAAGGCCTAGCTTTTCATACAGTATCGGCTGTATGTACCAGGGGACTGCCTACCTAAGATTTTTAATGTGGAAGTCTTTGAAGAAACGATCATGCAGCTTTGTTGTGGTAAAGATTGACAAATCTGTTTCAGCGGCAATTTTTTTCCTGATAGTTTCTGTTTATACGATTTCTTAATTTTATGAGTATGTATGCCTATACCTGGTAAATTAGAGGCAGATGTTGTACCAATACCTAATAAATTAGAGGCAGACACTGTGCAATTGTACTGCTGTACTAGTTACTGGTAAGTTTGATGCAAATGTTGTACCAGTGTCTAGTAAGTTTAAAGCAAATGTTGTACCAGTGTCTAGTAAGTTTAAAGCAAATGTTGTACCAGTGTCTAGTAAGTTTAAAGCAAATGTTGTACCAGTGTCTAGTAAGTTTAAAGCAAATGTTGTACCAGTGTCTAGTAAGTTTAAAGCAAATGTTGTACCAGTGTCTAGTAAGTTTAAAGCAAATGTTGTACCAGTGTCTAGTAAGCTAGAGACAGGTATTGTACAAGTGTACTGCTGTACCAGTGCCTGTACTAGATTTTGTGCTAGTACTTGGTAAATTAGAGGCAGACACTGTATCAGTAACTGGTAAATTAGAGGCAGACACTATACCAGTACCTGGTAAATTAGAGGCACCTATTTTACTAGTACCTGATAAATTAGAGGCAAATGCTGTACCAGTTCCTGGTATATTAGTGGTGGATGCTGTACATCAAAGCCACTATGTATCCTGTGAAGTGACAGGAGTGACAAAATAGCTTCAGTGGGAAGTGCTGTGTATTATTTCCTATCCTTTACCCCTATGTTGTTTTAGTGTTTGTATAATTTCTTGATTATTTGTTTATACGTTTCTGATTTGTAGTGAAGTTTTGGCTACAAATCAGTCTTGATTTACCTTATCTCTATATAAACATATCAGTATATAGGCCAAGAACATGAGACCATGTCCTTTTTTATACAGAAGTTTTAGTTGTAATTTTAACATGTTATTATTGTAGCAACATTTTGGTTGTAATGTGAACTCTATAATTACACAGATGTTTTAGTTCTACTGTAACATTATGAAACTTTATTATTATACAGATATTAGAGTACAAATTAAAAATAATGAAACTATAATTATACAGACATTGCAGGTATACTTTTAGGCAATGATTATAATTCATATTCCTAGAGCTTTCAATTGATTGCAACAAATTATAATATATCAGTTGCAAGTTTTAGATAAGAACACAGTGCACTTAAAACAACAGAAACATTGGTATAACAGGCAGGATGTTACACTGGCAATGGTATGAGCGCGTTCTGACAAGGGTTCAGTGTCAGCTTTCATAATTTGCTTTGGGAAATAAAAACTGGCTACCTTATCCTCCATGCACTCCGACCTACAAAATGGTCATGGTCCTAATTATTCATATCTCAGTGAGGTTCTTGCCTCAAGACTGATTTGCTACTCTGTTGATGCAGTTACATAAACACTTCCTGCTACGAGGCTGGTTTGTTACTTTGTTGATGCAGTTGCATAAACACTTCCTGCTACAAGACTGTTTGTTACTCTGTTGATGTAGTTACTTCGACACTTCAGTCGAGCATCATCATCATCAAGTGGCTTGTCATAAACAGAGGTGTTCCCCCACAGGTCTCTCCAAATTTATCTCTATCATAAGCCAGATGTCCTGCCTCTGTTTCTGTCACTTGTAAATTTTCTCTCACTTCTTGAATCCATCTACAATGTGGTCTTCTTCTTCTCGGTTTCCCCGTTACACCTTCCTTAATGCCAATCATTTTTAGGCATTCATGTCTTTTTCAAATGGCCAAAATATTTTATTTCCCTCAGTTTTATTTGTCTTAATGACCAAAAATGACTGGCACCTTGGAGACGATAGTATAGTTTGCTACGGGAAATATGCATGCTTTTTGCACTCTTGACTTTTGTTCTATCTAGAGGAGTGCAAAGTTCTGCAAAGGACCTACTACTGGTGATGATCTCCAGTCTTCAAAAATATTTCTGGTTCGTGCTAAGTGTTCCAGTCTTTCTCGTTTTATATGACCACAAATATTTTCTCAAGTTTGCTTCCATGGCTTTAAGCTCGTAACGGAAAAGAACAGGAAGTCAATATCTGAGGCCAGTATTTCCCAGCATTAATGACATGATACCAGTATTTGTGCCCACTTTTACGTTTGTTTCATTCTTTCCTAGTTATAATTTTTCATTAATTTTATCAATATGGTTCAGAAGCAATTTTGGAACTAACTTTTGTTTGAAATTTGCATATTATGTCAACTCACAGATGGTGAACATATACCTTATGCTGGATAATTATTTTTTATTCTGATAAGCTTACGCTTTTTGTTGTCAGTAGTTTCTGCATCTCTCTAAAAGTTGCTTTCACCATTACAGTTATAATTTTAATCTTATTTACACACTGCATCTTCCCTGTGGTCTAGACAATTTGAGACTTTTTTAATATGTTGTCCTTTTATTCTTAGATTGAATGCTATTCGAACTCTTGCTATTGCCAATGTCTTTAATATTTTATATTTACACAAATATATTATGTTTTTCATTTACTTGTCATTTTATAATATTAAATCAAGCATCACCACCACTGCACTCAGGAAATTCCCACGCTTGCTCCGCCTCTTTCTTCAGCAGGCAATGAGGAATTTCTATGCTGATGGTACCTGTAACAGTCACATTAACCATCCACCAGCATTGGTCTCTGAGTGTCATCCAGACCATCTGCTCATTCCCTGCAGAAAAATCAACTTCTCCAAATGTGGGTGCTCTGTTTTTTTTGCCTCACTTTCCATTCAATCCTAGACACCACATCAGCCTCTCCAAATGTGGGTGTTCTGTTTGGTTTGCCTCACTTTCCACTCAATCCTAGACACCACATCAGTCTCTCCAAATGTGGGTGTTCTGTTTGGTTTGCCTCACTTTCCACTCAATCCCAGACAACCTTTCCTACATTAGCCTTATTATAATCTAGCTCACTGCCCAAAGTAGCAGCAACAGCCAGTACACCAGCCTGTTCATTTCCCTGCACAAAAGCATGTCCTGAAATGAAAATCCTTTATCTGCTCTTGACCTTCATCTTTTCGAGAGATGCAAGCAACTTCACGCGGACTTCCGTCCCCAAAATGGAGGATAGGCAGTTGAGCTGTTAAGGCCTCTGAAGTGTTTATGCTTGTAGCTATGGTTTGCTTACGCATTTTCCTCATGTGGACTGCTAGTGCATGGTTCCATCGCCCTGCTACCGAGTTGAGTGCATAGAGCAACACTGTGAGCTGTGAATTTCGTATGGTATGCTTTTATGTGGTTGTTTATAGCGTGAAATGCATGTTCAGAAAAATGGCAGCCTGCCTGCCGGTCACTGAACTAACTGAGCTGCCTTATGCAGTAATTTGTGGCTGCTGGTTATCTGGTGACTGTTGCTTCCCTCGACGATGAACTGTATTTTTCATGGCAGGCTTCTGTGTTGGCATTCAGGCAGCGACTTTATGCATAGTATACCTGAGGAGGCTCTTGGTGTTTGTTCCACTTTTCACATGGGGCAGTGATTAGCATTTTGTGTGATATTCACTGACACAGGAACGGAGCATAATGGGGTGACCCTTTGTCTTGAAGTTGGAACCACAACTAATTAACTCCACGCAGAACATATCAGCTTCTATTTCATTTAGCATTCTTTGTGAGTCTCACAGTTACAACATATCATTTTATAATTATGTTTATAAACCAACTGTACATCTAAAATAATTCATACTTTACAATTACACAAACATATCATTCATAACCAGTCATCACTCACATCAAGTTGCATCTGTATAAACATGACTAAGAACCTGTGAATTTATTCAGAGTGCCACAGTGTCTGCAAACATTGAACAGTGTCAAATATGACTGCTACATCAACTGAGGCTGTTTTCTTGCCTGATGGCATGGGGCGATGTAAACACATGATAATTCACCTTAGAGGAAGGAACCACGGACATCCCGTAGCTAGCACACTTGCCTGTCAAGTTGGTGATTATGTGTTTGAATCCTCAGGGATTTATTTAAATTAACCTGATCTCTTAGGTCAACGCAGCCTAAAATTAGTACCAGAAAATATTATGGGAAGGAAAAGCAGCTGGCATGCTACACCAAATAGAGTGCCATTTGATGGGGTCAGCACCTTATGTTCTTGTCTGTGCTTTACTGCGGCCCCCAAAGTGGACATCAAAAATAGTATCACTAGACCTCCAGTGTAGGTTGTAGAGGATGACTAGAGAGGGGTTGATGTGAAACCAGTCCACAGTGGGCTTGGCATGTGTGGATATGGGCCTGTACTCCACCAGCAGTCTTGAAGGCAGAAGAAAGAAAGCCTTATACCCCAAAATGCCTCCCAGCATGCAACAAGGTCCTTAACCTTTCTACCATATACCCAGTTTGCTTCAGAGCAGCGAAAGAGATCCTGTACTTTACTTACTGCAGAGTGAGGGTTTCCGGAGACACGATCACCTATGTCAGTTACCAGAGCACATGAATGTGATAGATTTTAGTTTATGTCATCTTCAGACCCCACCACTATCACCATAATCAAGAAAGCATCACTTAGAATTATATTATTTCACTTATAAAATGTGATACTTGAAAGTTCTATATTTTTTTGCAGTGTTTTTATTAATACCTGTATAATTTGCTGTTTCTTGTTACTTGTTATTTTTAAATTCCTTCATTATCTTGCCAGATGTATTTGTTAGTATGTTTTGTATCTGTTGTTTTAATTATATAATTCCTCATGAAAACTAGAATATAAATGTATTAGCAACAAATTATTTCCTGTAGTTTGTATCAAGATAATATTTATTTCCTACCAGTTTTTAAAAAATGTATTCAGTATATAAAGTGGGAAAAGAATACAAGTTTTGAAATGTTATTATATAAATGGATATGATAAAAAGAGTAATAAAGATATCTTAATTTTGAAAAAAGTGAACATACAAAGAGAACTGGAGAACTGATTACTTGCATTGGAAGACAGTCCACATTCTGTGGGTATGTTATGAGAAGGGGAAAGCTGGAGTATCTTGTCGCAAAGGGGAAGCTGGAGGGATAAGGAGACCAAGAGAGAAGATGCTGGACAGTTTGACATCATGGCACGGAGAAACATTGGTATCAGAAATGATTGGCAGTGCTAGAGACAGACAGCTGTGGACAGATATGATCACCACTACCACACGGCATGGACTGTAAGAAATAATGAACAATAAATATGACCTAATTACATTGCTTGTTGGACAACAATGCCATGACAGTTTGTACCTGATGTCTGGCCCGAGCTGTGGTGTCGCGATTATATATGCATAAAATTAAACAGTTTGTCAAATAAACCTATCACTCTGACCAGCTGATGTACTGTCATTAACTTTTAAATTACTTTCCTCATAGTTCTCTACTAGCGATACAAGCCAGTCAGCCAACTTGATGTTGTTGGTAGTTTTTGATGTGTTGTACGTCTGCTCTGAATCCCTTAAGAAACAAGATAACATTTCATATTTTCTCTGTGATATTCCCAAAAGTGAAGTTTTATTTCTTTAACAAGTATTATATTTAGAAAACCAAAAGATAAAATTGTATAATCATTCCTCAATGTATTTGGCTGTGATTTGTATTCAAACGGAACACCCACATCTTTAACATGCATTAATACATTACAGATTTAGGCAGTTGTTTTGTTTTCCTATTTTTCTTTAATTACCCCTCTTTGTAAATATTTGTAAGCATAATTTGACTTTTAAAAATTGTTTCTTAATATTAGTGAGCTGTTTTTTTTTTTTTGTCGTTGTTGAAATGTGAATGTGTTTTTTCATCGTTACCGGTTTTATTTGTTAAATTTTTTATGTTACACGCTCATATATGTTGATACTGTTTCTTAAACTTGGTGTTAAGTGTGTTTATCTAATTTTCTTTGAATGTGTGTCAATATTATTTATGTTTTTTATAATGTATATATATAAGAATGTGTTTACTTTCACATCGTCCTGTGTATAAATTTGTATTGTGTAGACGGTTTCATTTGATTGGTTGTGAATCCTCTGGGAGACTGATCTTTATCTCTGAAGTCTGGTGAGTTGGCGTTCGGGTCGTCTGGGTCCAGGAGAGGCCATGCATCCATCACAGTAAGATTGTTCTACCCACCCAGAACAAAATACTGTCTCCACAGGGGTTGTCTTGCTGAGCTTTCCTCCCCCTCTCCTAGCTTACAAATCAGTTACTTAGTTAGTCTTTCCTCTTGAGCCTAAGGCGGCGCATAGGGCAGAAGTCATGTCTCTCCATGTCTGGCGGTTCGCTGCTACCTTTTGTAGATCCTGGATGTTCACTTGGCCGTTGAATGAGCCTTCTCTGATGAAACAAATTGTTCTTCACAACATAATTTTGCCACATCTGAGATCAGTTTGCACTGTCTAATAGAGCTTCAAATGAAAAACTGAAATGTATTTTTGTTGTTGTTTTGGTTAATATATTCTGGAACAGTAAAGAACAAATGTATAGTTTTTTTTTATGTGGTCACCACTGTCTTCAATGCAAGTTCTCCAGCGCCGATATAGTTCTTGAGGATTCCCATAGAAAAATTGATTCTGGAGTCACTTCTCTGTGTGCTTGACCTTGTCATGTACAGTCTGTCACAGAAATAATGCCATTTTGAAATTTCCTACTCCACTCATACACTTACTGGACTGTCAGACATGCATCACCATTCTGGACCTTCATTTGCCAATGAATTTTGATAGGTTTCACTCCTTCAATCAAACCATGGATAACAGAACACTACTACTCTTTGGTGCATGTCAAAAGTGGGGCGGCCATCTTTAAACTGTCCATATGATGCCACTGTGTTCGTCTGCATGGTGATGTCACATGCTTAACACTCTTGAGATCCTTACAACAATATTGACAGGTTACAAAACAATGGCATGGTTATTGTAATTTCTATCACACTTTTAAGGTTTTCATATGAAACCCCCTCGTAATTAAGTAACAAAATCGCAATTGAGCACAGCTCGTGTGGACAGGCTCGGATTAGGTCAAGGTTGGTAGTTTTCTTCACACATTTCAGGGGTTTGATTGTCAACAAGCTCCATTCCAGTTCCTGGATGGACACACTAACATCACTCTATCACCTCACGTCTGCTTCTTAGATTTTGTGGCAAGGACTTACATGAAGAAAATGTATATAAGATTAATTCATTCGCCAAACAAGGCTGGTTTATATGTAATGTGTTACCACATTTGAATTAGTTGCTCTTATGGATAATTAAGCTAAATTGGGTGTACATATTTTATCACATTTGATTTCACCCACTCTTAAAGGAATGATCATATAACTGTGTATACAAAATGTGTCACTATATTTAAATGCACCTATTATTTGAGGGAAAAGTAAGATAAAAATGTATATATAAACACAAGCTGTAATTACATTTGATTGTATGCTATTCCTAAAAGAAAAGTAATGATAATAATATCTTTATCTGATTTTCTGGTTCCACACTTTTGTTTGTGTATTTTCAGTATTTGTGTCATGTTTGCTGTTTCACATCACACCCACTTCCCTGATAATAATGTTGAATCACAATTTGACAAATTGCACTTCCAGTTGTGAATATTCATGCCATTCTGCTGGCTCAGTGTCTGTTCCTTTGTCCGTGCATTTTATGCCAGTTTGTGACTGGTTTCATAATTGGATGTCTACTGTGTATATCTGATTTTGCTTCATATCTGCTAGAAAGTAATTTAAACCTGGCATAATTCTTCCTGCTAAACAGGTTGAATCTCATCAAAATAAACTGTTTATTCAGTTTTGTTTTGCCTGATTATGAGGTGTTTAAAAGGCAAGAAGATCGACTTCATTGCACAAGGATTCATCTGATATGGATGAGTCTCTTTCCACTGGGTGGCCTACCAATAGCGTCTCACAAATTACAAACTCCATAGCTCCAGTGATGACCCCCAGGAGTCTTCAAAAATTCAGACAAATCATGAGGTGAAAATTGGTAATCTATCACTACCGGTGAAGATTGACACTGGAAGTCACAGCTTAAAACCAGCCAACGCGATGTATTCCACTAAATCCTTGGGTGAAATCAAAGCAGCAGCATCAATCTATAAAACATTAAATGCAAAGGATCCTTTTACATGCCTTATGTTGTATTGGATATATGGTGCTAGCCCAATAATTTTATAGAATAATTGGCACTCATTGGTTGATTTTGTAATATCACATCAGCCGCCATTACTGGCCAGGACATTTCCTGGTAGCCATTTTAAACTGGGTCAACCTGAGAGCTCAGGTCAGTTTTTACAAAACCCACCGTGATGGAAATTTGGTCAAAGGGCCAACAGATAAGCAAAGAACATCATAAAATCAGATTTATTCAGAGCTGAAAGGAAAAGTAAATGTTTTCAATATCTATCTGCACACACTTTGAATATACTTGCTGTAGTAAAACTGTTATGTGCAACTTGTTATTATGCTCCTACAGTTCATTTTTCTTGATTACTTTACACTGTTGTGGATTTATGTGAAAATGTTATCTGTGTTTAAAAATGATTTCAGTGACAGTTTTATTTTGAAATGCTTTTGATAGCTTGTTATCGCCAGGTGTATGTTTGACAAGATTGTATCATTGGTTCCATGTTGTTACTCTTAAATTATGGGAGGGTTCATCAACACTTGGTGTATGGCTTGAGTTTTCATGAACTTTCAACAAAGAAGAACAAACAAAAGTTTCCACAATTTATTGCCTGGCGTAATGTGCTGTATCTTCTTCTTCTTGCTCCCCCTTCTCCTCCTTCTTCTTCCTGCTCCCCCTCCTCCTTTGACTTTTTCTTCTTCTTCTTCTTCTTCTTCTTCTTCTTCTTCTTCTTCCTGCTCCCCCTCCTTCTTCTTCTTCCTGCTCCCACTCCTTCTTCTTCTTCCTACCCCTCCTCCTTCTTCTTCTTCCTAATCCCCCTCCTCCTTCTCCCACTTCTTTTTTCCTCTGTTGAGAGGATTGTGTCACTCCAAGTTATACACCTCAGAGATCAGTGTGTCTGACTTCGGCATTCATTTGTGAACAGCTGACTTTATCAAGACAGATTCCAGCCACGGTGAAGTTCTCTGGTTACCAGTTGGTAGGTTTCATTCTTCTATTAATTTTGCCAGAGTAGTGCTCTTATGGCCTACTCTGTGATTTTCAACTTCTGTGGGATTTTTAATATGCCCAACCTGGAGACCACCTGTTGTTTGCCCTTACCTATGAAGGCTAGGTATTAGATCTTACTACCCAAAAGACCAAGGGGGATGTGTGTTGAGCTGAGTCAAGAGCTGACATCATTGCACTCAGGGCATCCCCATAATTGCTCAGTCATCATCTTCAACAGCCAGCGAGAGTTCCAATGCTAATGGTTCCCGTTGCAATATTATTATATATCCATCTTGCTTTACCTCTGAGGGACGACTGTCGACCAGATCTTTTTATTACCCCTTGCTGTTGCATTCTTTCTATACCATGATAGTCTGTTCTTCCACATTATTCACATGCTCCCAGTGGGCCTTCACCACATCTGCCTTATCATGCATCAAATCGCCTCTTAAGGATGTGCCAGGGGCTGTGTAATATTATTAGATACTAATGGTTCTTGCAAAAATTCCCAGTCCTTTGCAGGGATTGAACCCTGTAACTTCACAGCTTGAGGTGGACACTGTATTGGTGTACCTCACCTGGTGCTTGCAACAGACATAAATAAGATGAAGCAGTGAAATATATCCTTATGGTTGAAATACAAAACACACAGAGACACTAACACTCTTCTTTGAAATACAAAACACAAGTTGGCACTAACATTCTTCTTTGTTGAAATACAAAACAGACAGAGACACTAACACTCTTCTTTGTTGAAATACAAATCACACATTGACACTAACACTCTTCTTTGTTGAAATATAAAACACACAGAGACACTAACACTCTTCTTTGTTGAAATACAAAACACAGAGACATCAACACTCTTCTTTGTTGAAATACAAAACACACATTGACACTAACACTCTTCTTTGTTCAAATACAAAACAGACACCAACACTCTTCTTTGTTCAAATTTACAAGAGGAAAACATTGCTTTGATTGTGTATGTATTGTTTGGTTGACTTGGTTCATGGCACACACATGTCTGCATCAGTGCTCCAGTCTTCTTCCAGAGATCACACAAGGAGAATCTCGGCACAGCTTATGAACTCCATTACAGCAGCAAAGATCCAAATGTGTATGCCAGAATCACATAATGTTAGTTGCATATCATTTACAAGACGTAGCAGTCAATCCCAGCATTTTTATCTGTTTGTGATTTCTTGGTAAGTTTACGTTCAGTAGTTTGCCATTGCTTTCTGAACAACTGCCGCTCACACCACTGTATGAAAACCAATGCAAAACAGGCTGCTTCCAGATCACCCGCAACTGTGTTTTAAATGTGGGATTGCAAATTGTGTTCATAACTCCTTTGTCACAACACTAAAAATATTCTTTTGTGCATAGTTTTGTTCTGTTTGTGAAAGTGATTGTTCTGCCTGTTCCTTTTTTCCCCCAACTGCTGAGGAATTATAAACATGCACATGAATCCCCTAAGTTTTTAATTCTTGTCTGAAAAGACTACAGGATTAGGGGAGAGTATATGACACTTCTTATTTTGTTAAAATCCAGCACACATTCAGTCGAACTATATCTATGTGATTTAGAGGCGGACTTTGCAGTTCTAAGCTGTCTTTGCTTTTCATAAGGCAATTGCTTCTTATACTGCTCATATCATATAATAGCAGGATTAGAACATTGATCAATCACAGCTTTCTTTTAATAGAATGGCTGTAAACAAAGATTGGCTATTGGTTTAAAAGAAGAGTTGTCACAGCATTTGGGACAGGCCCATAAGCTGATGTTTGCTTCAACAGATACTGATGTGTGTGGGTGCTAGCAGAGAGTTGTGCACCCACTTCTTCCTCTGTCACCTTTCATTTCCCAGTGTAGCATTTTCTCAGTACCAACCCATGCCATGCACTTGGTAGACTTGTTCAAGATTAGTTGAATTATGTGGCTACAGTTTGCTGTGGGATGATATACTCATTCTCACACCAACCCTTTTTAGTCATCTCCTATAAAAAGTTAGTTACATAGCCTTTACAGGACATTATAGTCAACCCCAGCAGTTGTTGGCTGTTCGTGATTTTTTGGCAAGCTTTCCATTCAGTAGTTTGCCATTGCTTTCTGAATGACCAGTAGAATACCATTGTTTGAAAACCCATGCAAGGCAGCCTGCAACCAAATCGCCCATAGCTGTATTTCGAACACGATATGCTAGCTTTATGAATTGCGTCCATAAACCCTTCAACACAGAGAGTCGCTTCCTTCATCTGTCTTTAAACATTATCTTTCATTATGTAATCATTGGGTGTGTTTCAATCATCAGTTTCTATGTTTTGAGATTGTGATTATTGCTAGAATATATCTAAGATTGTGATTAACTCTGTTTTAAAAGTTTGTGATCATCAATTTTGTTTTCAGTGTGTTTATAGCATGTGATAATAACATGTTTTGTTATAATTTTATCTCAAGTGTATGTTTTGTTATAATTTTATCTCAAGTGTATGTTTTGTTATAATTTTATCTCAAGTGTATGTTTTGTTATAATTTTATCTCAAGTGTATGTTTTGTTATAATTTTATCTCAAGTGTATGTTTTGTTATAATTTTATCTCAAGTGTATGTTTTGTTATAATTTTATCTCAAGTGTATGTTTTGTTATAATTTTATCTCAAGTGTATGTTTTGTTATAATTTTATCTCAAGTGTATGTTTTAAAGATTTGTGGCATTTGTTTGCAGCAGTGCATGTCTTTGTGTTACATTTTTTTCATCAATTCTGTATTTTTAAGAGTGTGATCTTCATATTAGTATCTTAAAGAATTTTGATATTCAGATCAATGTTGTCCTCAGACCTATTTGAAGTAAAATGTAATCATCAAATTTTTATTTTTAGAATGTAATTACCAAGTGTGTGTTTTCAAGATATTGATCACGAATCTTGAGTATCAAGTCTTTGTTTTAAAGGATTGTAATTATACGGTCGATTTAAACCATGGTCATGAAATCTGTGTTTTAAATTTGATTGTTTTTAAAGATTTTAATATCAAGAATGTGTTCAAGTATATTTATAAACTGTATCATGGGATTTTAATAAATGCTGATCATCAGGTGTTTGTTGTAAAGAATTGTGATCACCAGACTTTTGTTTTAAAGGATTGTAATCACCAGGTTCATGATTTAAAGGATTGTAATCATCTAGTGGATGATTTAGAGGATTGGGATAAATCATGGATGTTTTAAAGGATTGTAATCACCAGGTTTATGTTTTAAAGGATTATATTCATATATAGTGGATGGTTTAAAGGATTGTGATAAATCATGTATGTTTTAAGGGATTGTATTCATCTAGTGGATGTTTTAAAGGATTGTAGTCATCTAGTGGATGTTTTTAAAGGATTGTGACTATCAGGTTTATGTTTTACAGAATTGTAATAACCTAGTAATGTTTTAGAGGATTGTGGTAAATCATGTATATATTAAAGGATTGTAATCATGTAGTGGATGATATAAAGGATTATATTCATCGGGATTATGTTTCACAGAATTGTAATAATGTGGGTTTTTTTTTTAAAGTAAAGTTAGTTGCATATCCTTTACAGTATGTCACAGTCCATCCCAGCATTTTTTGGCTGTTTGTGATTGCTTGGCAAGATTACGTTCAGTAGTTTGCCATTGATTTCTAAATGACCAACACTCATACCATTGTATAAACCCCAGTGTGAAAAAGACTACTTCCAAATTGCCTGCAGCAGTGTTTTGATGTGATATGCGGGATTCAAATAGCGTTCTTAACCACAGCGCCAATTGTGATAAACTCTCTACTCTAAAGGATTCTGTGTTTTGATCATAATGTGTACTGTAACCGATTCTCATTATCGAGTAAATAAGTAGGCAGTTTACAAGGAATCAGAGGCCAAGGATGAGCTAATAGTCAAGAATGAACCATGCCCAAGGAGAAGCAAGCTCGCAAAAGGATCCACTTTTCAAGGAAGTGCCAGTCTCTGGGGCAGAGGAATGAGTGACCGAGCGATGACAAGTGACAGAGGAGGAGTTACAGGCTGACAAGAAGGCGATGGTTGGCAGTGGTCAAGAAAGAGGAGTAAATTCCTGAGGAGGAGCCAGGGAATGAGGCGTCAGAATATCCATCTCCATTATTGTGAGTCATGAGCTCCAACCCCCATTAAGAGGACGATTTTGTGTGTCTTTTGGAGGTCAGTTCTTGCTTACCTGACTGGTGTCTGAACTTGGAGACGTGAAGGGGGAGACTTCTGCAACACAGTTCCCACAGAGATGGTAATATAGAACTGGCTTCAAAGGAAAGTCTACATCAACCGCACTCTGACTGATGCAAGCTCTTTCCTGAGCTCACAGAAGCATCAGTGCTTTGGTCTTAAGATTTAGAGCTCAGTCTTGCTGAGTATTTCCAATAAACCAATCAGTCAACCATGCAAACCAATCAGTCAGCTATACAAAACAATCAGTCAACTATACAAAGCAATCGGTCAGCTATACAAAACAATCAGTCAACTATACAAACCAATCAGTCAGCTATACAAAACAATCAGTCAACTATACAAACCAACCAGTCAACTATACATACAAATCAGTCAACTATACATACAAATCAGTCAACTATACAAACCAATCAGTCTGACTATACAAACCAATCAGTCCAACTATACAAATCAATCAGTCAGCTATACAAACCAATCATTTGACTATATGAATCAATCAGTCAACTATACAAACCAATCAGTCAGCTATACAAACCAATCATTTGACTATATGAATCAATCAATCAACTATACAAACCAATCGGTCAACTATACAAAGCAATCAGTCAGCTACACAAAACAATCAGTCAACTATAAAAATCAATCAGTCATCTATACAAACCAATCAGTCAGCTACACAAACCAATCTGTCAGCTATACAAACCAATCAATCAGTCAACCATCCATCATGGGTGGAGTAAACATTCTAGCCTGTACACAATTCTTAGCACAGCAGTCTTGATACTTCAGCAGTGGAGAGTTCTACCAGTTAACTCCAGCGGTGGTACAATATTGTAATGATAGTTTTGTTTGTAAATGATCAAGTCTGTTTTCAGAGGAAAGGAAACAGGCGGACAAATTGGCTGGATCTGCACCACCAGGTGGGGTATTGGTGCAGGATAAGGCAGATGTGGTCAGGACTATTTTGGATCGTGTGTATGATGTGGAAGAGCAGATGCAGCCATCATTCCTTGGAGAGAATGATGCAGCATGGAGTGGACAAAGAGTCTGGCCAAAACTGCTTCAAGGAAAAGCCATGCAGCCACATAATTGGATTGCAGCTGGTACCATTAGTAATGACACTCTTCACTGGTTCTTGAAGATGAGAGCTGAGTGTGCAAGGGGATGATGTCCTTAGTGCTGTGATGTCAGATCTTGACTCAGTTCTTTTCAGAGGACCATGATAATCAAATCTATCATAACGAATCTTGATCATCAACTAAATGTATCACCAAATATTGTTTAACACATGACACTGTTGTTGATTAGATATAAATCAATTTTGATCTTTTCCTATCATCAACTCACCTGTTTCTGATGTTTATTATGTTGTTTTTGATGTTTCTGATGTGCCTGTTGTGTGTTTGGACTTAAGTAATTTTTTTCAATGTTTTATAGAGAATGTAATTGTATTTTTATTCCTCACTTTTAACTGACAGCTTCCAAAGCCAATCACCATTATCTAGCGCTTTATATATAGTGTCCCTGATTTTGATAATAAATCATCTTCAAATTATGTGAATGTTTTTTGTTCTCTTTTGTTCAGATCATGTTATTGGTGTGAATTGTAACAGGATTCGAGGATAGAATCCTTGTTACTTCCCGAGTTCTGGAGCACTGGACCCGGTCTATCCTTCACTCTTTCTGAACGAACACAAATACAATGACAACACCTAGGGGAATGTTTACCACTGCATAAGATGAGAGCGATAGACAGAAATGTTAGACAACCACATACAGCATGTTAAAGATCGGACCTAAAATCAAATTGACAGGGACAAAATTCTCACTCTCAAATAGTCACCCCAAGACAGTGTTAGGAGAATAACGAGATAACTTTAATTGAGGAAGACTTACAACAGAAAGAGAGAAATGGAGAATGTGATAATTGGAACTGTCCCTGATGAAATCCGTTATAATATAATGTGAAGGCGTCTGGTTATGAATATCATTAGAGAAACCGTGTAAAATGAGGATTGTTAGCCGGTCACCCTAGTAGAGCCTGTCTGCTAGGAAAGGGGGGAGGAGGGGGGGGGGGGTCCCTCAGGAGTCCATATGCCTGGCGCCGCCGCCAGAGAACCCGTATGTGGAAAGAATGGGGATCGAAAGGGGTTCTGGTAGAATCTCACAACTACAACTGAAAGAGGAGAACTTTCAGTCAGATAACGGTGGGAACGATTAGTAGTATGACTCTTCGCTGACTATTGAACGAGGTACGAAGCACGTATGGGAATGTCATGAGTGCAGTGATGTCGGTTCTTAGCCCAACTCAACTCAAACGACTTGCAACAGTTAGTAGATATTGAGTAAGTTTTACATACAGATTCACTTCCAGGCATTTGAGACATTTTAATTCCCGGTAACCTGTGTAACACTTATGATCTCAGATATTTAAAAAAAAACTTGGTGTTCATGATGATGACCAAACACTAACAGGGGTAATCTGCAACAAACAGAAAGGAGAGCCCTGTGATTGATCCTAACCATACACAACCATTCCTCCTCATCTAACAGTGATTCCCCTAATCAAGACCCCTTCCCCCTCCCTCTTCAGATCTAACAGACCAGATTCATACCCCCGGGAAGGTTAACCCGACAACAAATACCAGCAGAAGTCGGATGTGTCGGCCTAACGGCGCAAGAACATAGCGCTGCTGTAAACAGGCACAACGCAATCACGTCCGGAAAAAAAAACTCCGGATGAACGCAGAAGAAGAGGAAGAAGATTCATACAGAATCAGCCATATCCATAATCCATCTCTCCTAACCCTAGATAGCTTCCTAAGAAAGATTCCCGAAGAAGAATCATGGCTTTCACTAAGAATTGTACATAAAATCGCGATAGTGATAGCATTTCATCCTCCTCTCCAAATCAGCCCTCCTAAAAAGTAAGGACTTTAGCAACCTAAGTACCTTAAGGACCAAATTAGATAGTACACTCCAGAGTTAGTACTCACACTGCACACCACAGGATGATGGAAAGATTAAGTTCACTAAACTCCCCGAGAACGGAGTCAAACGATTTCTATTCGCATGTAGATTTCGATGATGTCCTTGTGATTGTCTACCCCTGACAAGCTTCAGGACATTGACACGCCCAGGAAAACTATAGACTAGAATCTTGAAGAAGAGATATATCCATGTCTACACCAGTGCTAACCGGTCGTTGACCTACAAGGACAAAACTGCAATGTCATCATAAGAAAACGATTTCCTGACCGAGGCAACGAAATAATATCTTAGATTATAATCTTACCTCACTAGAATAACAAGTGTAAATGATAGATCAAGTCCTCCTGTAACCCGTTTGACGTCATTCCACACCTGTTTAGTAATAGTGCCAAAAAGGCCGCACGGTGGAGATTCCCTGTTCTAAAGGTGTACGAGTGTGTAAACCACATTAGTTTATAACATTCTAAATACAGTATAAAATAAAATATTAGGTATTAATATTCCAAAAAGAACAATGGTAGGAATTAAACCAAGCAGACTTGAGAGTGGCTGATTTATTCTCCTTTTTTCAGATCATGTTGTTGTTGTCAATGTCTTTGTTCTCCTTTGTTCAGACCATGTTGTTTGTGTGAATGTTTTATCTGGATGACAAGACTTAGTGTGGGTTTGGTAGGAAATAATTGGTAGAGAGAATGAGAGAGGGATGGAGAAACTAAAGGAACGAGTGAGAGAAAGAGAAG
Source organism: Cepaea nemoralis (assembly GCA_014155875.1). Lineage (NCBI taxonomy): Eukaryota > Metazoa > Mollusca > Gastropoda > Stylommatophora > Helicidae > Cepaea > Cepaea nemoralis. The sequence continues at coordinate 203,619 of JACEFZ010026090.1, forward strand.
AAAGTAGAGAAAAAGAAATGAAAGAGAGAGGAAGATTAGAGAAAGAGATAGGGAAGACTGAGAGAAAGAGACCAGTAGGCGATAGAAAGAAAAGGGAGGAAAGAGATAAAGGGAAGGAAGGAGATGGAGAAGAGACAGATAGACATAAAGTGTCATCCAACACCGACATGAAATTACACAAGAAAAGCTTGATGTGCTTTGTCTCTCTCAGAAGATGTTGAAGATTATTGAAACTTACAGTTCCAGTCCCCATTTGACAATGCATTCTGCTGCGTCCTCTGCCATGATCCTTCCTGTTAGTGCTGAATTGGTTTCCTGATTCCACCAGTCGTAGCCCCACATGCAGTCATTGATTTGTGATTCCTCTTGCAACAAGCGATCGTTTATAATCAGTATCATGTCTCCCTGGCTCCACCTCATTGTCACACTCGGAGATCGGCCAACTAGCCCTGTCATTTTCACCGCAGTGGTCTGTTCAGTAGAACCTCTTCGGTTCTTGTAGGTGTGGTGTGCAGTAGCGGACTGACCAGACTGTCCGCTTGCTCGATCGATAAGCGAGCCTGTGGAACCCAAATGAAGTGGGCCACCATAAACATTAGACAGTTAATAAATAAGCACATAAGTGCCGCCCTCCGTGGCCAAAGGCTTGCGAACGCGGTTACCAGGCGGTCGAAACGCAGCCGCGACCGATTTGAGCAGCAGTCCGTGTCGCGTTGTGTTATAACGTGATGGTGCTGGAGCTGATCGTTCAGAAAGCGGTACTTTTGCCTTAATTCACCCCAAACAAACAAGGATCCCTTCGAGCCTCATTTGCATCGGTCCGGCAATCACTTTCCGGTTAGGGTTAGGGTTGTGTGTGTGTGTATGTATGTGTGTGTGTGTCGACGACACATATATACACACACACACACACCTAACCCTAACCCTAATCCTAACCCTAACCCTAACCGGAAAGTGATTGCCGGACCGATGCAAATGAGGCTCGAAGGGATGCTTGTTTGTTTGGTGTGAATTAAGGCAAAAGTACCCAGAAAGCAATGGCATACTACTGAACGTAAAAAACTTGCCTAGTACATCAACAGCAGCTGTAAAATGCTGATGTTGACTGCAACGTATTGTAAGGGATATGCAACATAAAAAAAAAAAAAAAAAGCACACATGAATTTTTTGGCGCCCACAGAAGTAAAAGAAAGAAATCGGAAGTAGAAGACTCACTAGATAAAATAAACATTTAAAGCTAAAGTTACCAATCGGAACGTATTAACAATGTTAATCAATTGGGGAACCCTTTGAGGCCACTGAGACAGTCCATAAATAAACACACATAGTATTGTTTGGCGCTCATAGAAGGAGAAGAAGGAAGTATAGATTTGTATTGTTAATATAATTTTAGTAGCTTTGTCTTCTGGCAAACAATATTTTTTAGACCAGTTCGCCTCCCCCTCCCCTCCTCTCTCTCTCTCTCTCTCTCTTTCTCTCTCTCTCTCTCACACACACACACACACACACAAACACACACACACACACTGCGCGTGCGTGTGTGATGAGAGAGAGAGAGAGAGAGAGAGAGAGAGAGAGAGAGAGAGAGAGAGAGAGAGCCATTAATGCCATAAATATCCAATTTGAACCATCTGGAGCATTGAGTGAGAGACGGTTATGACGATTGCCTTTAGGAATGGGTTCTCAGAAAGCCATCTCAGAGATACAATGACCGTCTCCGCTTCCATTCTCATACTGGATGTTATGTTTTTATATACTCCTCTGCTCTGACACGATCTCGCCCCTCCATCTATCTGTGGAGCCTGTCAACAACTCAACTGACAGGCACTATCGGATACTTCTCCCACACCAAACAAGAAAACTTGCAAGTCGTGTGCGAGGAAAACAAATGGTACATTTTATTGCCGTTGGCTCGCTACAAGCAGGTAACAGTCGCTAGTAAACACACAACATAAAGCCACAGAAATTATCTATCACTAGTTGCTAATGCCTATGCTAACTCTCTATCTATTTAGTTAAACACAAAACCCCTATCGCTACTCTAACGAGGTGCACACCACAAGTCCTGTCCTCCCGTCTGACGTTCTTTCATCCCGTCGTCACACACCACGCGGATCGACCTTGACCTTGGTGCGTGTTGCCTCACATGGCACGCTGATCGCAGACGTGGTATGTTGAGTGGATACTCAACTTCTCCGTGGCTACCACGAGGCGTGATGCTATCGTGATTAGAGTGCTGACTCTCTGAACAACGCCTGCGTGTCTCATGAGGGAATGGATAACCATCTCCCATTACCTCATCTCCCCTGCCCTTACCTCGGGCACCGTATCACCTCCTGGCCTCTTCAAGATTGACTGCTCTTCCTGGCGGAGGGGGATGCGGTCGAGTCTTTGACACACACCCACCCCTCCTGTGTTGCGTCATCAACTTTCACTCATTGGTTGTGACGCAAGAGGTTTCTAAAAAAAAATTTAATGTCTCTAATTTTTTTTTGTCAAAGACTCTAGATAACCTGGCTTTGGGCACTCTAATAGACTTCTACTGACTATTGTCACAATGTAGCAAAACTTTACTTGGCTACTGGCAATCGCCACAAACTTGACTGGTTGGCGTGAGCCCTCTTCTCACATGCTATATTATATTTATTAGAGGTATGTCTGAACCGGACCGTTGTCTTATAAGACCTGCCCTCACATAGTAAATTAACTTACTACCCATACAAAGTTGACTTTTTTAGGGTCAACACATGAATTGCTTCATGTCCCCCCCCCCCCCCCCATATAATATTTAACAACCATTATACAAGAGTGTGTGCGACAGGCTTTACCTACTTCGCTTCCGCGTGTAAAGTCCTATTTCACTGTTAAGTTAGTTTTTCGTTGTCTATTATGTCCCCTGACCCGAAGTTATCTCCCTTTGATCTAGAAAAAGTGTATGTAATTTATCTGTTTGTTTTTCTGGTTGTTTGTGTGTTTGGATGTAATTAATCTACTAATCTAACTTCTAACCTATGTTTCTACCTCCTATGTGTATGTATGTTAGTTTTTAAAGTGTCATAATTTGGTTAAATGTGACCACAAACAGGTGTATAACACTAATTCGTGACTACATTCCCTTGTTATGAAACCCCAAAATACTGTAATCTAAGTTCTAAACTATCTTACAGATACACATTCACACTAACACATTCTCAATAACGAAAACCAACACTAACACAGACAAACATTAAAAGTCGCGCCAGGCAGCAGAAGAATTTGCTGACTGATCTCATTCTCTCCCGTCTATTTTCCATTCGCTCTCACTTTCCCACTTCTGTCACACTTCTTTCATCCTTAATTCTGTCACACATCTTTTATCCTTCCACAATAATCATTCCGATCATTTAAAAACCTTGGAATGACACTGTACAGGTTTGGCTCAGTTTGAGATAGTTGAGCCCAATGACTGTGCGAAAATCGCTGCACGAGTCATGTATTTACACTATATTTACATGTGTAGTCGATGGTAAAAGAGAAAGGGAGACAATCATAAAGACTGATGCTTCCTTCACTACTGTGCTAAGAGGTAAAGAGTAGTTCTGACTTCGTTACGGCCAAAGAAGAAAAATAGTGAAAAGAGAGAGAACCTCACACCGCCTCAACCAACAAAAAAAGATGATAGTGATTAGATAAGAAGATATACGAGATCTCAGGCAGGGGCCTCAACTCTGGACTGACTGTCATATTTGAGACCCAGACATTGAATTAAGGTGTTAGATTGTGGTAGAAATATTGACTGTAAAAAGTAAAAACTAAAAGAGACTAAACAAACAAATTAAAGACAGTACAAAAATAGCTCTTTATTTATCAACAACTACAAATTTTGGTGACAATTTGTGTTCAACACATTGAATAAAGCATTCAATAAGGGATGTTCAATTACAGATACAACAGACAACTGCATATATCAAACATCAACCAAGGGTGGCCCCTAACCAATCAGGACACTTAAGACAACAGGGTACACCAAGTACCACAACACAGGTGTTCCAAACAATGGCTGGTTAGACTGACACAATAAAGAACTTTGACACAAGCCACACTGCACAGACAACAATAAAACACTACAAAAACATAGGTTACACAACATAAACCCCAAGACGCGACATAAACACAAAAGTTGTGACACAATTTACTATCCCACCAAGAACCCAGGCCTGCTGACACTAACTAGTCAGCCGCTCAGTTTGTCACAACATTAGTTGACACAGATCAACTCAGGGAATTGTTCCCACACCTGACAACAACAGAACAGCACTGAACTGAAAACCATGCTGCCCGCATCTCTCATCAGCACAAAGGACTGCTAAAACAAAACTGGCTTCCGATTCCTTTGTTAAGCCGAGTTCCGGTGTGGCCAGGTTTTTAACTCGAGATAGACCAAACCAAAATTTCGTTGGTTTGGCGCTATCACATATCCAACCCCTTACTTTTTTTGTCGTCCCGACAAAAGAAATGGACTATCGTATCTCCTTACCCCAACTATCTCTTTACAAGTTACATCTACACATAAACCATCATCAAAATTACCAACGCCCCAAAAAAAAATAAAGCCACCTGTGACCTCATCCAAAAATAATCATCAATGAAACAAGGATTCATTTAAATTTACACACAAACCGCCATCAAAATGACAAAGGCATAACAAATCTATGTCACATGTTACCACATCCAAAAACATAATCATCAATCAGTCAAGACACCAATGACAGTTATACGTAACCAGCCATCAAAATGACATCAGACTTCTATGCCCTAACAATTCCCTGGTCATAGAGCACAACCATCAACAACAAAAATAACTTTTGTCACCTTTGGAGACCTTGCCCCCAACACCTAAACTGCTGGTTATATCCCTGAAGAGTACCACTTAACAAAATAGTCTTTTTCTATTCAATCATCACTTACAATGTGAACCAGTGTAGATTACATCACCAAGCATCAGTCTTTTCCAAATACCAATAATCTCAACACAAAAGTATAAACCATACTAGCTCAGTTGTTGGTACTAATGACTAAAATAACATCAGTGAGGGAAAATAGCTCTTCTGCTATAAGAGCACCAATTGTAACAAAATGAATACAACCCTGACTTCTTACATAAAAATAATTAAACAAACATAAACATTAAACCAGTAACCTTTATATTGGTTACTACTTCCCTTAACTCTGGAAATTCAACACAAAATGTATTTAAAAATAACACCTTTTGTCTCTTCAAATATAAGCTTCCTGCAGCTACTGTGGTACCTAAATGACTTGTTTTTCTATCAACCTGTATCTCTACACTAAAAAGAACATTTCATCATGTGTCGCCTGTAACCTGAATATAAACATAAAGGAAAATATACCGGGCCAACAAATTATTGTTATCTCAATATCCCACCTCAGCATCCAGTCAGTTGAGATTTCCTGTAAATACCTACCCTAAAATCAAATATGTTTACACCATACATGAAACCTGCAGTTTGATTCCCAACTGGATATGATGTAATGGCAGCACCACATCACCTAAAGAGCCACTCATTTCTTGCACTCTAAAAGAAAAACATGTCATCACATGACACCATCTACCTGCAATCATAATATATAACAACAGCAAAACATAACTGCTAATTAACTAACTACACTAAGGCTGTCAATCCAAAAGACTGGAATTTCTAAACGGATGAAAACAGTCTCTATCTTTCACAACCATGTCTAACGGGCAAAAGTTCTTGCTGGTGGTCTTTCACAATCCCCTTTTGCACAAAGTCACGAGATGACATATCGGTATGCAGAAAATTTTGGCCCACACCCGTCACAAAACACTGACCATCTGTCACATCACTTTGAACATCTGTCACACGTCTAACCCTCAAGTCACCCTCTAACTGTTCAGCCACACTGACACAAGGAGACTTCCATTGTCCCCTCCTCCTCCGCCTCTTCCTGCGAAAGAAATTTCTCTGGTTGCCACACATAACCATCCGGCTATCAGAAGTTGACACTGCACCCACCTGGACTGCTGGGGCTGATCCTTTAGAAGGATCAACCTGGGGCGGACTCTGTTGTCGCTTAATGCCCAGCTTGTCTTGGTGGCTTACGCTGGCAAATGCTTCGCTACAATTGACTCCAGAGGGGTTCTGAATAACACTAACCCCTCTCTTCGGACACCTGTTCTGGAGGTGTGTGCGGCTTCGACAAACATTGCACCTCTTGCGTTGTACCTTGGGCTGCAGCAACGAATCAGCTAAGGCTCTCATCCGACCTAGCTTAGCTCGAAGTTCCTCCACCACCACATCATCATGCTGGACCCCTTGACACCGACCACTGGCATTAGGCCACCTCTCTGAACTGTAATCTTGACGTTCTACATATTGGTATGTACAGACTTCTGGAGCTAACGACACACTAGCCCATCGCATTGCCAAGTCTCTAACACAGAGGAAAGTCACTGCAGGATCTTGCGATATCCTCTCCTCTGCCATTCTCCTGCTGAGAACATTATGTAGTTTTGCAACAAACCAGTCTCTTAGGATCACTGGATCCCAAGCAACCATGCCCCTCTTTCTCTGAGCTTCCAGCACCAAACGAAAAGCTTTGTGGACCCGGTGAGAGAAATCCATGATGGATTCCCCAGCATCTTGTTTCACTTGGAAGAAAGCTGCAGCAAGTTCCACCATGCTGCACTGCTCTCCATACACCTGCTGAATGGTCTGCAGCATCTCTTCAGGGTCATTACAAGCTGACCTAAGCTCAAGTTCTGCCCACACATTGGGAACAACACTTTCCCAAATGATGTCAACTTTATCTTCATCGCACACTGCACCAGCCCTCCAGGCAGATCTCACCTTCCTCACATACTTCTCAACAGTTGGCCCACTTTTCTGGCCATAACAAGGAACTTCTATCTTCACAGGTGCAACTATGTACCTGACTTCACCAGTGGGCCCTGTGACGTCAGGGGCACCAACTGGGAGGGGAACTACGGTCCCTAACGTTGAAGACAGCGCCATCTTTGCTCTGGATAGGATACAGTGAAAGTGTACTAGGAGACAATTTATCTGAGCCCACTCACCATACAGGGGACTCCTCTCTTGTGCAGCAATGCCCGGGGGATCTCAGCAGCAAACCTGGGTTCTAATGTCACAACTCAAAGACAATGGACACCACAAACATAAACACTGACCTATCACACAAAACAATCACTAGATACTAAAACAATTCTAACAGAACAATTCAAAGGCTGCCACAATATCTCGTCGGGGTCGCCATTTTGTAGTCGATGGTAAAAGAGAAAGGGAGACAATCATAAAGACTGATGCTTCCTTCACTACGGTGCTAAGAGGTAAAGAGTAGTTCTGACTTCGTTACGGCCAAAGAAGAAAAATAGTGAAAAGAGAGAGAACCTCACACCGCCTCAACCAACAAAAAAAGATGATAGTGATTAGATAAGAAGATATACGAGATCTCAGGCAGGGGCCTCAACTCTGGACTGACTGTCATATTTGAGACCCAGACATTGAATTAAGGTGTTAGATTGTGGTAGAAATATTGACTGTAAAAAGTAAAAACTAAAAGAGACTAAACAAACAAATTAAAGACAGTACAAAAATAGCTCTTTATTTATCAACAACTACAAATTTTGGTGACAATTTGTGTTCAAACACATTGAATAAAGCATTCAATAAGGGATGTTCAATTACAGATACAACAGACAACTGCATATATCAAACATCAACCAAGGGTGGCCCCTAACCAATCAGGACACTTAAGACAACAGGGTACACCAAGTACCACAACACAGGTGTTCCAAACAATGGCTGGTTAGACTGACACAATAAAGAACTTTGACACAAGCCACACTGCACAGACAACAATAAAACACTACAAAAACATAGGTTACACAACATAAACCCCAAGACGCGACATAAACACAAAAGTTGTGACACAATTTACTATCCCACCAAGAACCCAGGCCTGCTGACACTAACTAGTCAGCCGCTCAGTTTTGTCACAACATTAGTTGACACAGATCAACTCAGGGAATTGTTCCCACACCTGACAACAACAGAACAGCACTGAACTGAAAACCATGCTGCCCGCATCTCTCATCAGCACAAAGGACTGCTAAAACAAAACTGGCTTCCGATTCCTTTGTTAAGCCGAGTTCCGGTGTGGCCAGGTTTTTAACTCGAGATAGACCAAACCAAAATTTCGTTGGTTTGGCGCTATCACACATGGACGAGAAAGGGTTGATGGTGTATCCCCTTGGTCTCATCATCCATTATATTATACTAACTACAACTCTAAATCCTAACATAATAATATTAATTTTATAAATATGTATTTAATGTGTTAACTAAATTTTGTCATGTTAATTATATGATATGTTTATATTAATCGTTATGTTTGTCTAATCTAAGGGATGTAATCTAACTATTTAAATGTAATTAATGTGATGTGAGTTATGTACCTTAATTACATGGATGATGTGAACACAAATTATGTAATTTTCTAACACTCTACTAACTAATGTTTTTAAATGCACAAAGGAATTATATGAGTGATATTCTTAATCTAAATGGTGTAAATGATGTATGTTCACTTATCTAATCTTTTTATCCTATTCTGATGTAAAATGATGATATTACTAAATGGTAATATTTGATAGGTGGTATGGTTTCATTAAGATGGAATGAACTGAACCGAAATGAAGCTAAGTGAAATATAACAACCTAAATGGTACTATTCCTATCAAACTTTTAATTTAGCTTGTAATTAACTATTTTTACGTCTAAATTAATATTCTAATTTAATTCTAATGGGTTAATTACTGTACTACCTACACTATTAAAATAAATGAGAACTATTATATTTCCTAACCTACATCTAATTTATCACTATCTTAAAATATTATATTACATATCACAATAAGTTTATATACATGGTATTCAGCTACCTCAGGTTAGTTGTTGCCTTCATGTTTGTACATTGGTTGTATAGGCATAATATATCTACACACTTTGCCTGGGTATCTGAAATACATTGCACAGTCATACTAGTGTTCTATCGGTAGTGCACGTGTAGAGTTCGCTGGTGTCGTAGCTCAGTCTTTTCGTGTCTGTACTTAAGCATTGTTCTGACACTGTTCTCTGCGCTTCACACAAATGATACACCGGAATGGAGCTTAGTTGGTAATGAGCTGTCCTATTTCACACGGTGATATCTACGTCTTGCAGCACAGTTCTTCACTTGATGTCAACGGACACATGATAGTTCACTGTTCTTGGTACATGATTAAGCACATAATGTCGATGTATATGTAACCTATTTTACATAGAATAATATAATATATTCATGTACTAACTATCACTCTACATTTATATGTGGGATTTCAGGTATTTCTACCCCAGATGGATTTAGCAACCACCTGTATATACGGTCATTCCGATGCACACCACCTTGTATGACCGTGGTTGGGGAGTTGTCAGTCGGGACAATGCAGTGCACATCTGCCAGACTAGATGGAGCTTTCTCACCGCATAGATGACGCTTAGGGTTGCAACTGTGATATGGAATCTCTGGACTCAGCAGGTGTGATCTTACGGTTCACGTAGCAAATCGGGTGGAAGATGCCCTCAAAAAATTGGCCTAGTACTGCTGGCATCTGTCCTAGAATAATAAACGAGCCTAGGATTAGGCAAGCGGAGGATTGGAATATTACAAAAAAGGATTTTCATTTTTGACAATGCAGAAATTAATAATGCATCTTTGACATTTCATTTTACAAATGCTTTTAAAACATTGGAATATAGAATTGTAATTTCTGAGTAATTTACTAATCCCAAAAGGCTTCTGACCTGCTTCTTTCTAGTAGACATGGTCAGATTCATAGTTTTGGTACTAATTTTCAGGTCAGTCTTTAGTTGACCTTGAGAAATGACATGACCCAAAAATGAATTTCTTTTAGGCCTAATTTGACTTTGCTCGGTTTGACAGTGAGACCGAAGAGTCGCACTCTGTCAAAGACATGTCTTCGTTTCAGTCAGTGTGTTGTCCAGTCATCCGTATGGAAACATATATCATGCGTATCCTGTAAGCTCACTAAATGTATGCATCTTGTCGGATTTGCCAGTCCCGCTAACTAGTGTAGTTGCGCTATGTATGTCTGTCGTCTTATTATTAGGTGTGGGTGCACTGTGTTTGTCTGTCTCTACTCCTGTTTCTTGTCGTGAAAAGTAAGGTTTCAACCTGTTGACATGGAATATCTTTAAGTGTCAGTTTATCGACATTTCATAGTCAGCATTTGAAAATTCACGTGCCACATTGAATGGTCCTTGCCATTTCGTTTGTTTGGAAGTAACGGAAGTATGTCTTGATCTGGTTTGTTCTTGTACCCCTGTTTGTGTATTGGTGGTAGATTTGACCCTCCCTCTCAACGGCTTAGAAGCCAGTGTCGAATGTTGTACTTCAGCTGTAGGATGTTTACCCTTAAATTTATGTACTAATTGTTGACAGACATTACAAGAAAATACATTACGACAAAATAATTTTATATCATTCCAAAACTCTGGCCAATGAACATGAGCCTGGAATCTAGGCCTGTTTTTGTCTTTTGCCAGGTGACCAGCACGCGGTGACTCATGTGCAGGTTTTTGCACAGTTAAGCGGTGTTGTACAGGTTGCATCCGTTTGCTGATTCTCATGGTTCTCAGATGTAAAATATCTCGTAAGAAAGCCATTATTAGGTGTAAGGAACCATGAGGCATTTTTGGTCACTTTGGCCCTTTCTTTCAATAATTTTAAGTATGGAGACACACTAGGGTCAGCTTTCTGCTGTTCTATAAATTTCTGTCTGCTGGCGTCATCTGTGTCAGTTGGAGAAAGCAACAGTAGTCTCTCATCTTGTAGTGCGTCTTGATGTTTCACACTGTCTATTCTTGTTGTTGCATTAGCTGCATTCACTTTCTCCCATGCAACTATTTCATCACTAGTACATTGTTTCAGTTGGGGTAAGCACCCCAAAATTAAATCAGTACAAGGGTTGTCAAGTATTGCACAAGTAAAGGTACCCGAAAGAAAAGGAGAATTAATACGGGCTTTTGCCAAAGGGTAAATCTCAATGTTACCCGAAAAGGTTCGGCATTTGACAGTGTCACCTGTGTAATCACCCGGACTCACTAGTTCTTTCCGAAGACCAATAAGGGTGCTGCCGCTGTCCAGCAAACATTGGCATGGTACATCATTGACCATTGCATTGTGGAACACCAAATTGCCTCTGGAGGCTAATGCTGCATTTACATTCTCAGATGAGAATGGTACTGTATGTCCACATTCTAGCTTTCCGTCTGCATGAAATTGGTGACATCGTTCACAACTGTCGAAGCTTAACATATCGTTTGCACAACACACATCTTCAGCTTGGTTAAACGGTAAGTCACTTTCAACCTCACACTCATTCTCACTACCACTATCTGAAGAGGTGTCAATCAAAATAGCATTGTTAGCTTTCATACGTTGGCGGCCAAGGCACTTATTAGAAAAATGGCCATAGCTGTAACAAAAAAACATTTGATTGCACGCCAGTATGCCGATCTTTTATTTTGCTGCTTCTTGATAACATTTTCAAGATGCGCCGGATAATTCGGCGATTTGTCGCACATAGAATAAGTGTCGTGCATAAGTTGACAATAAATACATTTTGACACTTTTCTGTCTTTCTTGTCATATTTCTGAAAGGGTTTTCTGTTACTCTGATAGTATTTTGGTTGGTCTTTCACAACAGAAACTATTTCAGAGTCATTTGAAGTTTTAAAAATATCTCTGTTAGAAGAAAAATATGCTGAGCCTTTTTTTTCAAACTGCTCGATGTTCTCAATGTCTGACTGCTGCAAAAATTTAGCAAAAGGAGATGGTATCGTGGATATAACTTTATCCATAGCTATTAAATTTTTTAATCTATCAAAGTCTTTTCCTATGTTAGCTGCTTTAAGCCACCTGTTTAGTACGCTCTGAACATTTGAAACATAATCAATGAAAGTTTCAATAGGCTTAGGTTTTAAATTTGAGAACTGAACCTGATACCCAGGGGCATCAAGTAAAAAGTGCTGCATAATCCTATCATGGATGTATTGATAGTTAGATCTAAGCTCAGTTGGTATAGATTCTATCACTTTAAGGGGCTCACCACTCAGATTTTTCATATAAATCATAGCCCACATCTCTATTGGAACTTGGTGATATTTGAATTGATACTCTACATTCTCTGTCCAGGCTGATATGGAGTCTTCTTTACAATAAGGTTTGATAATATTTTTGTATTTATTGAACTTATTTTCCTCTTGTTGACTTTTTAGTTTAGTGGCAGAGATTTCTGCGTGTGAGTCTACATCCATGCCTTTCATCTTTAATTGTGTCTCTGATTCTACTTGAATTTGTTTTTCTTTAACTCTTGCCGTTTCATCTATCTCTTTTTGCTTTAGATCTAATTCCTTTTGTTTTAATTCTTTCTCTTGATCTAATTGCTTTTGCTTTAGTTCTAGTTCTTTTTGTTTCATTTCCTTATCATGTTCTAACTGTTGTTGTTTCAGCTCTAATTCTTTATGTTTTGTGATCTCAGCTAATTCTTTCTGGTGTTGTCTTTCTCGTGCGCGTTCATCTCTCTCCGCATTTTCTTTTCTTGTCTCAGCTTCTTTAAATTTCTTATCAGCATATTCTTCTAAGTCCTTTCCTGTATATTGTAATTCTTTACCTGCTTTTATAAAATCTGATAAAGTAGCCATGCTGTTAAGTAATTAGCTAGCGTTGACTTACAATGATTTGTTTATTCAAATATTTATCTATGATGTTCTATATTTGTTCCTCGTTGAGGACTATGAATTGTATTTTCAGTTTCTATGCTGAACAAAATTTCTATGTTGGAAAATCAGAGCACAAAAATATGCTAGTGTATCACAAGCTGAAAAAGAGATGCACTATTAATCACATTGCATGCCAAAAATATAGGTATACTCAACTTAATGTTCCCGAGAATCAGAGAACGGAACTCCGTTGACACAGGTCACCTTGTTTGGTACTTTGGGATAGAGGCATGTTTAGTACTCAGGACACTTTATTTGGTACACCGGTATACGTACGCAGCTGTTGTTCGCCCTCTGATATGCAGGGCAGCAGTACTTACTACTACTGCACGATATGATTTACCCGACAACTAAGGACAATGACTTTGACAATTACAGACTCACGAACAACTAGAATATGTATTAATTAAATTTAATGTCAATGTCCTGTCTTCGTTCTAACACTATTTGCCTTTTTTTTACTAACCTAGTTAATTTCTGTAAGTGTTGTGCAACCAAGTCTCATCTGCTTGGCCAAAAATAGTTCCATCGTGACGGTAAACAAAGAGAAGGTAGGACCAAAAATATGAATAACTGTTTTTAACTAAATAAAAATAACATCATTAATGTTTAAATAAATAAATATATTCATTTAATAACTCAAATAAACAAATAATAAATAATATAAAGCACAGATTCAGGCGAGCAGCCGCTTGGCGATTTTGTAAACACTCGATTGCTGTATGCAAATGACCTAGGACAACTGTTTGTCAATCATTCTACGTCAGAGGCGCAGCGCTATTTTTAGTTTTCAAAAATCGATATTGTCGGCTGGCTGTGTATCGCTCCGCCATGAATCATGTTTGGTGCTTATTCATAAATAAATTGGTAAGTACATAAATAAATATGAGAAAATAAGAATATTACTACTTACAGCTTTGAAGAATACATGATTCCACTAAATAAACATTTCATAAGCACAATTAAACAATCTATTTCGTCACGATAGGCACATTTTCTAGCCCGCAAATTGTTCTCGTCTGCACAGATTACCGTCACTGACACAAATTAGATCCTAGTCCAGAGCCGTGGCTGAGTGGATTAGCTTGAGCTTTCGTTCAAGCACCACTTCTGACACCACAATTATCCTTGCCTGTCAACAACTCAACTGACAGGCACTATCGGATACTTCTCCCACACCAAACTAGAAAACTTGCAAGTCGTGTGCGAGGAAAACAAATGGTACATTTTATTGCCGTTGGCTCGCTACAAGCAGGTAACAGTCGCTAGTAAACACACAACATAAAGCCACAGAAATTATCTATCACTAGTTGCTAATGCCTATGCTAACTCTCTATCTATTTAGTTAAACACAAAACCCCTATCGCTACTCTAACGAGGTGCACACTACAAGTCCTGTCCTCCCGTCTGACGTTCTTTCATCCCGTCGTCACACACCACGCGGATCGACCTTGACCTTGGTGCGTGTTGCCTCACATGGCACGCTGATCGCAGACGTGGTATGTTGAGTGGATACTCAACTTCTCCGTGGCTACCACGAGGCGTGATGCTATCGTGATTAGAGTGCTGACTCTCTGAACAACGCCTGCGTGTCTCATGAGGGAATGGATAACCATCTCCCATTACCTCATCTCCCCTGCCCTTACCTCGGGCACCGTATCACCTCCTGGCCTCTTCAAGATTGACTGCTCTTCCTGGCGGAGGGGATGCGGTCGAGTCTTTGACAGAGCCCCACATGGATCTACCATCTACTTGCACTGATCCTTCTGTACATACTATCTTAAAAGAGAACACACTAGATTAATATGAACTTGGGATGCAGGTCCGTTGTTTGCACATCTTGTCCTCGATGGCAAGGCCCTGCCTGATGTGCCAGGAGCAATCATCATGCTAAGTCCATCCTTTGTTTTAAATATTTTAACCTAAGTGCATAGAATCATCGCCATGCCCCATGCTTACAGGCGTGGAGGATCATGGTTCGCCACCTCACATGATCGCCAGAGTCTTGACTCAGGGATGTGGTCTTGTCCGGATTATGCACAATGGCCAAGCCACAGGGGCATGTGTCTGTTTTTCCCTTACTTTTTTGCTAATACAAAACTGGTAGAAACCGCCTCATTGCTAATTCCTTTCTATAGTTGAACAAGGGGCTGAGTGGTCTCGAGGTATGGTGTCTGCCTTAGTGCTGGAGGTCCCGGGTTCAAGTCCCGGTGAGGGTCTGGATATTTTCACGTGGACGTCTGGTAACACAATTTCCCCTGGTTTCTAGCTAGTGAGATCGGACGCCCGTGTGTAATGTTGAGAACGTAAAAAATCTCTTGGCAGTTGGAAATTAAAAACAAAAAAGTATCCTGACGGCGCTGCCCGGGCAAAATTTCGAGGTAAAAATCTATCCAAAGTATTTCAGGATCCTCGCCGGTGCTACTGAGTTCGTGCACTGAGCTGAGATTCTCCGGACTCAGGCTTGAGTTAGGATTAGAACGGAGCACTTACGGGGTACACCCGTTTGCCGTGATGTTGATCCGTCGACTAAAGTTATTGCTCGTCGAATACAGTATACTAAACAAGTTTTCTTTGTTAGTCTCCTCTAGCCACCACTAGCTAGAGGCGACTGCTGCAACACACGTTGAATTCATTACGGATTCAAAGAGTATGCTTAATAAGGTGGAGAAGAGTAATGTTTCGCGTGGAATGGCTCTCGTCGCTTCAGAGGTCACAGATTGTGATGATTGTATGGATATTTTGCCCTGGCCATGCGGGTGCGGGGGAATGAACAGGCTGATAGGCTAGCAGGGAATGTACCTATAGTGGTAGTTTGCCTATGAACAAGGGGGAGGTGGTCGTGCGCTTGTGGGACCTGGTGGAGAAGGCGGAGGAACAGATTGAGAACCCATATGTGGAAAGAATGAGATTTCGGGGATCGACAGTGGTTCTGGAAGAATCTCAAAACTAAGAGGGAAGACCAGGAGATCGTTTAATCAGATAGCGGTGTTAACGATTAGTATTATGACTCTTCGCTGGCTGTTGAACGAGGGGACGGAGCACGTATGGGAATGTCCTGAGTGCAGAGATGTCGGTTCTTAACTCAACTCAACTCAACTTTCTTTGTTAACTCTATGACCATAGTTTATGAGTTGTTGAGAAATCGACTAATAGGGCGTTTTATAATCTGTCGATTGCACAAGGATACCCGCGCCTGGAAAACGATTGCATTGAAGAGGCTAATGAAAGTAGAACATAATATACAACTATAAAAGCAAGAGACACGCATTCTTTGTTCTTCAGCGGTAGAAGAGACAGGCAGGCTTAGAGACATTATGTTGAATGCACTGAGGCGGTGGAGGTATGCTACTACTGGCACCTTACCGTCTTGACAGACGATAGTTTGTAAAATGGAGTTATACCCCTCCATAGCACAAAGCCTGGGCTGAATTTAGAGACCATGTATTGCCCATGCAGCATGATCCCTCTCTCGATCTGCCTAGTATACTCCAGAAGAAAGGTAACACCTCTACATCTGGAACAATACAAGCTGCAGAAGCTGCCGGATCAGCAAAGCAATATTCTAACTGTCCGCCTGTCAGAGCTTCCATCCTAGACCAGTTGCCAACCAAGGCTAAGGACCTGGCCTGCCCTGTCATGGCATTTAATCTTTAGGTTGCATTTCCTCGCACTAGGGTTAGGTTTGTACCCTCCCATTTGCAGCCCTCCGCCCAAAGCCGTTGGCACAATGTAGGGTGTCGGGTTTGGTGAGTGCCGCCCAACATTCGGCGCTAACAAAAAGCAGGTATTACCGTATACTGTCATACGGTAGCTCAGTCATATATGACTAAGACCTGACAATACAGAGCATATTAAATTATTATGACGACGATAATGTGATCACAGTGTAATGAATGTGAGAGTATACAATGCTGTGTGAATAGCTAATAAAGATTAACATCACAGCACTCTGGGCAAACTTATAGATGCCCTGTTTTCTTAAGCAAACACCGTTGATTAGTTTAGAAGGAAGTGGCATATGAACAAACATGAGACAGTCAATAACTATTGAGTTAGTGTAGAAATAACTCCAATTTGCGCTTGAGGTCTTTCGCAAGGTAAATGGGGGATAATATTGGGAAGACATGGAGGGAACTGCAAGAAATAGCAAAATATAGAATGGCTTGGCGTGGGTTGGTTGAGGGCCTATGTCCCAATAGGGAATAAAGAGATGAAGAGGAAGAGGAAGAGGAAGAAAGTCTGTATATAGACATGAATATAAACAGAGTTGTTTGAGAATCACACTTTTAGTCCTGCACGGGAGAGTGAGACAACCAACTGTTTACTTTAATTTCATTGGTTGAAACCAGACTCCCACCTCTCTATTGACCAATGACATCGGGTTTTATTGAGACATACACTCTTGCATTTAAAACAACATGGCGGCGAACACGGACGAGGAGCAGAGCTTGAAGGAATGCGAAGCTTACGTTCAGAAGCACAATATTCAACAGTTATTAAAAGAATGTATCGTACAGCTTGTCGTCAACAAACCGGAGACACCCTTGTCGTTTTTAAAAGAATATTTCGAACGATTGGAGAAGGTAAGTCATGGTAATGTTGCGACATGTCCTCCGTGTGTGTTGTCTGCTAGACATGCGAGCCCCACTGTGTTACTGTTGTACGTAGGTAGTCTTGACAGATGTAATCATGAATGTCTAGTTTTAATTTATAGCTGTATCAAGATGAACCTCTCTGGACCGCCCCGGCAACACATGTCTTAATTCTTCTGCATCAGCCAGTTTTTAAAGTTGATCCGTGCAGTCTTAGGACTTATAATATTACTAAAATGTCATATACCGGTGGTACCGGTAAGCTGCTTTTTCGTTTGTGACCTTGCACTAGCAACCACTATTCAGCGTATTAATTATTAATAGTTCTTTATTAATTAAATTAACTATTTCTGGTATGATCTTCATGCGTTGCTTTAAAGTAACAACTTCCTGGGAATGGGTGAGTTAACTCAATTTAAGATGTAATGTAATGATGAGACGATTTTTTTTTTTTTAAATTCGCATATCCTTTACAGGACATCGCTGTCAACAGCAGCATCTTTCAGCTGTCTGTTGATTTCTTGGCAAGATTATGCTCAGTAGTTTGCCATTGCTTTCTGAGCGGCCAGCTCAGTTATCCCGCAAGTCACCAGCGGGGGTCGAACCGCCTTCAGCTCTCGCTCGCTACAAGACTGCGTGATAAACAGGATTACGGAGAAAGTGTTGTAACCCCTCGGCCAGAGAGACCGGCGATGAGACGATAGACATGGGAAAATAACTGAAATATCATGACGGATGTAAACCCCAGTGGTAAAATTGACTATTTCTGGTGTGATCATCATGCGTTACTTTAAAGTAACAACCGTCTGGGAATGGGTGAGTTAACTCAACTTCAGATGTAATGTAATGATGAGATCATAGACATGGGAAAATAATTGAAATATCATGACGGTTGTAAACCCCAGTGGTAAAATTGGCTATTTCTGGTGTGATCATCATGGGTTACTTTAAAGTAACAATGGTATGGGAATGGGTGAGTTAACTCAACTTCAGATGTAATGTTATGATGAGACCATAGACATGGGAAAATAATTGAAATATCATGACGGTTGTAAACCCCAGTGGTAAAAGAGGCAGGTGCAGCCTAAGAGAATTGATGATGGATGGAGTGTGATAGTGGCATGGCGAATTATTACCAATATATTTGATCCCCGATCACCAGGGATCAAGGTCCGTGGAGATGCATGAAGGTCTACACCAGCTGTTATGACACATGATGATGATTTCTACAAGTCACTTTTTATAATTTGTGTGTTGACATGGGGTGGAATTGTCAGTTATCATCTGATATAACCCAAGAAGCTTCAGATTACTATATCGGTGATGACCTGAAATTTCCTCCTAAAATTGTACTGTAAAAAAAAGTGGGTTGTGTGCCAAAACACTGAGTTAAACATGAAAACTAAATTTATGCTGTACCGCACAGTTGCAACTAAACTTTTACAGTACCACACAGTTGTAACTAAACTTCTGTACTGAACAGTCGTAACTAAACTTCTAAATGTCTACTGTGCCAGATAGCGGGGATGTGGGTGGGGATTTGTGTGTTGGTGGGTGCGGGATGTGTGGGTGGGTGGGGGGGGGGAAATTGTCTGGGTGGAGGGTGTGTGTGGTTGGGGGATATGTGGGTAGGTGCGGGATGTGTTGGTTGACAAAGAGTGGATGTGTTAGTGTGTGCGCGCATGTGTGTGACTGTGTGTGTATGAAAGAAGGGAGAGAGAGTTGAGTGCACGCATTTATGTAACATGCTATTTCATATTTGTTGTGTATTCTCATCTTTCATATTATCATTTCGAATGCCATTTGATTTTGTCATGTATAATATGAGCACATGTACTTTACTGTAGCGTGAGTGAGAGAGTGAGTGAGTGTGAATGAGAGAGAGTGGGTTAGTGTGAGAGTGGATGTGTGTGTGTGTGTGTGTGTGTGTGCCCATCTTTATGTGTGGGAGCATCACTACTTTTTACGTTATACAATGTAAATGTATACTATTTTCTATATAGTTTAAATTTTTGTGAGATGCTCACGATAATCGTCAGTATGTATGAGTGTAAAGTGTGGGAGTTTGTTCATATTACTTTCAGTAATTATGTGATGCATCATGTATGTGTCTAGATGTGAGAATGTGTGTGTGGGTCTATGTGGGGGGATATGTGTGTGGGGATATGTGTGTGGGTGTGTGTGGGGATGTTTGCTTTGGGGGGGGGGCAATGTGTGTGTGGTGGGGGTATGTGCGGGTGGTGTGGGGAGATGGGTATGTGGGTAGCAATGTGTGTGTATGGGTGAGGGGTGTGTGTGTGTGGGTGGGGGAGGTTGTTGTTGAGGGATATGTGGTTGGGGGATGGGTGATTGGGGGGTGTGTGGGTGGGTGGAGGATGTGTTGGTGGGTGAGTGTGTATGGGTTGGGGAAGGGGTGGGGGGAATGTGTGTGTGTGTGCATGCGTGCATGTGCGCCTGTCTCTATGTGTGTGACAATCACTGTTTTATATGTTACACAATGTATATGTATATTTTTTTCTCCATTTGTTTTACATTTTTATGAGATGCTCACGATAATCATCAGTGTATGTGCATGTAAAGTGTGGGAGTTTGTTCATATTAGTTTCAGTGATTATGTGAGGCTTCATATATATGTCTAGATGTGAGGATATGTGTGTGTGTGTGGGGTGTGTGTGTGTGGTGGGGTTATGTATGTGTGTGGGGATGTGTGTGTGTGGGGATGTGTATGAGGGATGTGGGAGATGTGTTTATGGGTTGGGGGATGGGTGTGTTGGTGGGGGATGTGTGCATGGGTGGGGGATGTGTGTGAGTGGGGATGTGTGTCTGGGTGGGGGATGTGTGGGTGTTAGATGTGTGTGTGTGTGTATGTGTGGGTGTGTGTATGTGTGGGTGGATGAGAGGGTTGGTGGGAAAATGTGCAGGTTGATGGAAATGTGTGTGTGTGTGGATGAGGGACGTTTGGGCGGGAGGATGTATGTGTATGGGTTGGGATGTGTGGGTGGGTGTATGAATTTGGATGGGTGGGTGTTGGTGGATAGTTGTGTGTAGGTGTGTGTGGGTGAGTGTGTGGAGGTGTGTGTAGGTGATGTGGGGGATGGGTTTGGGGATGTTTGTATGGGTGGGGGATGTGTTGGTGAGGGATGTGTGTGTGGGAGTGGGTTGGGGATGTATGTGGGGGTGGTGGGGTGTGTGTGGGTGAGAGATGTGTATGTGGGTGGATGGGGGATGTGTGGGTGTGTTGGAGGGGATGAGGGTGGGGAAATGTGTTTGTGAGTGGGGATGTGTGTGTGTATGGGTGCTGGATGTGTGTGTTGGTGGTTAAGGGATGTGTGGTTGGGGGTGGGTGGTAGGTCTAGGATGTGTGGGTGGGTGAGTGTATGTAGGATGGGGGATGGGTTGGGGATGTGTGTGGGTGGGTGCAGGATGTGTGGGTGGGTGGGGGAGATTGTGTGGGTGGGGGATGTGTGTAAGTGGAGGGTGTATGGGTGGGTGTGGTATGTGTGTGTGGGTAGGTGCAGGATGTGTGGGTTGGCGGGGGGATGTGTGCATGTGGTTGGGGGATAAATGTTTGTCTGGGTGGTTAGTGTTGTGTGGGCGGGTGGTGGAGGATTTGTGGGTGGGTGAGTGTGTGGGTTATCGGATGTGTGGGGTGATGTGTGGAGTGATGTGTGTGTGGGTGGGGATGTGTGTAGGTGGGGGATGTGTGGGTGGGGGGATGTATGTGTGCCTGGTGATGTGTGTGTGTTGGTGGGGGGTATGTGTGAGTTGGTGGGCGATATGTGTGGGTGCGAGATGTGTGGGTGTGTGTGGGATGTGTTTTGTAACATGGTAATATGCATTGATTATGTTTACAACACTCATTTGACAATGTTTTTTGCTATGTGAATGTATCATGGACTATTGATGAACGAAAGATGAGTAATTGGAAGGGCCGAATGTAAGACAGGCCTGCGTGCCCAATTTGTTACCCTTTGAAAATAAAGTTTGTTTGTTTGTTTGTTCGTTCGATAGCTGTAACAAAACTTTTACTCTACCGCACAGTTTAACTATACTTCTACTGTGCTAGATGGTTGTAATGAAATATCTACTGAACCAGACAGTTTAACTAAACTTTTACTGTTCTAATCAGTTGTAACTAAATATCTACTATACCAGATCCATCCATCCATCATGTGCCATGCCGATAAGCTTGGGCAGTCATGTTCTGCCATCTCACTTGATCACCAGAATCGTGAATCAGCTCCGTGTTCCTGTCTCAGCCATGCCACATGGCCAAGCCATCCAGGTATTTACTTCTCGGTCTTCCCCTTGGTCTCTTCCCTTCGTTCTTGCCAGTCGTCACCAAGTTCTCCAAGTCATTTCTTCTCATAACATGCCCAAAAAATGTTGACTGTCTACCTCAAATGACTCTAATCAGTTTACGATCTTCATTGTTTCTTGAAGGACTTGTTCATTGTTTTTTCTGTCTGTCCATGGTATTCTTTGCATTTTCCTCAGAAACCACATTTCCACAGCCATCAGCTGTTTTTCAGCTTGGCTGCTTATTGTCCACGCTTCACATCCATACAAAAGTATAGGTTCTATGTAGCCCTTCAACACTATTTTTCTCATTTCAATTGGTATTATTTTATTGGTCAGTATGTTTTTCATCTTGCAAAAGGCTACCTTCGCCATGGCAATTCTTGTTCTAATCTCTTCAAGGCATCTCCGATCAGATGTTATGACTGTGCCGAGATAACTTGCATCGATTCACTTGCTTAAGAATACGCTCATTTACTCGTATATCACATTATGGTATTTCCTTTTTCCCAGTGATGACCATAATCAGTGTCTTCTTAATATTCAGTTCTAACCCTAGTTCTTCACTGTGTGCAACAACCGCATCTACTAAATGTTGCAGGTCCTGTTCATTGTCTGCAACCAAGACTATCTCATCTCATCTCATCATGTTCCTCTTGTACCTTGCGGTGTCAAGGTGAAGTATAAACAGCGGGAGAGTGCCCGCTTATGGGCTTCATGTATCGATATTCCCTTGGACTCTGTTATTCCCTGCGTCCATCGTTTACGTGGTCGGCCTCTTCCTCTGCTTCCCTCTGGTCTGTACATCATTGCTTGTTGTGGTATACAGTTAGTTGGTAACCTACTTGCATGGCCAAATCATTTGACTTGCTGCCTTCTAATAAAATCTAGTGCAACTATAACCTCCACTTTAGTCGGTATCATCTGCATATCTAATGTTATTGATGTATAGTCCCCCAATGTTGATTCCTTACATATCTTCTATATTTCTGAATATATTTTCACTGTTCAGGGAAAAAAGATCTGGAGACATTACACATCCTTGTCTCACACCTCTTTTAATAGGCTGATATTGATCTACATCGTTATCAATTCTGATGGCAGCTTGTTGTTTCCAATATATGTTTTTTACAAGTCTAAGGTCTTTTCCATCAATTTGTAGATCTTCAAGCATTCTTATCATGTCGACATGCTCAGTTTATCGAAAGCCTTTGTGTAGTCAATAAAGCAAAGATATAGTTCTTTGTTTACGTGTATAGAATGTTCAATTACTGTTCTCACTATATAAACAGCATTTACTGTGCCCTTGCTTTCTACAAACCCACATTGTTCTTCTCCTATTTCGGGTTGTATTTTCTTCCTAACTCTTTGCATGATAATTCTCAGCAGAATCTTTGTGATGTGGCTCATTATACTAATTGTTCGATGTTGATCGCATTCCAAGGCTCCTGATTTCTTCGGGATTGCAATAAATATTGAACTACATAATTCAGGAGATATATCTCCAGTATTGTATATTGCATTCAGCAGTCTGGTGACTTGGTCTATTCTATATTCTTCTAAGGCATTGATCATTTCTATTGTGATGTTATCTGTACCCTGGGGTCTTGCCAGTTTTCATATGATTAAGAGCATTCTGAACTTCCATCTTCAAAATTGATGGTCCTTCATTATTATTTCAATGATCGTATTGTTCTTCTCTTGTATCATCATAAAGGTCTTTCACATAATCTGACCACGCATGTAAAATCTTATGTAAAATCTTTTTCTATTATGATTTTGCCATCTTTGGTTTTTAGGCATCCAGTTGATGTGTGTGTTCTTTTGTTAGTGATGTCATTAATTCTTTTGTGCATTAATTTGGTATTTCGGGTGTTGTGTTTGTTTTCAATTTCCTTGCAATTTTCCTCAAGCCATGTTTCTTTTCCCTCTTTGCATACCTTCCTAATTTTCCTGTGAATCTCTTCATATTTTTCCTTGTTATTTTTGTTATTTCTTCTTACTTCCATGAGTTTTAAGATGTCTTCCATTATCCATTTCTTGCGTCCTATTATCTTTATTGTTTGGGATGGTTCTTTCTGCAGTTTGGTTGACTGATTTCTTTAATATTTCCTATTGGTTACTGACATCTTGAAATAATATTTCCATATCGGACAATGCATTGAATCTGTTCTTTACCCCAACATTGAATTTATCTTTTATTTCCTCACTCTTCAGTGCCTGTAGATCAAATTTTGTGTTTCTTGGTGAATATTTGACTTTCTTTAATTGTATATGTAAATTGCTTAACATTAATCTATGGTCGCTGTAGCAGTCTGCGCTTGGTATACTTTTTGCGACTTTTAAGGCATTTCAAAATCTTCTTTTGATGAGAATGTAATCAATCTGATTTCTGATCTTATGATCAGGACTCCTCCATGTCCATAATCTCCTTGGGTGCTGTTGATACCAGGTGTTTCCAATAATCACATCATGCTCTTTTTCCCACTGTACAAGTCTGCAACCTCTTTCATTCTGTTCCCCTAGTCCAGGGGTCACCAAACGTTTTACACGGCGGGCCGGATAACTGACAAAATGACGAGCGTGGGCCGGATACTCATTCTGTACAATATTTGCGCCGGTCTCCGTGGTGAAGGTGTTACAGACGCGGTTCCTAATGCTGTATACCCGCGTTCGAAACACAGCTGTGCGCGATTTGGCAGCAGACAGCGTTGAGCTGTGTTTTTTTTAACGCTACGGTATGGGTACCGGTCGTTCAGAAAGTAATGGCAAACTACTGAACATAAACTTGCCAAGATATCAACAATAGCAAAAAATGCTGGTGTTGACTGCAAACGTCCTGTATAGGATATGCAACTAACTTTAACAATACTTGCAAGCCAAACCAAAGCTCTGAGGAAAAAGACAAAAAACTAAGTTAATCATAGGTGAGTACGTGCAATGCACAAAAAATAAAGACAACCAACATATTTATTTACTTTAAAAAAAGTTATCAAAGAAGGCGATGTTAGCAAAAAGATAGTTACATCAGACCAAGTGTGCACATATCCAAATCTTACAAACTAAGCAGCAAAAAAGGTTAGTGAGATTTTTGAAACAGAAATTTGGCTTTCAAAATATCATCAATGTTTGGTTTGGAATTGCTGCATCGATTCAAGAGAATTGCTTCCGAATGTTCATCACTCAATCTCGTTCTATGTGTTGACTTCACATACTTCATTTTTGAAAATGTTTGCTCACAGACATAAGTTGTTCCAAAACTGTTGCCATACCAGCGGAAAATTTCTTCAGTTTCAGAAACTCAACATCAGGTAAGCAGCGGCAAAATTCAACACGTTTTCCTTCATTGTGCTGCTCTTTCAACAAGTCATTTCCTTGCAAATCAATGAGCTCCAATTGTAGTTCAACTGGCACATCATCAAGGTTACAATCAAAAGGATTCTGGAACAGAAGAATGTCACTCTCAAAGAACGCAGCTCTCCTGTAAACAGGCACAACGCAATCACGGCCGGAATAAAAACTCCGGATGAACGGAGAAGAAGAAGAAGAAGAAGAAGAAGAAGAAGAAGAAGAAGAAGAAGAAGAAGAAGAAGAAGAAGAAGAAGAAGAAGAAGAAGAAGAAGAAGAAGAAGAAGAAGAAGAAGAAGAAGAAGAAGAAGAAGAAGAAGCTGTCAAGATCTGAAAATCTCTCTAAAAAGTGCTTCTTCAAGTCACGAATAATTCTTTTGGGAAGATCGAGGTTAATATCTTCAGCGATTGTAGCGCACATTTCTTTGAAACAGTGAAAATGAGATCAGTTTTCTCCTTCTAGTTGTGCTTTAAACAATGACAGCTATCTCTGAAATCCTTTGATGGTTCTGTAGAGATCATAGACGAGGTTATCCTTTCCCTGAAGTTTCAATGCAGTTCATTCAAGTGGGATGTGATGTCGACCAAAAATGACAACTTTGACAGCCGGGTAGGATCTGAATGTCCAGATTTACACCACGAAGGAACACGAGAAGTTATGACGTACGCGAGAGATCAGTAGACTCATCCAGCGCCAGAGAATACCACAAGTTCCTAGTTTTCTCGCGCATCTGTAACACTATGTTCTCTCCAAGTTCTTCTGATCTTCGCACATCTAAACTTACCGAAAGGCTGGTAGTTTCAAATAAATCGGCTTTCTAAGGACACAAGTCATTTGCTGCTTCCATCACACACACTTTGATGAAGTTGCCACTAGTAAACAATTTTCCTCATTCTGCCATCTTATGCACTATGTGTACAAGTGACAGATTCATTTTCAGCAAACTTTCTCGTGAAGAGATTTCTTTGTGTTTCTAAACCACGTTTCATGGACTCATATTTCTCAGAGCGTAACTTTCCAGAAAACTTTGAATATGTTTATAGATGTTTTGTTTCGTAGTGATACCAAACCAAAGATTCTACTCTTTGAAAACGGCAACACTTCGCTGCTTATT
Source organism: Cepaea nemoralis (assembly GCA_014155875.1). Classification (NCBI taxonomy): domain Eukaryota; kingdom Metazoa; phylum Mollusca; class Gastropoda; order Stylommatophora; family Helicidae; genus Cepaea; species Cepaea nemoralis. Next base: position 229,860 of record JACEFZ010026090.1, read on the forward strand.
ACGCAACTGGTTTTATGATCCTTAACTTTGTTTCAAAACTTTACTCCCCATTCTTCTATTGAAAAACGCGACACTCGGCGTCCACTTTTCTTTTCTTAGTAGCGATAATGAAGGGTGAATGTAACAGGGTAACAGGACACGAATGCAACTGAAGGAACTCGCTTAGTAGAAATAATCTGAGTTTATTGTTATAGGTATGTCATTATACAAGTGTAGACTCACATCCTGCTAGACGGAGAACTGGGTCGCAACTTCCTTGGTTTCTGCCCCTATGTCAACGCGTGAGCGTCCCTAGATCCCTAACTACTGGTGCTCACGCGTGCATCAGCTAATAGATCTGTTTTCCCTTTGCACGCCATGCCCACTAAACCCCTTGAACCGAGGATGGCCAAGTCCATTGTTTCATGGAAAGGTTTCTCTCAGGCTCATTTCTATGTCTTTGTTCATTATAACAACTTCTAAGCTTAGTCATTTCTGGCTCAACGTAACTGTCTCTGTATATAACGTTATGTTGTCTTCTGTTTTCTTTAAACAGTGACTGTCTCCTACACTCCACATTAAATTTATAAGTCTCGTGGCCAGTCGTTCTTCTTCGTAACGTTTCTACAAAATTTTCCACCTCACTAACTGCCACTTTTAACTCTTTTAACCATGCCGTTATGCGTCCCAATTCTCTATGGAAGTGATTCATATTTTTACTCTGTATGCTATCTCAGCCTAAAACTATATGTTTGCTTCTTCTTCTGTATGCTTTTTAGTACTTGTAATGAAGCCTCGTCTTGCGCCATGCTGAAATATTTGTAAGTGCCTATGCTCTGTTGCTTCAAGGCAGTGTCCAACTTGTATATGGCTCTACCTACCCCACCTAGAACCTGCGTCAAGGAAACTTCATCCTGTGCCATTTTATTATCTATGTTAACTCTTTTAATTAATTTCAAACAATTATAGTACTTAATTATAATAATTACATTTATACTAAAAACAAGATTTTACCATTAAATTTACATTATTCAGCCTGTCTCCCACGGCGGCGTAGTAAGTCTGTAATTTCCAACCAACGACAACGTTCTTCAAACTCGTAGGCCGCGTAAACTTCCAAAGGATAGCATGTCGACTTCGAAAACATGTTGGCTTCTGACTTCTGGCTTGTGACCTCTGACTCCTGGCTTCTGGCTTATGACCTCTGACTTCTGACTTCTGGCTTCTGACTTCACCCCTGGCTGGGCAGTAGAATAAACGTATTGGAACTGTCCTTACTCTTGGGCAGTTAGTATGAGGCTAGTAAAAGGCGATTTTGAATTTCTTCAGCCTTGAGCGGTTGGTATACAGCGATTAAAAATTTCTTCAGCCTTGAGCAATTGATAAAAAGCGAGTTGATATTTCTTCAGCCTTGAACAGTTGATAAAAAGCTAGTTGACATTTCTTCAGCCTTGAACAGTTGATAAATAGCGAGTTGACATTTCTTCAGCCTTGAACAGTTGATAAAAAGCGAGTTGACATTTCTTCAGCCTTGAACAGTTGATAAAAAGCGAGTTGACATTTCTTCAGCCTTGAACAGTTGATAAAAAACGAGTTGACATTTCTTCAGCCTTGAACAGTTGATAAGAAACGAGTTGACATTTCTTCAGCCTTGAACAGTTGATAAAAAACGAGTTGACATTTCTTCAGCCTTGAACAGTTGATAAAAAACGAGTTGACATTTCTTCAGCCTTGAACAGTTGATAAGAAACGAGTTGACATTTCTTCAGCCTTGAACAGTTGATAAAAAACGAGTTGACATTTCTTCAGCCTTGAGCGTGCAGTTGACAACAACTTTGATGGCGTCTGTTCTGTACTAGTTCTCAGATGTGCATCAATAAAATCCGAATAATTTGATGTGTAGTTTGGAAAACACTTCGTTTGGCCGCGGCAACCCGAGCAGGAATCCTACGTTGACGGCACCATTTCGTGTCCTGTGACAGGGTAACAGGACACGAATGCAACTGAAGGAATTCGCTTAGTAGAAATAATCTGAGTTTATTGTTATAGGCATGTCATTATACAAGTGTAGACTCACATCCTGCTAGACGGAGAACTGGGTCGCAACTTCCTTGCTTTCTGCCCCTATGTCAACGCGTGAGCGTCCCTAGATCCCTAACTACTGGTGCTCACGCGTGCATCAGCTAATAGATCTGTTTTCCCTTTGCACGCCATGCCCACTAAACCCCTTGAACCGAGGTACTCTGTTATATGAAGTACACGGGATCTGAAAATGAAAAAGGCATTGCCTTAGAAACAAAATTAAGATCCTATTGAAACACAAGAAAAACAGAGGGCTAAGGGTCACTGGGGAAGCTAAGGCTCACCAAAGGTACATATAAATTTTATAGGTACCTTTGTTAATAGGATGTATCTCATAATAAGGTTTGCAAAATATATAAATAGGCCCAGCCTAAATAAACAGCCTATAACAGAGTTTTCCAACAGGGGTTCCGCGAGTGGCAGCCAGGAATTCCGCCGAAACAGAACGAAATCACCTAAATGCAACATTTCTGCCCATCTGGTTTATTACATAAAGTACGACAGACAATTGGATCATCGCACAACATCTAGCAACATCATTGAGCAACGTTAACATTTGCGTAAGAATCTGCTCCAGTAGAAAGGTTGAAAAACACTGGCCTAGAGACCAGCTCGATTAACACCTTGACCGGGGAATTCTTCTGAGCTGGGGTTAATATTTTCGTTATAACACGAGGCTTCTATGGCATTTTTATTCTATGTTTGTTACTTTAATTGCCTCTATTCACACTTGCAGTTCACTTAACTATCACTGTCAAAGATATCCTTGTTATTTCCCATAAAATTGATGACAGGCAAAAAGAAGTAAATATTTCTGAAGCAGCGGACCTGTGTTGACAGGCGGACGCATCTGTGGGAGGGAAAGATGCGCGCACGCGCTGTGTGTGTGTGTGTTGCCATGGAAACCATGGTAATGTCAGAACGTAGGCGGTGATACCACGAGCCATGGACGGATTTGGGATGCAGCTAAAGAAGCAAACATTACAATAAACAAGAAAATCTAGATACTATAATTTATAATTGAAAATAGTAAACTTAAGACACATGGCAGCCAGGAGGTCTCCGCACGTGTGAAGATCTCCTATTATTCTAAACATATTTACATTTAAATTGTATCACAACGTCTCGTGTTCCGTACTTTATATCAAGCAAGTTCGAGTACCGTCGGCGGGCCGGATGAAATGACGTCGCGGGCCGGATCCGGCCCGCGGGCCGTAGTTTGGTGACCCCTGCCCTAGTCCATACTTGCCTACTATGCATCCACCCTGTTGATTTCCAACTTTGGCATTCAAGTCACCCATTATGATATTTACTTCAGAATTCTTGCATTTCTTGAAGGCTTTCTCTAAATCATTATAAAATTCATCAGTGCTGTCATCATTACAGTCTGCTGTTGGTGCATAAACTTGTATGATGTTGACATCAAAAGGTCTTCCACTCAACTTCACCAGTAACAATCTGTCTGATACAGTCCAATATCCTTTGATTGATTTTGCTCTCTCTGTATCCATTATAAATCGCTGTTGTTTCTCTCCACCAGAATAGATTATTCTATATTCCTCAGATGTTACAAAGCTCATTCTTGTCCATCTGGTCTGACATATACCTAACAGGTTAATATGTAATCTTCTCATTTCATTCTTAATGTTATCAAACTTTCCATCCCCACTCATAGTTCTTACATTCCAAGTTTTTTTTCAATGTTGATATTCTTTTGCACTCAGTCGCCTGATGACGGTCTGGAGTCACCTGGTGCACATGACTACCCCTACCGGGCGAGGCTGCGCCTAAGGAGCACCTACTTATGCCGTGTCTCTGATTATCGATAAGACTGCAGTACTTGATATTCTTGGCATCTGTAAAGAAGATTGTGTGCCATTGCTTTCCTTCCTAGCAATGACCATACTGGTCAATGACCATAACCACTGTTTTCCGCCCCCCCCCCCCCCCCCCCAAAAAAAAAAAAATAAAATAATCCTCTGCCTACCGTCGTGAAGCTGGAGACCATAATCCACAACTATCTGTCGGCTGCTCTTCAACGTCATCCACCACCTGCACCCATGGCTTCACGTAACCCTGATCGGGGAACTAAACGGGTACTCCACCTTGCCCAAGGGTGTCCCGTAGGCTAGCGGAGGGAAGGAGGCACCTTACCTCTCCTTTGATAGGGAATACCCCTACCCTGCCACCCTATACCAGATAGTTTTAACTAAATTTCTACTATACCACACAGTTTAACTATACTTATACTGTACCAGACAGGTGTAATGAAACATCTACTGTACCACACAGTTTAACTATACTTATACTGTACCAGACAGGTGTAATGAAACATCTACTGTACCACACAGTTTAACTATACTTATACTGTACCAGACAGGTGTAATGAAACATCTACTGTACCACACAATTGTAACTAAATGTCTGCTGTACCAGATAGTTCTAACTAAACTTCTATGTATTGCACAGTTGAACTATACTTCTACTGTACCAGACAGTTGTAATGGAATGTCTATTGTACCACACAGTTGTAACTAAATGTATACTGTACCACACAGTTGTAACTAAATGTCCACTGTACTAGATAGTTGTAACTAATCTTTAACTATATCGCATAGTTTAACTATACTTCTACTGTACCAGCCAGTTGTAATGAAATGTCTTCTGTACCTCACATATGCAACTAAATGTGTATTGTACCAGATACTTATAACTAAACTTCTACTATACCGCACATTTTAACAATACCTCTACTGTACCATGGCCTGCTTCATGGCGAAGGGGTTACGGACGCAGTTTGTAATCCCACATACCATGTTTGAAACACAGCTGTGGGAGATTTGGCAGCAGACCACCTTGCATTGGTTGTTTATGAAAATGGTATGAGTGAGTTACTGAACGTAAACTTGCCAAGAGAGCACAGACAGCCAAACAATGCTTGAGTTGACTACTATGTTCTGTAAAGGATATGCAACTAACTTAACTACTGTACCAGATGGTTGTAGTGAAACATCTACTGTACCACACAGTTGTAGCTAACTTCTGCTGTACCACACAGTTGCAACTAACTTCTTCTGTACCTCACAGTTGCAACTAAACTTCTACAATTAAAAGCAGTCACAACAAAATCACTATCTGTATCCAGATATTCATATTATGAGGCTGGGTGGGGCCTGGAGCCATGTGGTCGCCAAAGACCCACCTCAGTGACCTTCAGGCCGATAGAAACACTATCTTCTGTTTTACACTAGCTCTCTCTCTCTCTCTCTCTCTCTCTCTCTCTCTCTCTCTCTCTCTCTCTCTCTCCTCTCTCCCTCTCTCTCTCTCCCTCCCTCTCTCTCTCTCTCACACACATATACACACACACATGTGTACACACACGCACACACGCACACACGAGAAGAGAGGAGAGAGAGAGAGAAAGATTGAGATATTTTCCTAAAGGATACCATGAGACCGTAGCTTTCTATGACAGCTGGATAGTTGAATTGGTCACTTTTCCTTTTGTTTATGTAGATACTACGAGGTTCATGGAGTATCCAGAGATACTTTCCGGGCTAGATATACATGCTCATGTTGCAGGCCTTATGTCTTAGTTCTGTAGTTGAGCTTTTGGTTCAACTTTTTATGTGACCATATTACACCTAGCATTCTTTACAATGCACCCCGAAGGCGTTGTCCATGCAATTCCACCATCAGCCCATATATTACATGTTGGACAGGATTATATGGTAAGTGCAATGTTGGATCACCTTGGGAGTCCTTCCTTCAGCTGGAACATTGGTGTGGGTAGGCTGGATTGCCTTTAAGTTTGTGGTAGGGATCCTTTTGGTGGGTTGTGAAGTAGACAAGAAAGAGTGAGCATAGCGTGATATCGTGTGAGGAGATCTATTTCATACTGTCTGGGGTTTTGGAATGTTGCTAAGATGCCAACAAACTTTCTGTGGATTAATTCGTATTGATGTTTGAATATGCACGAAGAGTAAGAAGAAGAAGAAGAAGAAGAAGAAGAAGAAGAAAAAAAAGAAGGAAGAAAAGAAGAAGAAGAAGAAGAAGAAGAAGAAGAAGAAGAAGAAGAAAAATAAAGAATAAGCAAAAGAGTAAGAAGAAGAAGAAGAAGTAGAAGAAAACATGGTGTTGGCCAGAGTACATTCCACTCACCAATGGGTCTTCTTCTTCTGCACTTGATGCCATGTTGAAGCCTATGCCCTCAACCAGCTCACGTCACACTTGCCTATGTTTTAGACTTGTACATGGTAAATTGAATTTCACAGCTAACCTTTTCTTCGGGTTGGGGCAACCAGCCCCAAGACCAACCCCCATTGGTCACCTCTTATGACATGCATGGGAATCACTAGACACTTGCCTGCCTGTCTGGTGGCCATGGGTTCAAATCCGCACCGAGATAGATGTTTAAATTGACCTGGGCTGCCAGGTCGACAGTCTAAATGGATGGCGGGAAATTTCTTGGGAAGTAAAGGCAACTGGCATGATACTGACCACATCGTCCACCCAGTCCCAACTGTTCTATACAAACATGGGTTTAGCACCATATGCCCAATGTGTCTTAAGGCATGGAATAGGGTCCCTTATGTTTATATTTACCACATGCATTGTATGTTAATGAGGAATAATTGGAGGTAGTAGAACATTTCAAAAATATTGCATCATTAATTACCAACAGTGGTGACACAATGAGGGAAATTATAAAAGATGAATCTCTATTGCTCTTCAAAAACGTAAACAACTGAATAAATGGCGTGCAACAGATAGAACTGCAACAAAAATTAGATTTTTAAGAGCATGCATCTTTCCTATTGCAACATACGCCTGTGAGATCTGGACACTTAATAAACGAGCTTAAAAGCCCATAAATTCTTTTGAATATAAATGGTACAGGGTTCTAAGAATATCTTCGATATCAAAAAGAACAAATGCATCCATACACAAGAGTTGAATATTGAAGAAGGCTGGCTACCAAAGACGATAAAACAAAGCAAATTGAAGTATTTCGGTCACTTGAAACATGAAAGTTTGGAGAGAACAATAATGAAGGGGTATATGCCCGAGAGCCGGCTTCGTGGCTTAGAGGTTATGACTTTTCTCCGTAATCTCGTATACTCTCGTGGGTTAACGTGATGACAGTAAGAATCAGCAGTGGTTCGAATCGCATCGATAACTTACGGGGTATGTGAGCCGGCCGCTCAGAAAGCAATGGCAAACTACTGAGCGTAATCTTGCCAAGAAATCAACATACAGCTGAAAGATGCTGGTGTTGACGGCAATGTCCTGTAAAGGATATGCAAAAAAAAAAAAAAATATGCCCGAGAAGAGAGGAAGAGGAAGACCAATGAGAAGATGGGTGCAGGATGTGGCAGATGATATCCAGATGGGTGTATCGGATGCAGGACATCTTGCTTATGACTGAGAAGTTTTCTGGAAAGTTGTTATGGGAGGGAAGTTCTGCAAAGGACGTGCTCCTGAGTGAATGAATTGTAAGTTATCTTCTTATTTTTCCCCCTTTGGGTCCCTCAACCAAACCACACACAGTCATTCCTTATCTTTTACTATCTCCCGCAGCTCGCTCCATGTCTTCTAATATTCTTCTTCTCTCTAATTCTCATCTCGGGCTGTGTTTGGGTCTCCCACTATTTCGTCTGGATCGTCAGACAAGAGAGTGTCTAGTTATATTGTCCTCAGGCTTTATCAGAGTAGGACCTATCCAGCTGGGGATGTGTTGTTCACTGGGATGTGTTTAGTTCTCTTCAATGAGCTCAACATTGGTGATTCTGTCATACCATTTTAGACCCACTGTTCTGCCACAATTAGTGAATGTTTGTAGTTTCTCTGTAATTCATTTAGTTGTTCTCCTTGTTTATTTGTAATTCTTTTAGCTTTTCTACATAAGTTATTTTTTGGGCACTCGCTTTCTTTGAACTCAAGTGTAGTCCATACACACTACTTCTGGTAGTGCTGGGCTGAATTTTGCTTGTGGATTAGCTCTCCCTATTAACATTGTCCCTCTCCATCAGGCGAACCTAGTTTGACTTCAGAGGTTTTTCCATAAGTACCTTGGTATGTTTCATGTAAGTACCTCAGTATATTTTATGTAACTTACCTTGGTATGGTTCATGTAAGTACCATTGGGTATGCTTCATGTAAGTATCTTGGTATGTTTCATGTAAGTACCTTGGTATGTTTCATGTAAGTACCTTGGTATTTTTCATGTCAATACCTTGGTATGTTTCATGTACGTATCTTGGTATGTTTAATGTAAGTACCTTGGTATGTTTCATGTCAATACCTTGGTATGTTTCATGTAAGCACCTTGGTATGTTTCATGTAAGTACCTTCATCAATTACCTTGATATGGTTCATGTAAGTACCTTGGTATGTTTCATGTAAGTACCTTGGTATGTTTCATGTAAGTACCTTGGTATGTTTCATGTAAGTACCTTGGTATGTTTCATGTAAGTGCTTTGGTATGTTTTATGTTTGTACTTTGGTATGTTTCTTGTTTGTACCTTGGTATGTTTCATGTAGGTACCTTGGTATGTTTCAAGTAAGTATCACGCCAGCGTTACCAATGGGTGGTCCTATACCGCCATCATCAGGGGATCCCAAACTGATACCAACCTGTATAAACCGCCGAAAACTAGTTCGTCCTCATAGCAGACTTTAAGAACAGCGTGATGACATGATAGCGGTTGTTGCCATGGATACATTTACACAGGAAAGCCATAGTGCTGCAATCATGTTATGAGAACAAACAGAGTTATGTTGGAATCGTGTTATGAGTACAAACAGTGTTATCTCCTGTCGTGATCTTCGCGCCTGTGATATGAGAGGCTGCATACACGCCAGCCTCTGTTTACATCGGCAGAGAATCGGGGCTCAGACCCCACATAGATGCCCCACATACGACATATCCACCTGAACTATCATCCATATATTGAAGTGCACTTAACTGATTCTGACGCAAACAGAAACTAGGCTTGGACCAAATATGGTACACATTCAAATGAACAAGTATTATAATGTAAATTTCCATTCAATAAGCATTAAAATTGCGGAAGGCAGTACAGAACGAAACACATAACACAATGCCCAACTAAAATGAATAAATCACAAAAAAAAAAAAAAAAAACCAAACAAACAAACGAGAAGTAGGTTGTGCGCTTTACTAGAACATGATTACAAAAAACAAACTGGACGTTGCGGCACAAACCGACAAAACACTACATGAAAATATTAAGGTTACTTATCTGTATCTTTGTTTGGCTGAATATGTCTTAAGCGACCAACGCGTTTGATGGAATGAACCGGATGTGTGGTTCGGGGAGAGGGGGGGGGGGGGGGTTTCCCCCAAAGGAAACCCCCCAAAAGGGTCAATAACCCCT